>JANRMT010062806.1:32814992-32834544 GCA_026402145.1 Polypterus bichir lapradei | reverse complement strand
AGTGACAAAAGTCTGTCACTGAAGCTACTCCTCTGCCTGGAGATGACACTGTTCAGTGGATGCAGTGGATTATTCATGATTGACAGGAGTTTGCTTAGTGCCCGTTGCTCTGCCACAGATGTTAAACTGTCCAACTTTACTCCTACAATAGAGCCTGCCTTCCTCACCAGTTTGTCCAGGCGTGAGGCGTCTTTCATCTTTATGCTGCCACCCCAGCACACCACCGCGTAGAAGAGGGCACTCGCCACAACCGTCTGGTAGAACATCTGCAGCATCTTACTGCAGATGTTGAACGATGCCAACCTTCTCAGAAAGTATAGTCTGCTCTGACCTTTCTTACATAGAGCATCAGTATTGGCAGTCCAGTCCAATTTGTCATCCAGCTGCACTCCCAGGTATTTATAGGTCTGCACCCTCTGCACACAGTCACCTCTGATGATCACAGGGTCCATGAGGGGCCTGGGCCTCCTAAAATCCACCACCAGTTCCTTGGTTTTGCTGGTGTTAAGATGTAAGTGGTTTGAGTCGCACCATTTAACAAAGTCTTTGATTAGCTTCCTGTACTCCTCCTCCTGCCCACTCCTGATGCAGCCCACAATAGCAGTGTCATCAGCGAACTTTTGCACGTGACAGGACTCTGAGTCGTATTGGAAGTCTGATGTATATAGATTGAACAGGACCGGAGAAAGTACAGTCCCCTGCGGTGCCCCTGTATTGCTGAACACAATGTCAGACCTGCAGTTCCCAAGACGCACATATTGAGGTCTGTCTGTAAGATAGTCCACAATCCATGCCACCAGGTGTGAGTCTACTCCCATCTCAGTCAGCTTGTCTCTAAGGAGCAGAGGTTGGATGGTGTTGAAGGCGCTAGAGAAGTCCAAAAACATAATTCTTACAGCACCACTGCCTCTGTCCAGGTGGGAGAGGGATCGGTGTAGCATATAGATGATGGCATCCTCCGCTCCCACCTTCTCCTGGTATGCGAACTGCAGAGGGTCGAGGGCGTGGCGGACCTGTGGCCTCAGGTGGTGAAGCAGCAGCCGCTCCATGGTCTTCATCAGATGTGACGTCAGAGCAACAGGCCGGAAGTCATTCAGCTCACTAGGTCGTGATACCTTTGGGACAGGGGTGATACAAGATGTTTTCCAAAGCCTTGGGACTCTCCCCTGTTCCAGGCTCAGGTTGAAGATGCGCTGTAGAGGACTCCCCAGTTCCAACGCACAGGCCTTCAGCAGTCGTGGCGATACACCATCTGGACCCGCTGCTTTGCTGGCACGAAGTCTTTTCAACTCTCTGCTCACATGGGCTGCTGTAATTGTGGGTGGGGATGTCTCACCTATGCTGGTACCAGCAGAAGGATGGTTGGAGGATGCAGTACTTCGAGGTGATAGTGGGTTAGGGTGATCAAACCTATTAAAGAAGTTGTTCATTTGGTTTGCTCTCTCCACGTCTGTCTCGATGGCGGCACCCCGCTTCGAGCTGCATCCAGTGATAATCTTCATCCCATCCCACACTTCCTTCATGCTGTTGTTCTGCAACTTCTGCTCCAGCTTTCTCCTGTACTGCTCTTTCGCCGCCCTGAGTTGGACTCGGAGTTCCTTCTGCACGCGCTTGAGCTCATGCTGATCACCACCTTTAAAAGCCCTTTTCTTCTGGTTCAAAAGGCCCTTGATGTCACTTGTAACCCATGGCTTGTTGTTAGCATAGCAGCGTACTGTTCTTACTGGAACTACAATGTCCATACAGAAGTTGATGTAATCAGTTGTGCATTCAACAGCCTCTTCAATGTTCTCACTATGTGACCCCAGGAATATATCCCAGTCTGTAGTTCCAAAGCAGTCTCTCAGAGCCTGCTCTGCCTCAGGGGACCACTTCCTGAATGAGCGTGTGGTTGTAGGTAGCGCCCTCACTCTTGGTTTGTATTGAGGCTGTAGCAGAACCAGGTTATGATCTGCTTTCCCAAGCGCAGGCAGCGGGGTGGCGCTGTATGCGTCTTTAACGTTTGCATACAATAGGTCGATAGTCCTGTTTCCCCGGGTGTTACAATCCACATACTGGGAGAAGGCAGGTAATGTTTTGTCCAGCGTTACATGGTTAAAGTCTCCAGCGATTAGCACAAGTGCCTCAGGGTGCTGCGTTTGTAACTTAGCAACTGCGGAATGGATGATGTCACTCGCTATCTCCGCATTCGCTTGAGGGGGGATGTAAACAATGATAACAATCACGTGTCCAAACTCTCTGGGCAAATAATACGGACGCAGACTTACGGCCAACAGTTCGATGTCCCTGCAGCAATTGGAGATTTTAATGTTTACATGTCCTGAGTTGCACCACTTTGTATTGACATAGAGAGCGAGTCCTCCACCTTTCTTCTTCCCGCAGGTACTTGCGTCTCTGTCCGCTCTAACTGTGCTAAACCCGGGTAGCTCCACGTTAGCATCTGGGATGGTAGTTGTTAGCCACGTTTCACTAAAACACAGCAAGCTGCATTCTCTGTAGGTTCTGACAGTTTTCACCAGCACAGCCAGTTCGTCAATCTTATTTGGTAGTGAGTTCACATTTCCCAGGATCACAGAAGGCACCGACGGTTTATAACGCCATTTTCTCTCAAGTTGTCTCGATTTAATATATATATATATATGACAGCAACACTCATCATTCACAACAGTGACAAAACAATTACATTGACAATCATGTTACGTTATTTTCAAAATGTTTCCTTTTCTTTTTCATTGCTTCTTTAACACACTACTTCTCCGCTGCGAAGCGCGGGTATTTTGCTAGTATTGAATATAAATAAAAAGCAAAGGTTTTAACTGTAGGACCCCGAAATTATGAAATGATCTACCTTCCAGTATAAGGGCGTTCTTGTTGTTCGCAGAATTAAAAAATAAGCTAAATGACTTTGGGGTACTGTAACATGCTGTAGTCTTCTTAGAATTGCTGATGCAGATGTTTATATTATTTTAAAGTGTGTTTATTGTTTTTGTTAAAATATTGTTATGAGAATCTTGATTGACACAGTGATGCAGGCTAGCACTGCTGCCTCACTAATCAGAATTTCTGTGTGGAATTCTCCTCATGTGCGCATTAGTTTTTC
Organism: Polypterus bichir lapradei; assembly: GCA_026402145.1. NCBI lineage: Eukaryota > Metazoa > Chordata > Cladistia > Polypteriformes > Polypteridae > Polypterus > Polypterus bichir. The sequence goes on along the minus strand of JANRMT010062806.1, from coordinate 32,831,444 downwards.
TCTAGGTGGTCCGTACTTCCTCTGAACTCCAAAACAAATAAGTGCTAGGTTAAATATTGATTCAAAATGTTCCCTTTGTGAGTGTATAATTGTGTTGTGTGAAGAATTGACATCTCATCCAGGCTTTTGTCTTGCTTTACACCTGATGTTGCCAATAGACATTTATCATGATAGACTACTATTCTTTTATATGCCATATTATTTCTGTTGTCCGTCCATGCGACTTGTTGCTGCTTTTGCCACTATTTCACTATATTAATCCTCGTCTAAAGACATCAAATTGGATTTGATAGATCATTAATGAAAGATTGCAGAGTCATGCAATATTACAATGTGATTACCATCAACATACTCTGGAATAGTTTATTGAAAAGTCAAGGAGGACATGCCTCTCCAGTACATTTCGTAAGAATTGTGGGTCCCAGATATGTATTTTTTCCAGAAACTGTACCAGTTCAGTATCAACTGAAGTTTTACTTTTCCTTTACCATATAGCCATTGCTAATCTGCTATTTTATATAGATAAATTTGTGTAAATATTGACTTAAATAGACTCAGGATTAAAGACTCAATCAATTTTACCAGTCACTGCTACATTTCTAACATATTCACACCTACCTGCACAGCTCATGAATGGGTATCTGAGCCCAAACTCTGAACATACCAGCAACTTTAAGCCTTTTATTTTACTTAAGTTTAAATAATATTGCAGATGATGGCTTCTGACCAAGCCATCAGAAGGAGGTTAGGTTCCTTCTGTTCATTTTCGGAACTTGTTTTCCAAAATTGATCCATCTGTCTATTCATTATTTGTGATTATGACCTCCATCCTTTTATTGAACTTGCTTAATCTAGTCAATAAAACATTCTTTCTTTTTCTGTAAACTCTTGCTAGAATACATATGAAATATAAGAAAAAAAAGAAAGGCTTCATACACTGTCTAACTGAAGAAAGGATTTTAATGTTAAGGTTATTAGACACATTTTCAAAAAATATGTTTCAAAAATATTTTTTTGGTAAACTGTTTTTTAAAAATTTACTTGACAGTGTATGCCTTTTTAATGAAATAAATGTAACTATTTTGTTTTTAAATGTTCATGCTAATAGTATAAAACCTGACTTACTGTAAGAGTGACACTTCTTTTGATTTCACCTTGTCTAAAGTGAAATTATAGTTTCACAGTCAATTCAAACAATGCAAAATACTTTCTGGCTCAGATCAAAAAAATTGGCATTGTTCTTAGCTTTTTGAAGTCTGGGTGACCAAGAACCATGTTTTACAAAAGACATTTGAAAGATTTTTGAAGGTATGAAATGGCATAAGTTTTGAGTTTATGGGAGTCAAGGTGATAGAGTAGATTCTCTTCATCAAATCTGGCCTGGAACAGACTGAGTCCTTGAGTCATTGTTTGGATCATACTTGGAGGAAAAATGCAAGGTATTGGAACTGCAAGGGATTGTGTTGATTTTTTATTTATTTTTTTATGCAAAAAGAAAGTGATGCACGTACTATTTTGTCTGACAAGGTTTGTGCTGGTTTGGCGGTCCCTCAGATGGAAGTCGCTATAGGCGAGGGTTTAACTGACACTCAGAAAGTGGAATTGCTATCGGTGATTGAGAGGAACTCCAACATCTTTTCAGCCACACCTGGCCAGACAACAATCTATACTAATAAAAGGCAAAGCCCTCACTCACTCACTCACTCACTCACTCACTCACTCACTCACTCACTGACTCATCACTAATTCTCCAACTTCCCGTGTAGGTAGAAGGCTGAAATTTGGCAGGCTCATTCCTTACAGCTTACTTACAAAAGTTAAGCAGGTTTCATTTCGAAATTCTACACGTAACGGTCATAACGGTCGACAACGTCCGCCATGTTGAACTTTCTTATTTATGGCCCCATCTTCACGAAATTTGGTAGGCGGCTTCCCTGCGCTAACCGAAACCGATGTACTTACTTATTTCGATGGTATGACGCCACTGTCGGCCGCCATATTGAACTTTCCAACGTCACCAATTTTCCAACTTCCTGTGTAGGTAGAAGAATGACCCCGTCTTCATGAAATTTAGTAGGTGGCTTCCCTGCGCTAACCAAAACCGATGTACGTACTTATTTCGGTGGTATGACGCCACTGTCGGCCGCCATATTGAATTTTCCAAACGTCACAAATTCTCCAACTTCCCATGTAGGTAGAAGGCTGAAATTTGGCAGGCCCATTCCTTACAGCGTACTTACAAAAGTTAAGCAGGTTTCATTTCGAAATTCTACGCGTAATGGTCATAACGGTCAACGACGTCCGCCATATTGAACTTTCTTATTCATGGCCCCATCTTCACGAAATTTGGTAGGCGGCTTCCCTGCACTACCCGAAACCAATGTACATACTTATTTCGGTGGTATGACGCCACTGTCAGCCGCCATATTGAACTTTCCAATGTCACTAATTCTCCAACTTCTCGTGCAGGTAGAAGGCTGAAATTTGGCAGGCTCATTCCTTACAGCTTACTTACAAAAGTTTAGCAGGTTTCATTTAGAAATTCTACGCGTAACGGTCATAACGGTCAACAACGTCCGCCATGTTGAACTTTCTTATTTACGGCCCCATCTTCACGAAATTTGGTAGGTGGCTTCCCTGAGCTAACCGAAACCAATGTACGTACTTATTTCGGTAGTATGATGCCACTGTCAGTCGCCATATTGAACTTTCCAACGTCACTAATTCTCCAACTTCCCGTGTAGGTAGAAGGCTGAAATTTGGCAGGCTCATTCCTTACAGCTTACTTACAAAAGTTAAGCAGGTTTCATTTCGAAATTCTACACGTAATGGTCATAATGGTCAACAACGTCCGCCATGTTGAACTTTCTTATTTATGGCCCGATCTTCTCGAAATTTTATAGGCGGCTTCCCTGCACTAACCAAAACCAATGTACGTACTTATTTCGGTGGTATGATGCCACTGTCGGCCACCATATTGAACTTTTCAACAGTCTTTGTTACTTATGGGCCCATCTTCAAGAAATTTGGTACATGGGTTCCCAACGCTAACTGAATCCTACTGACGTACATATATACGTCCATAGCCTGCAGCTCAGTCACTGTGTGAGGTGGCGTTGGGTCCCCCATCCCAACGCCTCCCACGTTGTTGGCTGCCTGCCTATATAAGACCGTCCGTCGCTCCGGTCTCTACATTCCCTTCCTTGCTTCGCCACGGGATTCACGTCTCCCTACTGATAACTTCAGTCTTTTTGTTTAATCCACGGCTTCTCCGCTGTTTTATTGTTTGTTTATTACAATTATAGTTATTGTATAGGTATTTTAGACTTACTTTACATTGCTCAGGTACCCATTTCCTTTATCATTCCAACCCCCATTACCATGTCTATCGAGGTGATCACTATCGATCAAAGAACTGTCACTTACTGAGTGGTTTCCATGCCCGGAGATGGCACCTACCTTTTCCATTCTCTTTGTTACATATTGCACGGCCATATCAGGCTCACTCTTGATATCCGGAGGAACATTGTGTCTTATGTATTGAATGACTGGGACAGGTTCAAGGTGTGGACTGATGACGGTACAGGAGATAATTATACTACACAGGAGCACTATAAGAGTGAAATGCTTAAGCCCTTCACCTATGGTTCTGCATGTGAGTTGATGGCTGCCGCTGAATTGTTCGGTTGTCGCTTTCAAGTGTACTGAAATGGCCAAATATTTTACACCTTTCGACAACCGCCAATGCCTCTTAAACATCTTAGATTCACAGGTGACGATTTCAGTAATGGACACTTTGATGTTTATGAGTGTTTAAACTCTCAAAAGCTGGATGTGATTTTATCGATGAAACCGGTTGTGTGCTTACAATGCTTGACAGATGCCGAATGTCACTTCAACACAACAAATCCTGCAAATACTATCGTAATTGAAACAAACCATGAAACTCAAACTGATTATGACAGCAGCAATCCAACCTGTGAGGTTTGAGACAAGATTACTGTTCACATGGCCAACTGTAAGTTACATGCTCAAGAGTAAGCTCAAGAGTAAGCTCAGTGCACAGCTTGGTCATGTTACAACCGGAGGGCCGAACTGACAACATGGTATACAAAGAGATCCTTAACAAATAATTATTGGCATATTTTCCCTCAGTTTAAAAAGGTTAAATTTTCTTCTTAATAAAAATTTTAAGGCAGTACTTCGCCGCTGCGAAGCGCGGGTATTTTGCTAGTATATATATATATAATGTGTGTGTGTATATGTATATATGTAGATATGTATGTATATCTATATATATGTTTATATATGTGTGTGTGTATGTATATATATATATATATATATGTATTTGTGTGTGTATGTATGTATGTGTGTATATGTAGATATGTATATATATATGTTTATATGTGTGTGTGTGTATATCCGCTGCGAAGCGTGGGTATTTTGCTAGTTGCAGAATACAAGATTGTAACTCTGCCCGATGTTACTGTGCAGCTGCCCCTGTATCACCTGCCAGAGATGATAAAGAAGTGATACACAAAGAAGTGCAGCAGATGCTCCAGTTAGGTGTGATTCGACCAAGCAAAAGCGAGTGGCAGATCCCAATTGTACTTGTCTCAAAGCCAGAGGTTTGGTTCGGTTTTGTATTGATTTTAAGCATTTGATTAACGTTTTCAAGTTGGATGCATACCCGATGTAACGTGTGCATGAGCTGTTGGAGAAGTTTGGGCAGGTCTCATATATTTCTACTCTAGACCCCACAAAGGGATATTGGCAAGTGCCCTTGGAGGAGCCCAGTTGCGAGAAGACTGCATTCACCACTCTGGACAGACTGTTTGAATTTATGGTGATCCTGCATCCCCATTCCTCGTATGCGGGCGCCTGTCTTGATGATATCATTTTCAGTAATGACTGGGAATCTCATTTCATCTGCCTTCAGGCAGTGCCTGACAGTTTGTGGCTAGCAAGGTTGACGGCTAACCCTAAGAAGTGCAAGCTGGGTATGTCAGAAACCCATTATCTGAGATATTCCATGGGGAAGGGTTTGTTCAAGCTTCAAATGGACAAGGTGGGGGAGGTGCTTGCATATCCACGTCCCGAGACACAGAGGCAGGTTTGTGCCTTCCTCGGGCTCACAGGGTACTACGGGCTACCACCCTCACTGACTTGACAAGGGATAGAAAGAATCGTAGTGTTGTCTGGACCGATGCCTGTATTAGAGCCTTCTTGGACCTAAAAAACACTTTATCCTCATTCCCAGTTCTGCGCAATCCATACTTTTCTAAAGTATTTATTCTGCAAACGAATGCAAGTGCTTTCGGTTTAGGAGCAGTGCTCTCACGGTGTTTTAATAGGGAAGAAAACCCCATCGTGTTTCTCAGCAGGTAGCTGCTGCCCAGGGAGCATAATTATTCAACCATTGAAAAGGAGTGTTTAGTGATTAGGTGAGCACTGAAGGCCCTCCATTACTACCTCTGGGAACAGGGGTTTACCCTGGTGAGTGACCACGCCCTGCTTCAGTGGCTATACAAACAGGAGGATACGAACACCTGGCTCCCTCGGTAGTCTATTAATTTACAGGTTTTTGCTTTTGATGTTTGCCACACCAATGCAGACATTCTCTCCAACCTGGCCGAGCCCAGCTTGGAAGGTTACTTTGCCCACACTGGTGTGAACAAAGCTGAGGGGGTGGATGTGTGGTTTCTGAACTGTTTTGGGACCCCCCCCCCCACCAATGGGACAACAAGCTGAAGCGTGACTGACACGTCTGTGGAGGGTTGCTTGTCTGTCACTGAGGCAACCGCAGGTTTGCAGCGCCACAGCATAGCACCAGTGGAAACAACTATGGGCCAATCGAGGTCGCACTAACTTGGCCACTGACCTGGCCTTGACCATGGCCATGTGCAGTGTCTGTTTATAGGAGAGTGGTAGATCCTGCTACAATAAATAACTGTGCTGTTCCTGTTTCAAATTGAATAAAGCTGGTTTTGCTAAAGTACTGAGACTCGTTTTGGGGGTGCAAGACAGTGACTCACGAGTCACACCAGTAATAACATTTTTAATAACAATCTTTAATTATCTCAAATCACATTTAATTGTTATGTTTGCAAATTTGTGTAATATAGTTTGAAACTCTGACGTTGCTAGCATATGTACAGGTGAATACAGTTACGAAGAAAACATTTTAGAGAGAAATTATACTGTAGAGTTAAAAAAAATCACCCCCCCAATTCTGTTAGCACAGGTTTCCATGTGTGCATCTTTCTCTATTGATTTTAGATTTAAACATTCTCAATTTTTATGAGCTTTCTGGGACAAGATAAAATATAAGATAATTATGTACAAAAAGACACTGCATCAAATCTATTCTGCCACAGCCAAGGAATATTTCTTATGGCTCTCATTTGCATAAAGTTAATAAATACCAGTAACTAAGCAATCAAGCATTTAGGCCTGTTGTATCCAGACGATGAATTTAGGAAGAGCCTTCCACTTCACATTTGTCACTCCCCTATCATTTCAGTTTTTAAAACCAACCTAATGACTTGCTTCTTCAGTTAGGCTGTTTTGCAATGACTGCATTATTTGAAAAGAGTCTTCTGTTTGATGATTTTGTCTTTTCATTCATCTGTATTCTTGAGTATTATGAAAGGGCCTTAATATTTATAATTAACATATGAAATGATTAAATTAAGGATTAAATTGGACAGTGTATCCTCTCTGTTTTAATTCACTACTTGTATCTGGATTAAAGCCTGTGCTTATTTCTGTATTTTGTCACACACACTGTACATACACAATCCTCATGTAAAGTGTATTGGCTTGAGAAGGTCACAATAAGTGGACAGCATCCTCTTTGGGATCTGTACGTGGATACTGAATTTTTATACCAAACCTGATTTTGCAGGTGCACAAAACAGGTATTTTTGAACAAGCTTGTGTTTTTTTAAAGGCATGTGCCACCACAGGCATTCTAAACACTGTAACATTGCTAACTATAGATGCTCTATAGACACCTGAACACAAGAGTGCTTTTTGGATTAAACAGGAAATAATAATGATAATGTAAACATTTGCAGAAAAAAATTAGACACTTGCAATAGAAGTAAAATCCTGCAGTACTTCTTTGTATTCCTTGCTCTGTGCGCCAATAAATACACGTTATCGGCAATATACAAATAACCCAATTGTGCTCCAATCACTTAGAATCTGGAACCAATGTAGAAAGCATTTTAAGACGGAGAAGCTTCTATCTGTGGCACCTCTGCAAGAGAACCACCTCTTTCATCCTTCACAAACATATGCAGTTTTTAATATCTGGAAAAAATTTGGAATTAACTTGCTTAGAGATCTTTATATATACAACGTCTTTGCATCCTATGAACAATTACATTCCAAATTTAACATTCCAGCTACACATTTTTTTCACTATCTTCAAATCAGGAACTTTGTTAAACAGATCCTTCCAGATTTTCCTCATCTTGCACCCTCATCCATGCTGGAAAAAATATTGCTCAATCTCAAGGACTTAGACTCCATCTCTACAATATATAAAGTCATTTTATAATCCCTCCCTTTCAAAGATCCAAGAGGACACTGGGAAAAAGATCTCTCAATTAATATATCAGAAAAGGAGTGGAAAGTAGCAATGCAGAGAATTCACTCGAGCTCCATATGCGCAAAGCATACAATTATACAACTCAAAATTATATATCGAGCACATCTGTCTTGACTAAAACTCTCCAAAATGTTTCCAGGGTATGATCCAACCTGCGAACGTTGCAACCAAGTCCTAGCCTCACTGGGTCACATGTTTTGGTCCTGCACCAAATTAACATCATTCTGGACCAAAATTTTTAATTACCTTTCAGACAGCCTTGGACTCACAATCCCTCCTAACCCATTAACAGCTGTGTTTGGGGTTCTTCCAGAGGGGCTTAAAGTGGAGAAAGACAAACAAATTGTGATTGCATTCACTACACTTTTGGCACGCAGACTTATTCTGATAAACTGGAAGAACCCAAACTCTCCTCTTTTAAGTCAGTGGGAAACCGATGTGTTATATTATTTGAAATTGGAAAAAATCAAATACTCAGTTAGAGGATCCGTACAGACTTTTTTCAAAACATGGCAGGATCTAATCAGTAACATTTTAAAATAAGGTCATGAAGCACAGAGAATTTATTAATTTAGGTATGTTTACAAGCCTTAATTTTTACGCCATTTGGCTTGCTCTCTCTCTCAGGGGTGGGGATCGATCTGTTCTTAACTCAGTTTTTCTTTTTGTAAAAACTTGATTGCTTTGTATGGATTGCAATAAAATTAATAAAAAAAAAAATTAGACACTTGTGTTCTACAATCTGAATTTTCTTCAATAAATATTAGAGTGCCTAACTAACAAGAAGAGTAGTGCCAGTGCATTATTAGGGATTTCCACTTAGCTCTCTAAAAGTCTCAATTGGCTGCCTTTTCTGTATTAAACCTTATGTATCTGTCTCCCTATTCCATGTAATTGAAGCCTGGCAGTGTTCATGCTAGAATCACTTTCAGTGTCTATGGCTCTGTCACAATGTCCTTGGGCCACAGTGTTTCATGGACATCCTTGAATTCCTTGTAACCTAAACTGTTTCTAGACCTTTTGGGACCATCATCAGGATACCTTGTTCAGATTAATTTCCCAAGGAGCCACTTTCTTGTTTAGGCTAGGAAATAGAACTGATTCCAGCCATTTCCCCTGAAATCTGATTGAAGTTCTGATACATTAATCTGTTATTGTGTTAACTGTTGTTCACTATATATGGCTACTGGTTCATGTTTTGGTTTCTGTGCTGCCTTCCTTAATTTTAGTTGATTTACCATAACCCATTATTCAGCCTCATTGAGATTAGAAAATCTTTCTAAAGAGAAGGAGCCATTGCTTAGAGATGGGAGACCCTAAAATACCTTAGGTAACTTCATGCAATGCTTGCAGTGAGACTAAATTCTTTTCATCTAATACAGCTGTGAAAAATGTCCATTTGATATTTAAGCATTGTGTCTTTTTTATGATTTATCTAAACACATGGACAATGACAGCTGACTGTAGCATAATTTAAACAATACAGTAATAATCTGCATAATGATCCCTCACATATTCTACAACTCTGTGATGGCCAATGCGATTTTCTATGTTCTGGTATGCTGGGCTGGTCACATCACAACAAGATAGTTGCACCGAATCAACAAGCTAATTAAAAAGGCAGACTTTTTATGGACAGCACTTTGGAACTTGTGGAGACAGTAGCAAAGGAGAGAATTCAAACAAAACTGAGTGCCATGATGAACTATGCTGCACATCCTCTCTCTGACACAATAACACTGGGGACTTTCAGCCAATGGATTAATTAGTACAAAGTAGGTCAAGAAATATTACTTGGGCTCCTTTATACCAACAGAAATATCTCTGCACAATGCCTTACTGTGACTCTAGCTGCCAAGTTAGAAGTTTTCTGTTTTATTATTTTTTAATCATTCTGGTGTGTGTGTTCAGACCATAGTGTGTGTGTGCAACTATCTATCTATCTATCTATCTATGGAGGCAGACCACTGGGATCTCAAAAACAATGCACATATCACAAGCAAAGGCATTATACTATTGAGTAAGGTTCAGGGAGATATTTTCACCATACTGCAAACTTTGGCAGAGTTCCTCATAAATCTTCTTCTAACAGTGAGATCTGAAAGTGAGACTAAGCTACCTGAAAAAAGGAGTCTGAAGAAATGTCTATTACAGTTCATAAGAAAAATGTTGAAAAGATCAGGCCTCTAAGCTCAATATATCTCATTACTTTTTATTCACCTATAATTTTTGCAAAATATCATTAAGCTGAGTTTGGAAGGTACTCAAACTACAATTGACTAGGTTATTCTGAAATGTTTGTTCATACTTTGGAAATGTGTACTGACTTGTTCCTTTCTTTGATAGCAAAGCCCTAAAGGATTTCTTAACTATGGATGAAGAAAACGCTGAATATTACAGCAAGCTGAAGGATGCACTGCTTATTAATTGTTTCACTTTCACACACCAGTTAGCTAAGTAAGACTCAATGCACAGATATCTTTTGGTAAAGGGACGCTTTCTGGGCCAAGATTTGTTACATTAGAGTACCCTGGACACAAATCAGTGTCTACTTTCAATTCTGTTTTTTTTATTGTACAGTAACTTAGGATGTTACTTCAGAGACATTATAATATTCACAACATTATCAAAAATGGTTGCACATAATTGCTGATTATATGTGATTAATAGATACGATATTACACTCTACTGAAAATTTACTTTATTTTCCTAATTTAAGGACAGAACAAATAAGATATTGCTAATTACATGTAATACCAAATACCAAATATAATTTCTTGCCATCTTAATACCAAGAGATCACATAACACAAATATTCACATAGCCACTAGAAATTATCACCTTTTAGAAATATTATGTGTATCTTTTGCATTAGGCTTTAATCAAACCATTTTACGATTTAGAAAGTCTTTTTATTACATACAAATGAGGGAGCGGGATCACACAAAATTAACTATATATTTGTTTTAAAACATAAAATAATTTATTCTTTTTAATTTATGACAAAACAAACCTAAACCTGACATAATCTAGATGTTGTCTGTGGAAAAACAGGAACATAGCTTGAACCATCATAGCCACCCAGTTCTTCATATCCTGTGTTTGTGAGTTGTGATGAGTAAAACAGCTGGGTCTCATTTTGCATTGCAAATTGTGAGTTTGACTAAACCGTTTTGTGGTGTTTTTAATTTTTTTTTTGGGTGGAAGACAAGGAATATTGCTCCCTAAAGCCTAGTTCCAACTTGTATTTACCTGTGTTTTATTTATTTTTAATCTGTACAACTAAGGTAACAGGCAATATACCATTAAAAGTAATTGTATTCATGGCTCTTGTTAGCATCACCACAGAGAAGTATAATGATTTTATTTAAAATGCGACATGCTGAATATTTTCTGCATGAAGCCGTACCATCTTGCATATTACTGCATTTTCTCTGCAGGAAATTGCACTACACTACACTATAATGTAATTTTTTTGTGCAAACTGCTGGATTCTCACTGTTTGTCAGTAAGTCCTATGATAAACTGGCATCTTGTCCAGTAGTGGGTTACTAGATTGTGCCTGGGACTGCTGAGAAAGGCTTTCACTTCTTATATCTCAGTAATGACAGAAATTAATCCAGAAAAAACTATAGGACAAAAAGAATACATAGTATTGAAAATCACATTTCAAGATATTCAAGCACAATACTGTATCCAGTAAAGTTAAGGAATAAATAAAAAGTATCACAAAATACAAAGAGACACACTTTCTCTTCTAAGGTGAGGAGCTCAGCCAACATAAGATGATCTGTGAGTAGAATCATTGCTTCTTCTGATTATATGCTGCCAGTTTGGGTATTATAGGCAGGCGTGTAGCTAAGATGTTATCTGGGGGTCTAACGTGGTGAAATGTACAAGGCATGACCCACTAGAAAAAAATTGATAATTATACAGTATGTCCCAGATATCCTGGTAGTGCCTAAGGTGTTGTATACTCAATTTTAAATGGAACTAATTCTAGAGCTTCCAACCAGCAAAAGCAATTTGCCAGTCATGGAACAAAGCCTGATCAGAGGGTCTGGAAGAAGCAAAGTTGAAACTGAAGACAGGTACATTTATTCAGAATAAATGGAGGGAGGAAAAAAAGAGAAATTGTCTGGTATTTTACACAGCAGCCTAGCTGCACACATTTATATAACCTTATCCATAAGCTGATTTCTGTCGTATAAACAGCTATACCCTGTTGGGGGATGTTCAGTGTTAACGTTTATCATATGCCATCTATTGGAATGTATTTTGTAATGCATATAATACTAAAATGCACTAAATTTTTCGTTCCAATAGGATGCTACATTGTAAACATTAGCATTGCTATTAAGAATCCTATTGCAAATGCCATACAAATGAGGCAACTGACAGCCTGACACTATAACTTAATAAAGAAAATTTAAAATCGAAAAAGTATGGAAAATAAAAAAGAGTCCATTAAACATTCTAATGATCAGCCCTCATTAATGCAGCATATTATAGCAGGAATTAATCATCTAAATAAATAACAAATTTTATCTACAGGTAAAAAGAGGACATGCTGGCCAATCAGGACCTGAGTTTGAGACTGCCACATTCATACTGTCAAATACTGTCTTTCTGTGACAATCAGTTGGCTTCATTGGGATTAGTACTTACTCTCTAGCATTTTCTTTTCTTTCATATAATTTTTTCCTTTGTTAGGTTATGGTGTCAGTTGTATACGTCATCTGTTGGAATAAAAAATTCCATGCATTTAACTTCTGCACAAGAATGATGCACTTAAGTAAGCAAGTCTCAAGTGAGGTTGTAGGTATTGTGCAGTTGCATTCTGTTAATTTTATTTCAATTATCTGATGCTTCAGTACCTAGATTCAATAAATACTATACCAATAAATAGTACACCACTTATTGTGGATAGGGCCAGCTAGCATTATATTGTGTATTGAAGTAGATCAAACACACATTAATCATTTTATTTTTTCCCTGCAAAATTTCAGTTGCTGTACTTATTAACATTAGAAGTACCATGTCCAATGTTTGTTGGTCATATGTTTTTAACACTAGAATTACCAGAGCCAATGAAAAAACTCCCTTCAGTTCATGTCTACATTTTGTTATTTATTACTAAAACGTTTGTTTTAACGATGTGTTTTCATAGATTGTTGTAGACACAAAACACACATCAAATTATTTCCCCTTACAATTCTGGGTAGCTCACTCCCAGATAATCAATCAAGGCAGGAACTGGGAGAACTTCTTGTACGTTCTGAGGTGGTGGGGGGATGGTATAGCAGGCTGCTTGCTGCTTGGGCTTACCGACACATTTAGAAGACAAAAGAGGCTGATGGAGAGGTGCGAAGGGATTTAAGGTTGTCAGGATTTACGAGTTTTTTTGTTTGCTCTGGTAATTCTAGTGTTAAATCTTAAAAAAATGTCCTCAGTGTCCGTGTCATGCTCCTATCCCTCCTTGACTTTTTCTAATTTTCTGTATGGCACATGCCTACAATTGTTGTAACTCTGAAATTTTGTTTAGAAAGATTGATTTATTATATTTTTCTATTCTTTTTTTATTTTTTTACACAAAAGACCCCATATTACCTCCATAAGCAATGCCACTGAACATTGGCATCCAGGTGTTAATCATTGTCTCTCTCACTTAGCTTGAACATGATAGTATTTGTGTATCCTCTTTCACTTCAAAAAATCCAATCTAACCACCTTTATTGAGTTTAATGTATGTTTTTGCAAAAATTTGAATTGCTGTCTCTCTCTCTCTGCCAGTTGACTATATAATAATGAGAGAGAAAAAAATCCCTTATAATCAATCATATTTTTTTAGTACATGTAATGAAAAGATAACCGGCCAATCTGAAAACTGTCACTGCTCCAGTTATTTCTGTTAGCTAAAAAAAGGTATATAATCTCACCTGAAATTGCTTTTGCATTTCACAGCATCAATCTGACCTGGAGAAAAGAGAACATGCGAGGTGGCACACTTTTGATGGAGCGAGCTGTGAATGAAGCGGCTTGCTTTTAGTACATTCTTAGACACGTCAAACCCAGCAATATGTGCAAATATAAAAATCAACAGTGGGGTTTCTTTATGAAGACAGAAAAATTGATGCGATGTGGTAATTAACTATGAATGAGGTACCTTTCAGAAAATAAATTGAGTAAAGCTATATAAATATCTTTTAAACATAAAAGGAATTGGAACTATAAACACTGTATGTACAAGTGTTAAAGATACTAGAAGAATAATAGATAGATAGATAGATAGATAGATAGATAGATAGATAGATAGATAGATAGATAGATAGATAGATACTAAAGCTTAATGGTCAGATAATGCAAAGAAAGCTTAGTAGGCATAAGCCTTATTTTTCAAATAATTTCTTTAAGTCAATATCTATAGACTAGGACTATTGGCTTTGCATGCTGTAAGGGACGGACGGCAATTTAACCTGGCTGGGATGCCCCAGTAATGAAAGGATGGGGGAAGGCAGTTTATCAAGGACACTGCCTCCCCCAAGAAGATAGATGTCAGCTTCCCTAGACTGCAGTGGTGCCCAGGATGCCCACAGGGCTTTATGGGACTTGGAGTTTGGTAGCACATCCCTGCTGGGTACCATGGGTGCCGCCAGGGGACGCTGTGGGAAGTTGGTGGGAAAACAAATTCTCACCTAGCCCGGAAGTAATTATGGACTCTGACAACGGAAGCCCCGAAGTACTTTCGGGCTGATTGAAAATCTGAATTCTCCAGCTGACCTGGAAGTGCTAGTAAGTCACGTGGAAGGAAGAACAGAAGCACTTCTAGGTCAAGGACTATATAAAGGACTGATGGGAGCCCAACAAGCAAGGTCGGAGTTGGGAGGTAGAAGACTGAGCTTGCTGGGAGGTGTGGTGGAGAGAATTATATTATATTGTATTGTATTTCTTTATTTGTGTATGGTGGTTGTAGTGCTTAAAAGGCACTTTAAAGAAAGAAGAATAAGTAAAGGATCTTCTTTGTGCTTTTACTCTGTATCTGTGTATCTGTCTGTTGGGTTCACGGGGCAACAGCACCCTCTAGCATTCTTACAATGCTTATTGCATCATTCATGTACTTTAATAACCTCGATAGTTTTGTAAATCTGTTCTTGAAGGTCTTTTTTTGTGAATGCAAGTTTTAATGTGCTGTAGAACAGATAAGTTTTGTTCTTACGTTCATGATGTAGCCTAAAGAAGGAAATGCTGACACTGCTTCAGCTATCATGCATTTTTCATTTCACTTGCTATGTAGGCAACATTTTTATACAATTTTCCTAAAATAAGGATGAATGCTGATTTGTATAATGTGCTTTGCAGATTCTATTTTGTGTAAATGCTTCTATTTTCCATGATCCTTTTTAGAGACCACAGAATGTTTTCTGTGTGAATGATGTACTTTTTAAATGGATGACTGAGCCTGTCAGAAACTGCATTTTCACAAATCCCCCATGAAAAGTAATAATGTGCAAAAAACAATGATACTTAAAAAGAGCAGTTGGTTGTTAAATGTATGCAATGACACTGTGAAATGCTGGCTGACAATGCAGCCAGAAAAAAATGATAAAACTGTTCTCTATCAAAATTCATTTTTCTCCTGTGACTAGCTGTAATGTATTCAGCTTTGCAGTGTTACATATGAGATTTTATTTTTAACAATTTTCTCTTCCTTTTGTTCACTTTGTCCTCCTGTCACTCTTGTAGAATGTGTTCACTTACCCCCAAGTTATCTTATTGTCACTGAGGCTGTGAGGTGAGATCTCCGGACTGAATGGTATGGTAACCTCTGTGAGGTCACTACATAGCACATGTAAAGAATGCATGATTGCACTTATTATAGAGTCAGGATATACAAAATACCTTCAGGAATTTTCATTTTACATTCATCTTCTTTCTGAAACTGAATACTATTTTTTCCTGACAATTAATTTTAATAATTCTCAAAACATTTATACAGTATTTTTTACACCTCTAGACTAAGTGTTTTGTAATGTCATGTCCATTGAATAGTGTGACTTATGAGTAATTGTTTGTTTAATATTTCCAGAATAATAAAGAGAAGCCAAATCACTACGAATGACTGATCCTCTGAAGGTGATAAAGAGGATTAGGAAAGTTGAAAGGACAAACACATAAGAAATTTAGCACTGAAGTCCTTTTAAAGTTCAGCACTCTTGAGTCCACTAATTTCCTTCTTTTAAAAGGTTTAGTGTGTAGGCTTCCAAAGACACATGTCTCTATAAAAGTTGTGTTGCAGGAATTAAGTGGAACCAGAAGCCTTCAGAAGGCATTGTGGCCTCATGGCACAAAAACTTTATAAATTTGCCTCCCAATGTTGAAGTAATTCTAGGGATTGGCCAAACCTGGCCCATGGACTGAGGTTTAAAGCTGCCTCAGGGTTAAAAGTTCTTTTAGCGTATAGGTAGAGGGTGAGAAAGGACAAGCACTTGACTGACATGTGTCAGAGAGGCGGAGAAAATGGGAGTAGGGAAAAGAAGTGTTTACTGAGGTTAAGCCACCACATTAGGTAGACAGGGTTCCAACCCTGTGCAGGCAGACTCAGGATGGTGGCAGGTGTTTTTTTTTTTTGTAAAAAAAGAGATATTATGACGTACTCCCCACTTGGAAACTCGGCCACGGTACTTTCCCACCTGGATGTTAACTGAGGTTGGATCCTCCTGGATGTATGTCAGGTCCTGTTCCTGGTACTTCTGGGAGTCCATTATCCTGCCGACTACACCAAATTTAAATGATGAGACAAAGAGCCACAAAAAAGTTTGGGGCAGCCATCCATA
>JANRMT010062806.1:32802098-32814982 GCA_026402145.1 Polypterus bichir lapradei | reverse complement strand
AATGATGAGACAAAGAGCCACAAAAAAGTTTGGGGCAGCCATCCATATAATTGTTCCCGGCTGCAAAATTGTTGAAATGAATGTACAGTTGTGTACAGATTCGAGTCCAAAACAGAACTGTCTTGATGAGGCAAAGATGGCATTTTTAAGGGAGAGTAGTGGAAGTGACATCAGCGGGGCTAGAACCAGAAGTAGAGTCATCGGGGCTGGAAACAGAAGTGGAGTTATTGGGGCCACAACCGGAAGTGATGTCATTGGAACCAGACATGATGTCATCGGGCCCAGAACCGGAAGTAATGTCATCGTAACCAGGTGAGATTTCCCATAACCGGTCTGCAGTGGAAAGAGAAAAAGGATTAGCACACTTCGCCACCCCCTGGTCTGGTGTGGAATTACCCTCATTCAGGCCCTTTAGCTGCCTCCTATGCACACATGTGTGACAGTATATATCCCTTTAGTGTTTCTGTGTAACAAAGACACCATTTTTGTATATTTTGTCCTCCTTGGCATCTATTGCAGTTATGATTTGCTTACATAGTACAGACTGTCTCAATGGTACTGGGAAACAATAAACAGAGTCTTCCAGATAGTTTGGACTTCTTCCATTTGGCATAACATTTCAACTTGTCTACAAATGATACCATATTCCACTTCATATCAACCAGCAGTGTCTGGATATTATAAATCGCTATTCCTAGACTGTTCATAGACTATAGTTAAACATTCAACACTGTCATAGCATCAAAGCTGATCTGAAAGTTCCTACACTTGGGAATTGGTGCCATTCTCTGCATCTGGTTTTGGACTTCCTAATCAGACTCCAGTATATAAAATACTGTAGCACTCCTTTCTCCATGTTGATCCATAAAACAGCCTCACCACAGGGTAGTATGCTGTGCCACTGTTCCAACTTCATTATTAAATTTTATGATAACACCACAATCACATGCCTGATTACCAATAATGATGAGATCGTCTACAGGGAAGAGTCTTCTGTGCCAGAACAACAATCTATCACTAAAAAAGAAAAAGCTAGACATGGACATAAGAAGAGGAGGCAGTACACACCTCCTTTTACACTGAATGATGAATTCATTGCATGGTTTTGTCTGCTGTTGGTATTATACTACTCTTACAGTACCCTGCAGAAAAATGACAGTAAGAATTTTACATGCCAAACTTGAACATTTATTTATGTTAATGTCTGGTGGTAGTATTGTTGTAGGGGCACACTTAAGAGGTTATTTTACACTACAGCCTAAGGCTAGCCCTTAAAATTCCCTACAACCATTCCCCACACACACGTCCGCATGTCTAAAAAAACAAAGACAAAACATTCAACATTAGGGAGTAGAAGCACTTGACTTGTAAAGCTGTTTTAAGAACCAATCAGCTATAAAGGCAGAACAGCAGCATCATTAAACAGGATTGTTTAGTACAACGAGAACAAAGACAAGTTGGCTTTGCTTTCCAGGTGTGTCAGGGTAGTTTCTTTCAGAGAAAAGGTTAAATCATCCAGTGACTTTAAAACAGAACAACACTCAGAACTTAAATGATTCTGATAGACTTGCAGACTGTGAGCTAAATCTATGCGTAAATTTGTGAATGTATCAAAAACTTATATATGACTGCAAAATCATTAAAGTATAAAAAGCTAAAATAAAATGCATTAATTATATTTGCTGAACATTGTAACTACAGTGTTAAATTGTTTGATTGGTTGGACTGTCTTCTAAGTGCAGGCAAATATTTGTCATTTATATTTGATTCATAATCCAAGAAACTTCAATAGAATTCATCAATCAGCATTGATCAGGTGCAAAGGATAGGTTGGCATTCAGGCAAATGTTTCAATAACATGTATCATTATGATCATATTTTTTTTAATAGATATAAAAGTTAGTCTTATCCTTGTTAAATTACCACAATTCACCAATTGCCAATAATCACAATGTGTAAGGGCTTCATTGTTAGACAAGAATTTACAAGTTCTCAGTAGACAGTATATAAGTAGGCTGACTTCTCACTGTTGCTTGGACATATTGTTCCATACGGTCAAGATTTCTAGATCTCTGCATGTTCTTGAGTGCATTTTTGTTAGGGTTAGGGTTAAGGATTTTTAACTTTGAAGTCCCCAGCTTTTTTGCTGTTTCCTTCCCACTTGAACTTTGTCAAGTGAATGCAATCAGGATTAGGGTTAGGATTTTAATGTTTCTTCAGTGACAAAGAAAATGCTTGTATAGTGCCCTGGATTAAAATGTGAGCATGATGATATCAGAATTCTGTTTTTAGGACCAATGCTCACACAGTACTCAAAGGCATGGAAAAGGTGTCTGAGTGGATGCTCAAAGGATAATATTCTGGTTTGATATAGTGATCTTCAAATAGGCAATGAAAAAACAGAAATTTAATTTTAAATGTTATAATTGAATCCTTACAATTTATTTTGGGTGAAATTTGACCCGGTGTTTGAGATTGAAATCACTACCACGCCACCTATCACCCTATTCCCAAAGACACACGAAGATGCAAATGCAGCGGTTATTTATTTAAAATGCTAAACAGCTACGGACCTTACTTTACCACATATGGGCAGTCAGGGGCCAATTAATGTCCACTCCTCTTTTCAATCTTTTATGTTATATGAGTACCAAAGGATACACTCAGATCTTAATACAGGTACTTGTCTCAAATTGACTTGACTACCCTGTCAGTGTAATGGACCAAATGGTAATTACCATGATGTTTACTTGAAGGTGTTATAGTTAATTGGTATTTTCAGAGGGGGAAAGAAACTTTTATTATATAACAAATAGCATAAAGTGCCATCTTTGTATACAATTTTTTAAATAATCATGATGGCACACCTTTAAATGTTACAGATGTGTTAACTGTGTGTGTCTGTGTCTAAATGACCCCCCATGATTGTCTAGTCTTCCACAGCCTTGAATTCAATTAAATAGTTTTGTTAAGGAAATAATGAATAGATGAATTAATCAACTGTACATCAGTCACAGCGGATGACAGCTGTAGAATAAATGTGTGAATGTTATTATAAGAAAACTAAGATTTTCATTATAAGTTTTAAAACATGAAAAAATATTATTCTTACATTACATTTGTAGTTTATGAGGCTTTAAAATTGGTTGCCCCACACCTCCTCGTTCTTAAGCATTAGTTGGTGGTAGTGGCTACTGAACTGTGTATGGCTGGATTAAATTTGCCTACTGAAGCAAGTAAAGCTCATTGGGTTTTATGTGTAGGATTTTATTCTCCTGTTACAAGTTTCCAAATGATTATGCAATATAAATTAGCTTTGGAACAATTATACACACATCTGAAAGCTATTATAGTGGATACGGATGTCTCTGTACTCATATTTGAGGATAGCGAACATATTATTTCTGCTCATTTGCATTCTTCCTTCTGTCATTGACAGAAAAGGATTATTAATTTGGCCTTTGGGTGGCTTGTTTTTATACTGATACCTTCTCTCTATATTCTCCTGTCATCAAGTAGGTCTGTGAATATTGTCAAGCTTCACATGATTCTAAAATACTAATCTGTTTAATTATTACTGCATGTACATGATGCTTGGTATGATAAATCTTTGGACTGTTTGGTGGATTAATGCTGAAACAGAAAACTGTGAAATTTTACCAGGGTGGCAATAAGAATGGAGATGAGGCAAGCAGGTATGTTGACCTTGAACTGGCTAAAATTACAAAATGCTGACAACTCTCACTGGTACTGAGATTTGCTGAAAGACTATACAGTATGTCAAAAATGAAGATAAACTGAAGAAACTGCTTAATATGTTTTCTTTTCTCTGTTTTCCATCATTTGCAATCTTATTCTTGTCTGTCATTTTGCTTACTGGCCTAACTTTACAATATATCACATAGTATAGGCTCTTATATTATGTGATATATCTTATTTAGTACCCTACATTTTAACCCATCAGCATGTGGTATATTTTTTAAACAGCTTGCCCAAATAATACCTTTTAGGATACAGATGTTGTACAAACACAATTTCATGCATTCAGCTTTTACATTGTCATTAAATGACCAAACAGGTACATCTTTTGAATGTGGGAGGAAACCGAAGTGTTTGGAAAAGATTAACAGGGACATGGGATAAAATTTTTATATAGTAAACTCTGGTACATGGAGCCTTGAGGAATATCAATTAAAAATGAATTCATATTCTGTATGTATAAAGTGATTTATACTGGCTGCACAATTTAACATGGCAGTATAGAGACCACTGAACCCCTAAAAAATCATTAAAAACGAATAGAACTCATAGAGTTCAACATACAGTAAAAGTATGGTCTTGCTTTAAAGGCATTCTTTCACCTAAATGTTGGTAATACATACAGTAAATCCTGAATAGTTCTGTGGTTTAATGTGCATCAATATGTCATGTAATCAGTGGCAGGTTGTAATCATATCTTGCTTTGCTATCCTTCAGTGTGTTATGCTAGTTGTTTATTATCTCTTCCAAGCAGAACCAGAACTCACATTATTTTGTAGATCTATATCTTTTTGTCTTATGCTGGGCAGGTGAGGATATGTATTGTAGTATATGATAAGGTCATTCACTAGACGACAACTCTTATTTTTCCTTATCTATATATCTGAAGTCTGAATTTGACCATCTTTGTGTAACACGCAATTTGTAGTTTTGCCAAAGTTCCACTTTGCATGTGCATCCATGTATCTGCATGAAACTGTGGAGTTATTCCTTAAAAAGGTTGCAACAGCATATCAACTATGGTGTTAAGATTATATTTCTTTTGTAATTTTTTTCTAGTGTTTTCTCATTGAACATCTGGATGGTTTTCTACATTTTTGAACATGAAGATTTTCATATTTGAGTATTTGTTTTTCTTAATTAATCTTTGTTAGGGAATTATAGAAATTATTGCTTGTTTTGAAATTGCTCAAACATCATTTTGTTTTGGTTACAAATGCTACTATTTTAGGCACCCATAAGAAGGACACTATCATGGGTTGCTAGGCAATGTCATCTAAAAGTGGTGCCAAGTGACGTCATCAGTTCAAAGGCATACAAGTTTATGGATACAGTCAAAAGTGTTTGGTGTGATTATAATTAGGGTTACACTTGTATTGATTATTAGGAGATAATTGTTAAAAGTGATTATACTCTTCCTCTCATTTAATCCATCTTAAATCAGGTTAATGGTTTCACTATTTTTATAAATTCAGTTTTGTGAAATCTGTACAATTTATTTAGCATTAAGGAAAGAGATGAATGGTAGACTACTTTCAATACTTCTACAGGTCATTATGAGTACAAAGTTACGTGATATGGTTTAGCAAATGCACCAGCTCAACTGCAAAACTTTGTGAATGACATTTCTTTTTTGAGTGGTTATGATAATCATTTGAATCATGTATGGAAAAATGTTACTACAAACAAGCTTTATGTCAAATGAAATTTATGTGAAATGCAAATTTCACTAAGAGTCTGCCTTGTTTTTGGGTTTTGAAATTTTCTGAAAAATACAATAATAATAATAAATTTTATTTATATTGCGCTTTATATTTAACAATCTCAAAGTGATACAAAATAAGAATAAATTAACAAACAAGATAATCTATATAAATAATTTAACAAAATGCCTTTCTAAAAAGATAAGTTTTTAGGTATTGTTTAAAAGCATCAGTCGACTGTGGGGCTCTCAGGCAATCAGGGAGAGAATTCCACAGCCTTGGCGCCACCGAAGAAAAGGCCCTATCACCCATACTGCTAAGCTTAGTTCTGGGAACTTGAAGAATGTTAGTATGCACAGAGCGGAGGGTGCATGAGGAAGTATGAGGAATAAGGAGTTCCTGTAAATACAGGGGAGCAGATCCATAGATGCACTGATGGGTAAGGAGGGAAACCTTGTACTCTATTCTAAGTGGTACAGGGAGCCAGTGAAGAGTTTTTAATATAGGAGTGATGTGGCTATGCTTTCGCACCCTCATCAGGATCCTGGCAGCGCTGTTCTGAATGTACTGGAGTCTCTGGATACTCTTGCCAGGAATCCCAATGAGGAGCGCATTACAGTAATCCAGCCTGGACGAGACAAAGGCATGGACAAGCCTCTCTGCATCTGCCAGGGTAAGTGCTGGATGAATTTTAGCAATGTTCCTGAGATGGTAAAAAGATGACTTACAGAGATGTTTAATGTGGGTGTCAAAAGTGAGTTGAGAGTCCATTTTAACACCCAAATTGGTAACAAATGTAGAAAGAGGAATGTTTTGACCAGAGAAAGTGATACTGGTAATGGTAGAAGAACGAAAATGGTGTGGTGTGCCAACTAAAATGGCTTCTGTTTTAGATCTGTCAGCTGAAGGAAGTATACAAAGCAAAAGAGTCAGCAATTTTAAATTTTAAATTTTAAACTTGACACCTTTTAGTGGCTAACTAAAAAGATTACAATATGCAAGCTTTTAAAGCAACTCAGGACACTTCTTAATGTACTCTGCTTAAACAACCCCCTATTTTAATGCATGCCTACCAAACAACACACTCAGATTCCAAAGATTTAACATATGATCTTGTGACCTGGATGCTGTATAGTGCCCGACCCAGCACAGATTGACACAGAGGCACGTTTAAAAACACACAAGACTTTTATTTTTCTTCACCTGTGGGGCATGTCTTCCCTGTGAACCACACAGGCAATACACAGTCCCAAAAGCACTTAACTCAACACAAACAACCCTTCTTCTGGCACCACCACTCCTCCCAGGCAACCTCGTCCTCTTCCTCCCGATTCTGGCTCTGAGTGGTGGTTGCTGGTCCTTTTTATAGCCCACCCAGAAGTGCTCCAGGTGCTTGATCACCTGTTCCTGATTGCACTTCCGGGCGGGGCTGTAGAGTTGTCCAGGATGGCTCCGGGATCCATGCAGCACCCCCTGGCGGCCACCCCAGATCCCAACAGGGCTGTGGAGAACTCCATCTCCCATGGAGCCCTGTGGGAAACTGCAGCACCATCGTCTGCCAGGGAGGCTGCCACCAAGCGTCCCAGGGGAGGTACTGAGGAGCCCTTGGATGCTCCCCCGAAACATATGTAGAAGTGGCGTCCCAGCCGGGCATGGGACCTGGCCTTCCACCTCAATCTATAAATGCTGTCATGACATCTAGGTGAGCGCTTGATTTTAGAACCCGGTGTAGTTGTCGGTTGACTTGAAGATGTGAGTTGAATCAAAGTTAAAATAGAGGGAAGTATTTTTACTGTTTTCTGTGGTCCAATGTTTCTGACATATGCTTAACCATTTTGTGATGAAATGATTTGTGTTTCACAATCAACATGTGCCCTTTTAAACTTTGGAACTGTATTCTGTATATGGGGGTGTGCCTCCGTGATACAATTTTTGGTTCAGTGTTTTTTAAATTTGTGGCATCCATTCTATCTATTAACATTTCACTTCTTTCTTATGTTTTGGCAGTTCTAGACCTTTCTTAGCTGTATCTTTTCATTTTCCAGCAGATGCTAATAGGACAATTGATATGAAACCTCCTCTAGCCTGTCACTAGATAACTATTAATAAAGATTTTCATTTTTTTGTTTAAATGCAAGAGTCAACATTTTAAAGAGAAACATAAGCCACTTTAACAAATATTAAAATAATAACCCTTCTGAACCCAGTAACCCCCAACACTGACAAATTCAAAACTGAAGACAACAATAAAATAAGCAATGAAGCCTGTGTGAACCAGCAAGTGAGGGAACAGCACAGCATTGACTCCGTTAAGAATGAAAAGTTAGGGCTGTGGCCAGGACCATGGGGAATCCATTCCCTGGAGTAGCTGTATCATATCAGACCATTTATCAATGTAAGAGCCAGATACCCCATTCATCCTTAATGCATTGAGTTCCCAAAGGAAGAAAGAGTATCAGGGGACTTTAGCAAGAGGAAAGGGCAACTTTTCTCCTGAAGCAAATAGCCTCTGCTGGAAAACAGATAAATGAGAGATGGTCTAGAAAAATGTGGTGAAGCAAAGAAAAGTTGAAAGAATAAATGTAAGAAAAGACCCCCCAAGACCAATTAAAGAACACAGCAGGGCAGTTTCAAAACATATGCCGAAACATGCCTGGTGTGTTCAAGGAAAAAAGGTAATAGGGTTAGTGGACAGTCGCATGGTATATTGTTTACATGAAATGAAAACTTCAGTTGGATTTGCTGATACTGTAGTTAGGATTTCTTGATACTAAGAAGTCATTTTAAAAATTATATTTTATGACACAGAAGGAGCAGTGGGAAGATATTGGTGCCAAACCGATTACTTAGATGATGAACAATGTGGTGCCTTACAAAGCATCGTGTATAAGGCTGTTACTGGGGCACTGTAAGTGAGAATTTGTACAGAGAATTAGGAGTAAGGGCACGGGAAGATCAAAAGATGGGAAACCAACAAGCTTTAAATACAGATCTAAGATGTCAATAAATAAAAATGGGAGAGGATGGAATAGAAAAGAAATATTTTAGAAACTGAAATATTCAAAGGTGTGATTCATTAAATATTTCTTCCAGGGCATGAATACCTTTGCTAGCCCAGGGCTGGAAAGCAAATGAGACAACCTTTAATATGCAGGGCTGGGTTGTGGAAAAATAGGATAGATGGAATGTCCCAGGCTGAACTCTTAATAAAGATTTCATCATAAAAAATAGCCAAAATGTGATTAGCACAAAAGAACCTTTTGGACCTTTTACAAGGATAACTGACAACTTCAGAGCAGCCCAGTATAAGTCAATGTGCCATGTGATGGCCTTCTTGATTCCTACCTTTTGAATGTTGCTATCAGTATTAACTTTAGTTCTCTGTGCTCTTGTAAGATGGTACAGTGAAATCAAAAGGAACAAATAGTTAGTGATAAAATATTATCTCATTCTTTATTAAAAAAAACACCTTATAATTCACCTTTTCAAAATGGTTTTCAGTGCCATAGATTCTAACCTTTTAAATTATTCTGATTGATTGTTTAATTGTTTTTTTAATAGTATTTATTTAATTATTTATATTTACTTAATTATGCAGTTTTATGCTTTTATCTTGTAATGAGTCCTTAAGTGTCTAGAAAGACATAATTAAATCAAAGTATTATCATTATTATACTACTATTATTATTATTTATGCCATATTTCCAAAATATGTATTCACTATTGTAAAATTATGCTGCATTGCAATGTTCAGTAACACTTTAGTTTAGGTACTGAAAATGCATCAATTACTCTTTTACTTTTACGTTAACAAGACCTTAACAGGCTGCTGTTGGCATAACTAATACTTAAAAAGCCTCAGTTAAGTGATTATTCATCTATGAAGTATGATTAGCTAAAATAACTTCACTTTGGAATGACCAATAATGGCTTAAGTGAGACATATGTCTGTTGATATTACGTTCTTCCGTTTAAGACTTGTCAATCCTGCAGCACTGCACAGAGATGAATAACCACTTTACTGAAGATTTATAAATATAATAAAGACAAAAAAAACTCCTTGTGAAAGTAAGATATAATATAATATAAGAGTAAATTAGTAATACACCCATTTTTGCACTACCTAAACTAAAGCATTGCCCAATGGTCACATAATTCTAGTTTTATGCACAGGAAAAACGCATATTTAAAAAAATTCCAAAACTTTAATTTGGTACTGTTTCTGTTTGATTTTATGTTCTGTTTTTTTTTTTTTTTTGTCTACTTTTCATTTCATTGTGCTTAAACGGGATTCTCGTGCTTTGTTTTCAATTGGTAATTTGTAGTCCACTTCTTTTCAAAGATCTTAATTATTTGTTGGTGCAAAGTTTCTTTTCTTATGCTTTAATACATCTGTGAAATTATTTTTATATGTATTTGTTCCTCTGCCTTTCATGCCTCCTTTCTATTCTGTTGTAAAGTGCTGCATGGTAAATAGTGGTTTGGTGTGGTGGCAAGAAAGTACTTTGTTGCCCTCCTCGCCCACTAAGCACCAGCTACAATTGTATTGTATATACTTAAAAGAGTTGTAAAAAGTATTTGAGAATGCTAGCAGATATCTTTAGGGGCCAAAATCTGACACTATAAGCTTCCTCCTAAACAGCAGTAATTCATTTAACTTACTAGACTTCCCACAGGACGGTAACTCATGTCCAAAGCAATAACAAATTCAAATGTGATTGTGTTTCAAAGTAAAAATACTTAGAATATCAAAAAATCTAGACTGTGTCTTAATCAATATTATTTTATGTCAGTTATGATAACTGAGTACATTTTGCTTTAGTCTAGCCTCACTTTGAAGCTGTAAAAAGTTTGGCTTCATTGAAAATTCACCTTTGTAGCTCTCGTGGAATTATGAATGGAAGAACATGTGCCATTGGAACGTTATCATTGACTGCTGAGTATACAGTACAGTAGATGTTTTATGCATAACAAGCATACATAAAAACATTGATTGATTTAGAAGTGTTAAAACAGAAAAAGCAATGATCTGAAATAAACATTTATTGAACACTTGCTTACATGCAGCTGTAATAATCAATTACATACCACCATTTAAAAGAAAAAGTAAATTGTTTCAAAATAAATTTCACCGGCAAGTTGATACAAAAAGAAAAATTGGCAAAAATTTGGAAGAAATTTCAATCAAAGAAGAATAACATAGCTTTAGTGCCATCTAGACTCTGATCACTGAATGATGCTTTTTGTTAAAAGAATAATTGAATTTTTAGGGCATTCAAACTGCATGAGATGCTAGATAGCATTGAAAAAAGCAAAGATAAAACTCTTTTCAGTACTACTGAATACATCTCTCTGTCAACAAACTCATTTTACTGAATTCAGCATCACAAGGGTTGGAGTCAATAATGGAAACATCACAATAACTAAGCCAGGATGTACCCATAATAAAGTACACTCACAACAACTCACACCAGGCAGATATGTAGTTTAACATAACATTAATGCCAGTGGGAGAAATCCTAGAGAAAATAACTAATTATACACAAACACTAATCATTCTAGGAAACAAAACCAGTATTCTAGGACAATGAGACAACAATTACCGTTGAGTGTCAAAAACTATTGAGAAAATTATGTCTTTATTCATGAAGTACTGGTGGCAGAATGACAGTGCTGGCAGTTTATACATCCTGAAAATGATCAAAAAATGTTGCTCTGTGGATGATTAACTCTCTGAAAACACCTTCTTATTCATTCTTATCTGTGATTCCTTCTACATGGATTTTCAATGTTTTTAACATGATTTTCTGAGCTTTTTATTCACATGCTTCCAGATCAAGGGTTGATGTATGGAAATAGCTGTGTATACCTTTAAATGCCCTGGAATCCTTCTTGATAAGAAATCCAACTGTTCTCATTTGTGATAGGTCAGGCTCCAGCTCCATAAAATTCCCTAAAGCAGACATCAGTTTTCATTTGTGTTTGTCTTATGTGCACTCTACAAATAAATGTAAATTGAGATTTTAACTTTAAAGAGACAGAAGAACATCAATGATGCATGTATTAAAAATAAATGTTTCTCATGTCGTGCTTTTATGTATGTTTTTAATGACTGCAGCCCTGAAATTACAATACACTGCCAAAATACAACACTGTGTATTGCTAGAATTTCTTAAGGATTATTTTTTAGGAGATTAAATCACTTGTATTTTTGGCATGACAATTCTGGAGAGGCAGCATCATAATTTTTATTTATCTGTGCAGATTTCTCTAGCATTACCTAATAAATAATATTTAACTCTCTTTTGCTCAAGACTAGTGAGATGTTCAAACTCTCACACATTTATATTGCAGAACAGACTGGCATTATCCATTTTGCCAGTATGGAACACAAATCCTGGCTTAGCAAGCTGCTGCCAGATACTCTTAATATCAGCTTCTTTTACAGCGGACCACTTGCCAGAATGCAGCCTTCACGTCTTATCTAATAATATGGATACCAAACCACATAACATCACAGGAACTTCTCTTGAGGGCACGAGCTGGATACCCAAGAAGTTTGATCAAATGATCATGACTCAGGGATAAGTAACAAAACTTAGCAGCAATGGTCAACCAAATGGATAGGCTTATGTGCACCCAAGAAACCAAAGGAAAGACCAGTATTCTTTTGTTTAAAAACCTCAAGTACACATCATCTTGCTGAAAATGGTGGTTAACTATTCAGAAGCCGACCTAGCAGCCGTAATTTTGCTATCAACTGAGGACACTGTGTGTGTAAAAACATCAAAAACAAAGTGCAGTACCACCTGCAACCAGAAGGTGCTACCAAGGTGAACATGAGACAAGTTCCTAAAGGAAAAGAAAGAAAGCGTGCTGGAGATTCTTCAATATGTCTGGAGAAAGCCAACGAGGTAAAGAGCAAAGCATTGCATACACTAGAACATAAGTATGCCTATTTTGATTCCAACAACTGTTGTAACAAAGTACTTAGGACAAAAGCAGGTAATGTATTGTAGTCATAGTGTAATTGTAACTGAAAGGTAATAATTTTTGTCAAAGATAAGCTATAGCTGAGTTATAAGTCGTCCAAAATCCATTAAGAAAGTGCAAAGCAGCAACTTGCACCCATGAGCACACAGAAATTATGTGGGTAAGGTAAGGCAGCGTAGAGACTAGACATGCATAAATGAACGCACTGACATGCAGTAAAAAGCTTACTAACCAGCTAAACAATGTATCCATCATAACTACCTGAACAAAAAGATCAGAATTCATAAGTTAAGTGCCTTTTTCTATGGTGAGAAAAAGTTTAAACAAACTTTCATAAGTTAATGTTTTTGTGTATTTGTTATTGTCTATCTATCTATCTATCTATCTATCTATCTATCTATCTATCTATCTATCTATCTATCTATCTAT
>JANRMT010062806.1:32690024-32802088 GCA_026402145.1 Polypterus bichir lapradei | reverse complement strand
TATCTATCTATCTATCTATCTATCTATCTATCTATCTATCTATCTATATGGGTGCTTGAGGATCATCATTGTGGCTCAGATCAAACAGGTAATAACACTTTGGGACACAAGGGGGCACTGCTGCTAACTGTTCTGTCTCTTACTCCCACAGTTCCAAGAAGATGCCGGGAAGGACACATGACATATGCAAGAGAGACTCCACGGCTTTTGGTACTGGCATTATAAAAGTCAATTGATAACTGAAAGAAGTATTATTTCTTGGACGTGAGCCTATGAGGACAGAGCTGCCATTTAATAACCTGCTGTTAGAAGAACCACATTAAAGTAGATTCCCTTAAGAGGCATTAACTGGAAGCCAGAGACAGCTATGCAGTGATGTCGTGCACTTGTTTATTTAAGTACAAAAATTAAACAGGATTGCCAAGATGGCACTCCAACTTTTTACTGGGATGTTGTGAAGTTACTTGGGCAATTACAATATATAAATATACAGTCATATGAAAAAGTTTGGGAACCCCTCTCAGCTAGCATGATAATTTACTCTACTTTCTTCAAAAAAAAAATAACAGTGGTATGTCTTTGATTTCCTAGGAACATCTGAGTACTGGGGTGAACAAAGATTTTTAGTGAAGCAGTATTTAGTTGTATGAAATTAAATCAAATGTGAAAAACTGGCTGTGCAAAAATTTGGGTAGCCATGTAATTTTGCTGATTTGAATGCATGTAAGTGCTCAATACTGATAACTTGTAACACCAAATTGGTTGGATTAGTCCGATAAGCCTTGAACTTCATATTCAGGTGTGTCCAATCATGAGAAAAGGTATTTAAGGTGCTTCCCTTTGACTCTCCTCTGAAGAGTGACAGCATGGGATCCTCAAAGCAACTCTCAAAAGATCTGAAAACAAAGATTGTTCAGTATCATGGTGTAGGGGAAGGCTACAAAAAGCTATGTCAGAGATTTAAACTGTTTTTCAACTGTAAGGAATGTAATCAGGAAAAAGAAGGCCACAGGCACAGTTGCTGTTAAATCCAGGTCTGGCAGGCCAAGAAAAATACAGGAGCGGCATATGTGCAGGATTGTGTGAATGGTTACAGACAGCCCACAGATCACCTCCAAAGACCTGCAAGAACATCTTGCTGCAGATGGTGTATCTGTACATCGTTCTACAATTCAGTGCAATTTGCACAAAGAACATCTGTATGGCAGGGTCATGAGAAAGAAGTCCTTTCTGAAACTCACACCACAAACAGAGTCGCTTGTTGTATGCAAATGCTCATTTAGACAAGCCAGATTCATTTTGGAACAAAGTGCTTTGGACTGATGAGACAAAAATTGAGTCATTTGGTCATAACAAAAAGCTCTTTGCATGGCAGAAGAAGAACACCACATTCTAAGAAAAACACCTGCTACCTACTGTCAAATTTGTGGAGGTTCCATCATGCTGTGGGGCTGTGTGGCTAGTTCAGGGACTGGGACTCTTGTTAAAGTTGAAGGTCGGATGAATTCAACCCAATACTTCACAAAGTTAAAGTTATGCAGTTGTTGGATATTCCAACAAGACAATGACCCAAAACACAGTTCGAAATTCACAAAGGCATTCATTGAGAGGAAGAAGTAGAATGTTCTGGAATGGCCGTCACAGTCCCCTGACTTGAATATCATTGAAACTATATGGGATGATTTGAAGCAGGCTGTCCATGCTTGGCAGCCATCTGAACTGGAGAGATTTTGTATGGAAGAATGGTCAAAAATACCTCCGTTCAGAATCCAGACGCTCTTCAAAGGCTATAGGAGGCATCTAGAGGCTGTTATATTTGCAAAAGGAGGCTCAACTAAGTACTGATGTAATATCTCTGTTGGGCTGCCCAAATTTATGCACCTGTCTAATTTTGTTATGATCCATATTGCATATTTTCTGTTAATCCAATAAAGTTAATATCACTGCTGAAATACTACTGTTTCCATAAGGCATGTCATATATTAAAAGGAAGTTGCTACTTTGAAAGCTCAGCCAATGATAAACAAAAATTAAGAGGGGTTCGCAAACTTTTTCATATGACTGTATATATATATATATATATATATATACAGGGTGTATATATATATATATATATATATATATATATATATATATATATATATATATATAGTAAAAGAAGCATAGACACAATCATAAAGGTTTGGGGTTTGAGCCCCGTATACTGTAACAAAAAATAGGTCTCCTATGGACTGCAAATCAAACGTGATGGATGCTGTGAAGTCGTGGTGGTGTATGGGAGTTGGACGTCATCACTGTGAGACCAAAAGGAAAAAGGGAACCTGGAAGTGCAGTTCTTTGTTTAGCCCGGGTCGATTTATGGCGGCAGCGTTTCATCTTTGCTATTGAAAAAGAAAGAGAGAGGTTAGTACGCTGCCTTCGTCCCCTGGCCGGGTTTGTCGCAGTGTGCGTCGGGTCCTTCAGCTGCTCCCAATGCGCTCGTGCATGACATGACCCCCCCCAGCCCAGACCCATTGTGTCAGGTAGACTGAACCGAGAGGTCGTGGACCCGGGAGAGAGCTTCATCATTGGCCCGGAGGCCACCCCGGCGATAAGTTACAGTAAACTTGTAGGGCTGCAAGTCTAAAAACCACCTAGTGACCCGAGGATTCGAGTCCCGATGCAGAGCCATCCACTGGAGAGCGGCATGGTCCGTCACCAGGGTGAACTCCCGACCCAAGAGGTAATACCGCAGGTACTTTACCACCCACTTGATGGCCAAGGCTTCCAGCTCGACCCCCACATATCTGGTCTCCCGGTCCAACAGTTTCTGGCTTAAGTATATGACAGAGTGTTCGACACCATCGATGCTCTGGCTCAACACGGCGCCGAGACCTGTGTCCGAAGCATCGGTCTGGAGGAGAAAAGGACGAGAAAAATCAGTTGTTCTCAAAACAGGTGCCAAGCTAAGGGCCATTTTTAAGTCATTGAATGCTCGTTCTGCCTCGCTATTCCACACCTCTTGAAAAAGTGCCCGCTTCTTTGTCAATTCCGTCAAGGGAGATGCCCTCTTGGAAAACCGAGGTACAAACCGGTGATAGTAATGCGCTAGTCCCAGTAAGGCTTTCACCTGCTTCTTGACCATCGGACGGGGCCATTCCAGGATGTCTTTGACTTTGGTACACTGTGGTTTCACCAAACCAGGTAGCCTAAATACTTGGCCTTGTTCAAGCCAAAATAACACTTCTGGGGGTTGATACGGAGGCCAGCTCTCATTAGCATCAGGGGGACGGCGTAAACCTGCAATACATGCTCCTCCCGGGTGCCGGAAAAAATGACCACTTCATCAAGGTAGGCGGCACAATAGGACTGGTGGGGCCGTAACACTCTGTCTACCAGACGCTGGAAGGTCGCTGGTGCCCCGTGCAGTCCAAATGGGAGGACCTTGTATTGTCAGTGTCCACTAGGGGTGCTGAAACCTGTTTTCTCTTTTGCGGATGCCGTTAAGGGAATTTGCCAGTACCCTTTGGTCATGTCAAGGATAGTCAGATAACGAGCCGTCCCCAGCCTTTCGAGTAATTCATCTATTTGGAGCATGGGGTAGGCATCAAACTTGGAGACCTGATTGAGGCGTCTGAAGTCATTACAGAATCTCCAGGAGCTGTCCGGCTTAGATATGAGGTTGATCGGACTGGACCAGGGGCTATAGCTTTCCTCGATAACGTCCAAGTCTAACATCCGCTGTACTTCTAGATCCATGCACGTTTCGCCTCCGGGAGGCAATAGGGTCGTTCCCTGACTACCACCCCCGGGTCTGTCACAATGTTGTGCTGAATCAGCGCGGTCCACCCTGGTGCTTCACTGACCACTTCCGGGACAGACCGGATTGCACCAATGAGCTCCTGTCGCTGGTGGGGACTCAAACTGGGGCCGAGGTTAAGGTGATCTTTTTCCGAGAAAAGGGAGAGGGCCTGCCCGGAGAGGGGTGGTTCATCCCTGTCCCTCCAGGGCTTTAACAGGTTTACATGGTAGACCCTCTCGCTCGGATGACAATTCGGCTAAAGCACCAAATAGTCTACGAGCCCTTTTCTCTCTTTAACCTCGTACGGACCCTGCCAATGGGCCAACAATTTGGAGTGTGAAGTGGGAACGAGCACCATTACTCGGTCCCCCGGCTGAAGCTCGCGTAGGGACGAGTTTCTGTTGTAGTTGCGAGCCTGCGCTGCTTGAGCTTTAGACATGTGTTCCTTTAGGAGGGGTCGAATTTTCTCTAGCCTATCGCGTAATTGCACGATATGTTCTAGGATATTGGTGGAGGGCAGTGTCTCTCCTTCCCAGCCCTCTTTCAGTACATCCAGAATACCCGGGGTTGGCGTCCACAGAGGAGTTCAAAAGGGGAAAACCCAGTGGAGGCTTGGGGCACCTCCCTGTAAGCGAAAAGTACCAGGGGTAAAAGTTGGCCCCAGTTACGACCGTCCACGCTGACTACCTTGCGGAGCATCTGTTTCAGGGTCTGATTAAAATGTTCCACCAGCCCATCAGTCTGGGGGTGGTATACAGACGTCCTGAGATGTGTAATGCGGAGCAACTTGGCTACCTCCCTGAACGTATCCGAAGTAAAGGGCGTACCTTGGTCCGTGAGGACTTCTTTAGGTATGCCCACCCTGGCAAAGAGGGCTACTAGTTCCCGTGCGATGTTCTTCGAATTGGCAGCTCACAGGGGAACTGCTTCTGGGTATCGAGTTGCATAATCGACCATTACTAATATGTACTTGTGGCCTCATGTCGAAGGTTCCAGGGGTCCCACCAGATCGATAACAATCCTTTCAAATGGCACGTCAATGAGGAAGATTGGGAGAGACGTCCTCTTGAGACAGAGCCTCATCCGGTTGTATTTCCGGGTCGAGGTCCGATGATGAGGAAGGTTCTCTCGCGTCGTCAACAGTTGCCGAAGTGCATGGCGTGGGAGCAGCTGGGAGGGGACCTTGTCCTTCCATGATTAGACCCAACCTGGCTTTTAGAGTGGTAACTGCTCCACCGCGTTTGCTTTCCGACCAGTCTTGTCCCAATATAACTGGGAAGGGGGGTTCGGGCAACACTGCAGCAAACATCTTTCTGGGTTCCCCTTCCCATGTTATGTAGCAGTAGGCGGAACTATATAACCTGGTCTTCCCATCTATACACGTGACCCTTGAGTTCAGAGCGGTTCACTGTTGCGGTTAAACATAATGGCGAGCATCAATGGTAATGTTACTCCCGGAGTCGAACAGTGCCACCACCGAGTGCCCATTAACTAACACCACTCCCGTATTTTTAACCGCCAGGGGATTAGACAGGTAGTACCTCTCACCCCTGATCCAGCTGCAGTCCATGGGCTCATGATTCAGGGGACAGGAACTGACGATGTACCCCACCTCACCGCACTTGAAACAACGTGGGGTGGAGGGGAGTCTGTCGCGCGGTTTAGCCGGAGCGTCCGGACCACAGCAGGTGGCCTCTGGTATGGCCACTCGTCCCTGTCGGACCCCACGAGCCGGCTTCTCCACCTCCCCGAGTCAGTTCACCGCCAGCTGTCGCTCGAGTACCTTGAGAAGACCGTCCATGTTCTTGAATGGGTGTCTCCAGGCCTGCTGGGCAAGATAGTCTGGCATGGCGTAAATAAAGGCCTCGCAGACTACCAGCTTGACCACCTGTCAAGCCTGGTTGACGTCTGGCCGTAGCCAGTGCCCGATCTTTCCCCAGAATTCAAAGGCTTGGGCCCTAGGTGGGCCATTGGGGTCGAATTGCCAGTATCACCACTCCCTCGCCTGCTGGTCGGAGGTTACGCCGTGGTGCCTAAAGATCTCGGCCTTCAAAAGGGTGTACTGGGCGGCTTCCTCCTCAGGAAGATCGTGATAGGCCTGCTGCGCTGGGCCTTTCAGGTACGGGGCCAAAATAGCGGCCCACTCCGCTCTGATTCCGGGTGGCTGTCCTCTCAAATATAGCGAGGTATGACTCAATGTCATCCGCCTCCGAGAGCAGAAGAATAGGAGGAGGTGGCGGTCGCGTGGCCTCCGGCTTTACCATCTCTGCTGCAGCAAGTCGTCTCCTCGCGTCCGAGAGTTCCGCCTTCGTGGTGGCGTGATCCACCTTGAGGGCTTGGAGTTCAGTGGCCAAAGTGTTCAGAACTGTGTTCAAATCTTGCCCTTCAGTCATCTTAACGGGATTTCGTTATCCTGCCGACTACGCCACTGTAAAAGAAGCACAGACACAAGCATAAAGGTTTGGGGTTTGAGCCCCATATAATGTAACAAAAAATAGGTCTCCTTTCAGACAAAGCATGAAATTATAATACAAAATGGAGGAGTTCGGATGGACAATATAAAGGGGTGGACCGGAAATCAAATGTGATGGATGCTTTGAAGTCGTGGTGGTGTATGGGAGTTGGACATCATCACTGTGGGACCAGAAGTAAGAAGGGAACCCAGAAGTGCACTTCTTTGTTTAGCCCGGGTTGATATATGGTGGCAGCATTTCGTCTTTTCTATGGAAAAAGAGAGAGGTTAGTATGCTGCCTTCGTCACCTGGCCGGGTTTGTCGCGGTGTGTGTCAGGTCCTTCAGCTGCTCCTGAGGTGCTCGTGCGTGACAATATATATATATATATATATATATAAAGACAGACGGGTCCCAAGGATGGCTTCACTAGTGGACCTTGTATCACCATGCACAGAGCCCCCGACAAAGCACAATTGTCAGATCAATTGAAAGAGGACCCCTTGATTCTTACTAGGAATCATCATTAGAGGAAAATGATTATACTTACAGAAACCCAAGGCAATCTTCAATTACCCTTATGTCATAAATAAATTGTATTATTTTGTTTATTTTAACAAATATGTTTGGATTATTTGTGAAAGTAATTCTATCTACATAGAAACCACACAGAAAAAGAATGTAAATGTAGACTATTGCTGGTTTAGGAACCTAGTTGATTGTTTACATTAATTACCAGCATTGAAGAAGGTAAAACTGATAATTAATTAAATGAGTGATCAAACACCCCTTTCTGCAATGTCATAAAAAAGAAATGTCTCACATGCTAGGGTTGCTGGCTCAAATGGTATCAGATCATTTTGATATACTTTGATATTATCATCTGACAAAATACAGTAATAGATTTCAAAATTAAGCAAACTAAGAGCCTCTCAACCACCTGCTGCCATGAAAAAATATTGATGATGTATTGTGTAAATTGAAACTTAGAATTGAACGGCTTTCAGATGATTAAGGACAAGGCACAAGAACACAGTACATGATTTGAAAACAAGTCTCTGAGGCTGTCTGTCAGATGTGGCAAACTTTAAAAAGGGTAAACTGATAACACAAATTGTTAAGCAATTTTTTTCAAAGCTTTTGTCATGTGTTCAATGTAATTTTTTATCTGTAAAAATATTCCCTTCTTATGTGAAATTGTCTTCATGCCAGATACTGCAAACCAGTGTCTGACTGTTTAAAGTGGTCCTGTACTGTTCTAGGATTACCTTTGGTAAGCATGTGAGCATTTGCAACATGAACCTTCCAGTTTAACAATGGGACTTGAGCATCAGATCCCCCTTAAAACCAGAGGTATTTTTTTTAACTTTTATTGCATATTCAAACTTTCACTTCAGACTTTTCCCAGTCAAGTCAATGCAGTACAATCCAATGAAGAGATGTAAAATGTCCAATATGATTTTCACATGTAGCCACAGTAATCTGAAAAAAATAAAGACAAAAGTTCAGTGTTAGGAATCGGGAGGCCATGTATAAAAATGCTATCATTTCTGCAAGCTGTGACTGAAATGTATGAAACTATACTTAAATTAAAGTCTGTAATGTGCACTTTAATCTTGTATGAATCATTTTATTTGTAATTTTAAACTGTGGACCAAAGGAAAAATGTGTCTTTGTCCTAAACATTATGGAGGGTACTGTGTTTACCTAGGTTTCTGTTATTGTTATGATATCATAATAACGCTCACCTCTGTATAACTCCAATTCCCGGATTTCATCCCTTATACACCTAGCACTAGCCCATGCAATTTTAGAGTATTATAACTTTCTTAACAACGTTCTTAACTGTGGGCTGGGAATTTCCATGTTATCTTGAATTCTTATATTTGTACTACTGTCTGTTACTTTATGCAATGTCTTTGGTTAGAACAACTCTGGGAACCAAGTTGTCACATTTGATCCTGTGCCCGACACCTGAACCATACTGGACAGTAACACCAAAATCTACTGACAATTAAGCTGTATATGTGTTGTTTTAGAGTCTATTATACTGTATGTATTACAGCCTGCTTTGCTTGTTTACTGAATGAAAAGTGCAAATAAAAATACTGAGGTCATAGTGACATATGACACATTGGGTAAAAAAAAACTATCAAAAATTATCCCTTTTATATATACCTTCTAATGTTTATATTATTATTATATGTCCTATACTTAAATTTCCATTGTCTGGGTGTAATAGATGGTGCGGTGGTTGGCACCACTGACTAAAACCTCCTGCAGATTGAGCTTGAACTTTGCCCTGTTACTAAGCTGTGTTTGCATGGTTTCCTAATTTCTGCATGGGTTTCTTCCACTCCCTCAAGGCATGTTTATTGGGTTAATGGGCAAACTATATACTTTTTATTATTACTATTTCTTAATTCACCTTATATTGGAGGATTGTGGGTATGGTTATGAGCGTTATTGACTAGCACCGTCTCTAGATTTACACTGCATGAACCCTTACATTGTTTTAAGCAGGTCCAAAAATAGTTGAATTATTTCTGATAGCAAGGCAGGAACCTCAGCTCTACTTCTTTACCAAATAAACAAAAAACAGCCAGTTAAAAATATTATAGATGGATCAGATAAAAACTAAGTTATATGGACAGAATTTCTAGGTGCGGCCAAGGAGGGGAGGGGGTCTTGTTCGGTGACCTCAGAATCTTGTCTCTGCTATTTGCAGATGACGTGGTTCTGTTGGCTTCATCGGACAGTGACCTCCAGCTCTCACTGGAGCACTTCGCAGCCGAGTGCGAAGCAGTAGTGATGAGAGTCAGCACCTCTAAATCCAAGGCCATGGTTCTCAGCTGGAAAAGGGTGGAATGCTCTCGCCGGGTTGGGAGCACAGAACTGCCTCAAATGGAGGAGTTCAAGTATCTCGGGGTCTTGTTCAGGAGTGAGGGAAGAATGGAGCGGAAGGTTGACAGAAGGATTGGTGCGGCATCCGCAGTAATGCGTGCTCTGCAACGGTCTGTCGTGGTGAAGAGAGAGCTGAGCCAAAAGGCAAGGCTATCGATTTACCAGTCGATCTATGTTACTACCCTCACCTATGGCCACAAACTTTGAGTAGTGACCGAAAGAGCAAGATCGCGGATACAAGTGGCCAAAATGAATTTTCTCCGCAGGGTGGCTGGATTTCCCCTTAGAGATAGGGTGAGGAGTTCAGTTATCCGGGAGAGACTCGGAGTAGAGTCGCTGCTCCTCCGCATTGAGAGGAGTCAGTTGAGGTGATTCAGGCATCTGGTTAGGATGCCCCCTGGATGCCTCCCTGGGGGGATGTTCCGGGCATGCCCAACTGGGAGAAAGCCACAGGGCAGACCCAGGACACGCTGGAGGGATTATATCTCCCGGCTGGCCCTGGAACGCCTCGGGGTACTCCCAGAGGAGCTGGAGGAGCTGGCCGGGGAGAGGGATGTCTGGGCTTCCCTGCTTAGGCTGCTGCCCCCATGACCCGACCTTGGATAAGCGGTGGATAATGGATGGATGGATGGATGGACAGGTAAAAACTGTATTTTATTCTGTTATGTTGTTTATAATAGCATCATCCATAATCAGACATAATTTTAAAATAAACTGCAAATATTGCAGTGCTGTATGATGTACATAGTAGCATTTAGTATACTGTACACTCATCATTTTCTTCAAAGCATTCAGTGTGATTTAGGAATATCACTTCAGGTACTGAAGCTTTATTTTAGAATTATGCGTCCATTTTTTATTTGAATAGGGAGATATTTTAATAACTCATACTTGATGCTGCAGTCAATAATAGCAGATATTTTGGAGTCAGAATTGATTTAACAATTCACTGCCATGGGAATCTTAGTATCTCAACTTTTCATTACTAATATTACAATTATTTCCCCAAAGAAGCTGATTTTGTTTTGCATTAGCTGTTGCACACTATGCCATTTTAGTAATTTTAAGCTTTTTGTTTTTTTAAGAAAATATTTTACTTTTAGATTTAAAGCTGCATTGACTGACTGCTATACACTTCATCTTGATTTTAATTTGAACATTTAATCCTTCAGCTTTGCTTTTTTCCCTCTGGGAAGCAAATAGTGCCTGCCTTTAAAAATTGCATTGAGCTGTGTATACTATTGCTTTTACAATAATACACTTTTTAGATACTGTCTGTTTGTTTGCAGGCTCATTTTGAAGAATTATTACCATACTTGTGTTTATTATTTGGAAATATTACTTATTCTTTAGTATGCTTTACAAAATAAGCACCACATGCGCACAGAAATCAATAGTTATTTAAAGCTGCCATTTTCATCTACTTTCTTGTTCAAATCGCATCAGTAGCATGATGTCTTCCATTATTTTTCATGCTGCATTTATTAAGTTTTATGTCCATTTTCAGTTTCAAGATAAGAGATTGAAAAAAAAATCTTTGGATTTCTCTTCTTTACTAAAAGTGACTGGTGAGAGAACACAAGGATGTCACTACCAAGATTATAGAAAATAGAGAGAAGAAAAACCTACTCTTGCCAAGAAAGACTCAAATTACATCAGATAATTCCTTGCTGTTCAATAAGCCATTTAATTCACTATGCTTCAAAATGTGTAACAGAAATTTTTTTATTACACTGTTTCAGGAGCTACATAACATGTAATGAATTGATAATATAAAATATTTGGAATTTCTGAGAAGATGTAAAGAGATCAACTACTCCAGTATATCTGAGGGAGTGGAGCTGGTGCATATATATATATATATATATATATATAGTCACGCACAAGCGCATCGGGAGCAGTTGAAGGACCCGACGCGCACCGCAATAAACCCTGTCAGGGGACGAAGACAGCGTACTAACCTCTCTCTCCTTTTTTCCGTAGAAAAGACAAAGCAACGTCGCCGTAAAACAACCCGGAATAAACACCAGTCTCCACTTCCGGGTTCCTTTCTTCCCTCTGGTCCCCTAAAGATGACGTCAACCTCCCATAAACCATCACGCCTTCCCAGCAACCATCACGCCTGATTTCCGGTCCGACCCTTTATATTGTCCCTCCAAGCCGCCATGTTTTGTCTTATGATTTATGCACATTTTGTATATGTCTAAAAGAAAAGACCTATTTTTTGTTACAGTATACGGGGCAAACCCCCAAACCTTTATTCGACTGAAGTGTTTTTCTTTACAGTGGCGTAGCCAGCAGGATAAGAAGTCCGAGAAAGATGACCGAAGGACAGGATCTGAACTCGGTGTTGAACACCCTGGCCACACAGTTACAGGCGCTGAAAGTAGAGCACGCTACCACGATGGCGGAGCTGACAGATGCAAGGAGACGACTGGCCGCGGCAGAGATGGTAAAACCGGAGCCCGTGCGGCTACGATTTTGGCGTTATCAGAGGCTGACGACATAGAGTCGTACCTCGCGATTTTCGAGAGGACAGCCACCCGTAATCAATGGCCGCATGCGGAGTGGGCCGCTATATTGGCCCTGTACCTGAAGGGTCCGGTGCAGCGGGCCTATCACGATCTCCCTGAAGAGGAAGCCGCCCAGTACATCCTCCTGAAGGCTGAGATCTTTAAACACAAGCAGGCGAGGGAATGGCGGCACTGGCGATTTGACCCCAACGGCCCTCCTAGGGCGCAGGCCTTTGAGTTCTGGGGTAAGATCGGGCGCTGGCTACGGCCAGACGTCAACCAGGCTCGGCAAGTGGTGGAGTTGGTGGTCTGTGAGGCCTTTCTATACGCGATGCCGAAATATCTCACCCAGCAGGTCCGGAGATACACCTTTAAGACCATGGACGGCCTTCTGGAGGTACTTGAGTGCCAGCTGGTGGTGAACCGACTCGGGGAGGTGGAGAAGTCAGCTCACGGGGCCCAACAGGGACGTGTGGCCATCCCAGAGGCCACCCGCCGTGGTCTAGAGGCTCCGGCTAAGCCACGCGATCGACCCCCCCTCCTTGCCGTGCTGTTTCAAGTGTGGTGAGCTGGGGGATCTCGTCAGCTCCTGCCCCCTGAATCATGAGCCGATGGACTGCAACTGGATCCGAGGTGAGAGGTACTGTGCACTGTCGAATCCCATGGCGGCAAAGAGCACGGGAGTGGTATTACTTAATGGGCACTCGGTGATCACGTTGTTTGATTCCGGGAGTAACATCACCATTGTTGCTCACTGTTATGTTTTGCTGCGACAGTGGGCTACTCCGAATACAAAAGTCACCTGTATACATGGGAAGACCAAGTCTTATAGGTCCGCATACTGTTACATAACCTGGAAAGGGGAACCGAAACAAATGTTTGTTGCAGTACTACCCGAACCCCCCTTTCCGGTTATACTGGGACATGACTGGTCGGAAAGTACACGCGGTGAAACCGGCACCACTCCGGAAGCCAGATTGGGTCTGATCATGGAGGGACAGGGTCCCCTCCCAGCTGCTCCCACGCCGTGCACTTCGGCGGCTGTTGATGATGTAGGGGAGACCTCTTCACAGGCGGACCTCCTCCCAGACATACTAGAGGAGGAGACGCCGTCACCTGAGGACGTGGCTCCCGATCCCCTCGCGGGCGTGGAGTATCAATTCCGCTACACACCAGCGTCATTTAAAAGAGAGCACTGGAACGATGATTCCCTGAAGTTTGCCCGGAATGCAATCGTATCTGCAAACGACATATCATTAGTTGATTCCACGCCACCGGGACCCCACTTTGTCTTAGATAATGAATTACTGTATCGAGTGGCGGAACATGAAGGTGAGGTGCAGAAGTTGTTGCTAGTCCCACGGACCTACTGGCAGCAAGTGTGTGAACCAGCACACGCCCACCTCCTAGGCGCCCACTTAGGGGCCGAAAAAACGCTGGAGAGGGTTAAACTCCGGTTTTATTGGCCTGTG
Source organism: Polypterus bichir lapradei (assembly GCA_026402145.1). Lineage (NCBI taxonomy): Eukaryota > Metazoa > Chordata > Cladistia > Polypteriformes > Polypteridae > Polypterus > Polypterus bichir. Next base: position 32,788,967 of record JANRMT010062806.1, on the reverse strand, counting down.
ATTAATGAGGAGGTCAGGCGCTTCTGTCAGTCCTGCCCGGTCTGCCAGCTGCACCAGATACCCAGAAGGGACCGTGCTCCTCTCATCCCTATTCCCCTCATCGACGTGCCATTTGAAAGGATTGGGATCGATCTAGTAGGAGCCCTGGAAGCTTCAAAACGAGGCCATAAGTACATTTTAGTCATGGTCGATTATGCCACTCGATACCCGGAGGCAGTTCCCTTGCGAGCTGCCAATTCGAAAAACATCGCACGGGAACTAGTAGCCCTCTTTGCTCGGGTGGGTATACCCAAAGAAGTCCTCACGGACCAGGGTACCCCCTTCACTTCGGATACGTTCAGGGAGGTGGCCAAGTTACTCCGCATTAAGCATCTCAAGACGTTTGTATACCACCCCCAGATGGATGGATTGGTGGACTTAGACATTATTAAGGAGAGCCATAGCCCCCTGGTCCAGTCCGATCGTCCTCGTTTCCAAGCCGGACGGCTCCTGGAGATTCTGTAATGACTTCAGACATCTCAATCAGGTCTCCAAGTTTGATGCCTACCCCATGCCCCGGATAGACGAACTTCTTGAGAGGCTGGGGACGGCCCGTTATCTGACTACCCTGGATATGACCAAAGGGTACTGGCAAATTCCCTTAGCGGCATCCGCAAAAGAGAAGACAGCCTTTAGTACCCCTAGTGGACACTGGCAATACAAGGTCCTCCCATTTGGGCTGCACGGGGATCTTTCAACGTCTGGTAGACAGGGTGCTACGGCCCCACCAGTCCTATTGTGCCGCATACCTGGATGACGTGGTCATTTTTTCCGGCACCTGGGAGGAACCTGTATTACAGGTTTACGCGGTCCTCCGGACACTAGCGAAAGCTGGCCTCCGCATTAACCCTCATAAATGTTATTTTGGTTTGAGCGAGGTCAAGTATTTAGGCTACCTGGTGGGGGGAGGGCTCGTGAAACCACAGTGTAACAAAGTCAAAGCCATTTTAGAATGGCCCCGCCCGGTGGTTAAGAAGCAGGTGCAAGCCTTCCTGGGACTAGCTGGGTATTATCGTCAGTTTGTACCTCGGTTTTCCGAGAGGGCAGCACCTTTGACAGAGTTGACAAAGAAGCGGGCCCCTTTCCAAGTGGTGTGAAATAGTGAAGCGGAACGAGGATTCAGTGACTTGAAAAAGGCCCTTAGCTCGGCACCTGTTTTGAGAACACCTGACTTTTCCTGTCCTTTTCTCCTCCAGACCGATGCTTCGGACACAGGTCTCAGCACCGTATTGAGCCAGAGCATCGATGGTGTCCAACACACCGTCATGTACCTGAGCCGGAAACTGCTGGACCGGGATACCAGATATGCGGCGGTCGAACGGGAAGCCTTGGCCATTAAGTGGGCGGTAACGTATCTGAGGTATTACCTCCTGGGTTGGGAGTTCATGGACCACGCCGCTCTCCAGTGGATGGCTCTGCATCAGGAGTCGAATCCCCGGGTCACAAGGTGGTTTTTGGACCTGCAGCCCTACAAGTTTACTGTCACTTATCGCCGGGTAGCCTGCAGGCCAATGCTGATGCTCTCTCCTGGAGATCCATAAGAGCAGTAGAGTGCTTTAAGTGGATAACACAGGCCTACTGTACAAAAATAAACAGAGAATCCTCTTCTCTTTTTTGGGCTTCTTGTTTTTTAACATATGTGAATATTCTGCTAGTCCATAGTGAATAGTTTACAATTGTACACTGTGGTCTACTAGTGGAGAAACACCAGCTCAGGAGAAGATAGATGGCTGAATAAACTGATCAGGAAGGGTACAACACTGACTGTCTAGCTAACCAATCTCTCTCTCTCTCATTCTTCCTAGGGCACGAAGCGGAAGCAGAAGCAGACAATGGCCGACAGTGAGGTGAATCGCGTTGCAGTCGTAGTAGAAGAACTCCAGGCACTCGACGAACAGATTCAGAAACTGCTGTCCCGACAAAGATACCTTAGATATCTGAAAGCTCGGCTACTGAATAAACTGTCCTCACCATCTGTAATTGGCGCAACATGAACCCCGCATTGTGCCGCTCAAGTGAACTTCACCCCGTGCCTCATAGGAGCTACACTGCTGATGACCTCAGCGTATTTCAGCTATGCAGGCTGGGGTTCAAGGCCAGAACACCTCCATCGGCACAGGCGAGCATCTTAACTCAGAACCGGTTCGATCCTCTCCGTGTCCCCAGTTCGCCTTCAGCCCCTGATGATGTAATAGTGGTAGGTGATTCTATTGTTAGAAACCTCAATATTGCATGCCCTAATGGAAAATTGTTTGTTTCTTGTTTTCCCAGTGCTCATGTCCGAGATGTGATGAGACGTGTGCCGGCAATCCACGAGAAGCACAAGAACAGGGCAGTTGGAGCAATTGTTTTGCATGCCGGCGTAAACTATATAAGGCACCGACAATCGGAAATCCTCAAGACTGACTTCGCAGCATTAATTAAAGACATGAAGGAGAGGACCCCATCTGCAAAGATCTTTATTTCTGGTCCACTACCTCTCGTCAGACAATCAAACGAGTACTACAGTCGTCTGCTAGGATTAAACAACTGGCTGCAGGGCTTCTGCAAGAATCAAGACATCGGGTTCATCAACAACTGGGACCTCTTTTGGGAAAGACCGCGTTTCTTCAAGCGAGATGACCTGCATCCGAACAGTTTCAGCGCCCGGGTCCTCTCCGAAAACATATCTAAGGTAATTCATTTATCTTGACTATCTATCTCTGCTCTTAACCCCTTCCAAAATGTTACTGTTGTGTTAGGACATGATAATTGTTTAATAAAATCTTCCATAAAAGTGCACAACATTAATACGGTAACAACCAATCTCAATGCACGTAGAAAATCTAGGCAATACGGCATAAACACCAATAATTTAATTAAAATTACTACTTTAGATGAACAATGTATTAAAACTATAAAAACAGATTATACATTAAACAAAAAATACACACAGAGTGGCGCTAATAAAAATAGCTTAGTTCCTGCTCCAAATATCAATAACGCACATAGTATTCATCTCTGCCCCTCCGAAACATTAAATATGGCACTATTAAATGTTAGAGCTTTAACTAACAAGACATTTTTTATCAATGATCTTATTAGTGATAAAAAAAATAGATTTTATTGCACTAAGTGAAACATGGCTTAGCTCAGACGGCGCGGCTGTTTTAATCGAATCTGCGCCTCCGGATTACAGTTTTACTCGTGCAGACCGCCAGGGAAAAAAGGGGGGCGGCTTGGCAAACATTTACTCGAGCCGATTAAAATGTAAAGATGTTAGTTTTGGTAAATTTAAGTCCTTTGAGTATCTCGCCATTGTTATTCATGGAATCTCACGTTCTAGTGTTATCCGTGTATAGACCTCCTAAATATAACACGTCTTTCCTTGAGGAATTCTCTGACTTAATGTCAATTTTAATTACAAACTATGACACACTCTTAATAGTCGGCGACTTTAACTTATATCGACAACCAGTGTGACCAAAAAGTAAAAGAATTCATGAACCTCCTGGACTCTTTTGATTTGAAACAGCTCGTTAATCAGCCTACACATAAAGCAGGTCATACGTTAGACTTAGTGATTGCTAAAGGACTTAAAGTTGATTTAAAGCAGGTCATTGATATTGGTCTATCAGACCATTCCCTTCTACTATTTAATATAGAAATAAAGATAGAAAACACTCATGAGAAGCATTTTGTTCAAAAACGCTTCTTTGACTCATCAGCAGCTTTAAAACTTACAAACATTCTAAGCAATCAGTCCGTTTATAATGCCAACTATAATAGCGAGGATAGTGTAAATAGTAAAGTGGAAAACTTTAATTCTAAAGTAAGAGCTGCTGTTGACATAGTTGCACCTGAAAAGACAGTTAAAAAATCTTCTAGTATTGTTATTCCATGGAAGACCCAAAGAGTGTCTGATTTAAGAAGAACATGTCGTAGAGCTGAGAGTAAATGGAGAAAAACTAAACTATCTATCCATTATGAGATATTGAAGGCTAAAATAACGGAATACAATAACACAGTCCGCCTAGAGAGCCGCTGCTATTTCTCTAATATTATAAATAACAATGCTAGTAATCCCAGAGTCTTATTTTCTACAATTGATTGTCTGTTAAACCCAGGTAACACAAAGGAATGCCCCCAGAATACTTCCAGTGAAACCTGTGAGAACATTGCTTTATTTTTCAATCAAAAAATTAATGATATTAGAGATAACATAGTATATCTCCCCAACACTGCAGAACCTCCAAAGCCCCGGTACTCCATTATAAACAAATTAAATGCTTTCACCAGGATAGATTTACCTGAATTACATAGTATAATCTCTCAACTAAAACCCTCAACCTGCGTCCTTGACCCATTAACAACGAGGTTTTTCAAAGAAATATCAGGCGTGCTAATTGACAATATTCTGGACATAGTTAATTTGTCATTAGATACGGGGGTCTTTCCAGACTGTCTTAAGACTGCTGTAGTTAAACCCCTGCTCAAGAAAAATAATCTTGACCCCTCTGCCTTTGAAAATTTTAGACCCATCTCTAACCTGCCCTTCTTAAGTAAAATTCTAGAGAAGGCAGTCATTTTGCAATTAAATGACCACCTCAATAAACATGCTATTCTTGATAAATTTCAGTCAGGCTTCAGAACAAATCACAGCACAGAAACTGCACTTGTTAAAGTAGTAAATGACTTGCGGGTAAATGCAGACAGAGGCCATTTATCTGTTCTCATCCTCTTAGATCTGAGTGCTGCATTTGACACCATTGATCACAACATTCTTAGAAATCGTCTTTGTCAATGGGTGGGCCTCTCTGGCAGTTTCTTAAATTGGTCTGAATCCTACCTGGCAGGTAGAAAATTCTTTGTGAGTTGTGGTAATCACATCTCAAAGACACATGATATTCGATATGGTGTTCCACAAGGCTCTATCCTGGGTCCGCTGCTTTTCTCAATCTATATGCTTCCGTTAGGTCAGATTATCTCAGGTTACAACGTGAGCTACCACAGCTATGCTGATGACACACAGCTGTACTTATCAATAGCACCTGATGACTCCGACTCTTTCGATACACTAACACAATGACTTATTGGTATTTCTGAATGGATGAATAGTAATTTTCTCAAACTAAATAAAGAGAAAACTGAAATTTTAGTAATTGGCAATAATGGATTCAATGAGGTTATCAGAAATAAACTTGATGCATTAGGATTAAAGGTTAAGATGGAAGTAAAAAACTTAGGGGTAACTGTTGACTGTAATCTGAATTTTAAATCGCATATTCATCAGACCACTAGGACAGCATTTTTTCACTTAAGAAACATAGCAAAAGTTAGACCTCTTATATCATTGAAAGATGCTGAGAAATTAATTCATGCTTTTGTTTTCAGTAGACTAGATTACTGTAACGCACTCCTCTCAGGACTACCCAAAAAAGACATAAATCAATTGCAATGAGTGCAGAATGCAGCTGCTAGAATCCTAACTAGGAAAAGAAAATCCGAACACATTTCTCCGGTTCTGATGTCACTACACTGGTTACCTGTGTCATTCAGGATTGACTTTAAAATACTGCTTATGGTTTATAAAGCCTTAAATAATCTTGCTCCATCTTATATATCGGAATGCCTGACATGTTATATTCCAAATCATAACCTCAGATCCTCAAATGAGTGTCTCCTTATAATTCCAAAAGCTAAACTTAAAAGAAGTGGTGAGGCGGCCTTCTGCTGTTATGCACCTAAAATGTGGAATAGCCTGCCAATAGGAATTCGCCAGGCAAATACAGTAGAGCACTTTAAAACATTGCTGAAAACACATTACTTTAACATGGCCTTTTTATAACTTCACTTTAACTTAATACTGATACTCTGTATGTTCAATTCATCATAATAACTATTCACAGTGGCTCCAAAATCCATACTGACCCCTACTCTCACTTCTGTTTCTTTTTCCGGTTTCTTTGTGGTGGCGGCGGCCTGCAGCACCACCACCTACTCAAAGCATCATGATGCACCAACATTGATGGACTGAAAGCCAGAAGTCTACGTGACCATCATCATCAGGTCCTTCCATGAAAACCCTAAATACAAAGAGGACTGTTTGATTTATGTTAGGTAAATTGCCCAGAGGGGACTGGGCGGTCTCTTGGTCTGGAATCCCTACAGTTTTTATTTTTTTTCTCCAGCTCTTGGAGTTTTTTTTTTTGTTTTTTCTGTCCACCCTGGCCATCGGACCTTACTTATTCTATGTTAATTAATGTTGACTTATGTTTATTTTTTATTGTGTCTTCTATTTTTCTATTCTTCATTTTGTAAAGCACTTTGAGCTACATTTTTTTGTATGAAAATGTGCTATATAAATAAATGTTGATTGATTGATTGATTGATATTGTAAGGGGAAAAGATTGTGCTTGGACCTGTGTTGTCCTGTTTAGCTAGGTCAATCTAACTGTATTTGTACCCACACATTTAATCTGCACTCTCTTCTATGTCTCTGCTGTTAATATGTTGCTTCAGGGGATTAATACATTTCTATCTATCTATCTATCTATCTATCTATCTATCTATCTATCTATCTAGTAAGCAAGTGTATGTTACTGCCATCTAAAGTTTCAAGTTTTTTCTCTATCTTTTTTTCTATTCATAAAATTGCACTGTAAATGAAGTGTTACCCTCCTGAAGCTTGTTAAGTTTCATTAATGAGAAAGCGGCTTTTAATGAATTTTTAGGTGCTGAATGCTATTGTAGCGTTATAAATAAGAAAGAAAAGAGTCAAAATTCATTACAAAATCGTCATCCTCCACCATAATTGTCAGACAATGATCCTCAGGGTAAGAAGATATTTAAACTGTAATGAGCATGTAGCATAGTCTTAACTCGCACAAAAATTTCTATGGTATTATTTTTTTCTTTTTGTATCAAGCTGATAGATAACAGTAAATTAACAATTAATAACTGTTTCTAATCCTGGCAGATTTATTATCTGTTGGGTTTTACAATTTGTGAATGAGCTTACTTCTTACTTGTATTCTGCTTAGCACGTCAGTCATCACTCTTTGGAACAAATGGTACCAGCCTTCATACAAAAGGCAGATGCATTTGGTACAGCAGATTTCCAGTTTTAAAATACAGCACATTTCAAAACAAACAATAAAACAATTATAATAAAAGAAAATAGGGTAAGTAATTAAAATTATTCAGAATATATTATTTAAATTATAAGTGGGTTACTTGTATGTGTTTTACAATAACTAAAATTAATATAGAGTTCATGCTCAATAATGCTCAATTAATTCAGATTACAAGTTTAATAGACACAGAAAGTGTATAATAGAAGGCTTGTCATGCTGGAGGACTCATTGCTGGGTTAAGCTGACTTTTTCCTCCAAATTGTTTTAGAATGACACTGATTTCATAATTCTTAAAATTAAGGGGAGTTATTCAGGTCTACAGGTGAACAAAACATCCCTGAACCAAGACATACCACATAACATTGACAGCGAAGTTATTTTGGCAGACCCTACAATGTAATATATTACGGTGTTTTTAAAAGATGCTATAGTTGTTAATCAGACACTCAAGGCATGCTAGACTGTATAGTCTAGAGTACCTTCCTCAGTTTTGGATGATTTAATCTATTAGCAGACTTTCAGATGTTTTCCTTTTATCTTAGATTTCTTCATTAAAAAACAATTTGTCCATATGAAGATATTATATACATATAGTAAAATGGACCAGAGATACAGAAAAGTTAATTGATTTGCTTAAGGTTACAGTGAGTCAGAGGCCAGGATTTAACCAGAGGCCTTGTGGTTTTAAAGTGTAATTCCTTAGCCACAAAGACACACTGCCTGCTTCAATCAATATTAACTAGATTAGGCTGATAAACTCACAAAATGAAGGATAGCTCTGATTAAATAAATAAAGCAGACCTTGAGATAAGCACATTGCAAAAGTGATAAAAAATTGTGTTTTTTTATTAATAATGGCCTTAAACATATTTACATTTACATTTATTTGCTTGGCATTTTTATTCAAAGCGACTTACAACTGAGGTAAACATAATCGAGCAACATTAGGCTAGGGCCTGTTTGTTCAGCAAGTGTAATAGGACAAGTATCAAAAATTGATTGCCACAAGTGAAAAGATGTAATAACTAATAATTTACAACCACAGATTACAATCAATACAGCAATTAAACTTAACAACAAAATAACCAACAATATAAAAATTCACAGAGCATAGTTTTTTTCTTTTCTCTTCAATCAATTAGACAGATATTCAGAGCACAGATGGGTATTCAATTGCTTTTTAAACACATTGAGAGAGTCAACAATTCGGATGGAGGTGGGTAACCCATTCCATCAACTGGGAAATACAAAGGAAAAGAGTTTGGATTGAGAATTGATACCACTCAGAAGCTGTTCACTAGTAGACACCTGAGTGGGCAAGGAGGAGCTGACCCACTGACTACTCTGCAGGCAAGCATCAGGAAATTTGACCTTAATGAGTGCTGCTACAGGGTGCCAATGTTGGACCTGAAGAGAGGAGTAACATGTGCCTCGGCTGTTTAATTACGAGGTGGGCCGGTGCATTTTGGGTCATCTGCAGCGGCTTGATAGCACATACAGGTACTCCTGCCAGGAGTGAGTTGTAGTAGGCCAGACGTGACAAGACCAGAGGCTGGACTAGAAGTTGTGCTGCTTACTCTGTCAGAAATGTCTGATCTTGCAGATGTTGTACAGCATGAACATGCATGAACAAGAAGCAATAGAAATGTGGTCAGAAAAAGATTTCTGCTCATCAATCACCACCTGAAGGTTGCATACTGACTTGGCAGGTGTTAGCAACAGTAAGCCTAGCTGTACTGAGGTGGAGAGTCGAACAACCTCGCTGGCCGGGATCACAAGAAGCTTGGGTTTTGCCAGGTTGAGCTGCAAATGGTCCTTCACCCAGGTTGAGATAAAAGTAAGACATGCAGAGATTCTAGCTAGGGAACGACATCGGCATAGCACTGATAATAGAACCCATGGGATTGGATGATAGAGCCCAGCGCGCTGATGTACAGGTGATGTACTATATATATATTGTAAGCTGGAGGGGTGATCGCACCCCAAGAGGACACAGACATCCCTGGGAATACCCCTGAAACACAGTCTACCTTCACGTTGCTCCTTACCCTTCTCACTTGCACTATAATGCGTAATAAAGACCTTGCGCGGTACTCCGCTTATTTAAAAGCCTTGTGCAGTGCCTGTCAGTTTTAGAATTGATTGTTTGCTTTTATCTCTCTCTCTCTCTCTCTCTCTGACATTCTCTGCTCCTCGCAGAACTGTCATCTCTGACTTGTCATTGAGCATGTTTAAGCTTTTGAAAAAGAAATAAATGTTTGTTTGCAGTGTTTGAATAAAATTCCTGCTTTCTACAACCTCCTGTGTCTCTGTTCAAATCTGTGACCCAAGCGTGACAAGTGGTACCAGAAGTGGTTGCACAGATGGATGCCTTATTTCAAATGGCTAAAAGTTTTGCACTTAACGACTGGAAACTAAACATGGATGGCCCAATCCGTGCGCAAATTCAAGATTTGATACATAAAGTGCACTGCTGTTTTGAAGGAGACGTGATGGAAAAAGTTGTCATGAATATACTACTGACCAGGATACCTGCAGTTCTTTGAGATGAATTTCTGCGTCATGATATTAAATCATTAATGATTATGTCCAGACGATTGGAGGGTTCACAGTCTGCTTGGAGAAAGAGCGGTGGATTTGGTGCTGCTTCGCAACCTGTGAATGAACGTCCAGGACATTCTTGTTGCTTCGATCGACGGCAACAACATCGACAAGCTGCAGGACCTGAAAATCAAATAGGGTCAGGTAGGACCCCGGGGAATCCAGTCATAGAAGAGATGCCTATTTCTGGGGAAACGGCAACAGCGGGCCAAGGAAACCGTGGATGTCGCAGAGGATATTTCGGAAGCGGAGCCGACCGTAGATGTTTCCGGTGTGATCAACTCGGCCATTTGGCCAGAGAATGTCGCTTGTCTCCAGCTCAATCAATGGAAGTTGAACTGGCCGAGGTTTGTTGCTCAAATATTACATATTCTTCGGATGGAAAAGATGGCTTGTTGATCCCGGTTAAATTGGGGGGCAGAGAAATCTCAGCATTGTTGGACTCGGGAAGTGACCTTTGTATCGTGAGATGAGACTGTCTTGATGAACGATGCCTTAGAGACTGTGAGACTGTAAAAATACGCTGTGTACATGGTGATGTTAAAGATTATCAGACATTACTTCTTCCTTTAACTTATAGGGGTCGCCATTTTAAAGTTTGGTCTTCCATTTCAGACTCCTGCCCATGGCCATTACTCATAGGACGGAGAAATGCCCTTTTTCCTAAACTGATTAATAAATGTCAGGGACCAGTAATCCAGTCTACTATTGAACTTAGTGGGGAGGAGAAGAAGAAAACCAAGACGAAGAACTGGTAGCGGCCGGGGAAAATCTAGAGCCCAATTTAAATATTGAAGCCGATCTCTCTAGTGAGACAGAGGTCACCCCCGACAATTTTCCAGAATGGCAGGCTGGTCCTTCTATGTCTTCTCAGATTGCAAACGCCTCCGAACATAAACCGAGCATTAACGAACAATCAGATTTTGTGCGTTTGCAGCATACTGATAGCTCATTAGAATATGCATTTAGACAGGCTCGCTCTGTCAATGACTCTTATTACCATTAGTGTGATTCCGGGGTCGTGAAAACCCCACACTTTATAGAAAAGGACAGTTGCCTTTTCAGAGTGATCTCAGATCATTTAAAGGGGGAATTTATTGAACAACTGGTTGTACCTGAAGAGCATAGGGAAACTGTTTTGCATCTGGCACATTCTCACATCTTGGGAGGGCACCTCGGTGCTGACAAAACCAGAGAGCGGTTATAAAAATGATTTTATTACCTGAATATGGGAAAAGATGTTGAACGGTTTTGTACTTCATGTCCAGACTGCCAGATCGTCTCCGCTTATAAGCCTCCTCGGGCTCCCCTTTGTCCTATGCCCATTTTAGAAGTTCCCTTTCAGCGGGTGGGATTAGATATTGTAGGCCCTTTACCTAAGACTAAAAATGGGTACCAATATTTGCTGATGTTGGTTGACTATGCAACACGATATCCAGAAGTGATTGCCCTGAAAAAGGCCAACTCCACAGCTGTAGCCAAAGCTCTGTGTGATATTTTTACTCGTGTTGGCATCCCTAGAGAAATCTTAACTGATCAAGGCACACCTTTTACTTCTCGCGTGATGAAACAATTGTGTGATAGCTTTGCTATTAAGAAATTGAGTACCACTGTTTACCATCCACAAACAAATGGTTTGACTGAGCGATTTAACAAAACTTTGAAACAGTTGATCAGACGAGTCGCTCATAATGATCCCACAACCTGGGACACTGTCCTGCCTTTTGTTTTGTACGCGGTGCGAGAATCACCACAGGCGTCCACTGGCTTGAGTCCATTCGAGTTGTTATTCGGCAGGCGGCTGCGAGGCATCCTGGATGTTGTACAAGAGGAATGGATAGGAAACGAGAGAGCAGCTCAAGGACCAAGCTTTGCAGATAGGCTAATTTCGTTACAAGATAGAATTTCTATGCTTTCCTCTATTGCCATGAAGCATCAACAACAAGAACAGGAAACTCAGAAGCGTCTTTACGATAGGCACAGTAAGCTCCGTGAATTCAAACCTGGTGATCGTGTTTTGGAATTGGTTCCGTCCGACCTACACAAATTCTTAGCTAAATGGCAGGGCCCCACCATTATTGAGGAGCGTATGAGTCCGGAAAATTACAAGGTTAGAATACCAGGCCGGCGCAAACCATTCCAGATTTTAAACATTAACCTCTTGAAGGAATTTCACGACCGACAAGAGGTTAACACTTCCTTGGCTGCTGTTTCTCAGACCGATGTTACCATTAGTAATGATCTTACTGACACACAAAAGACAGAACTGTTATCTTTGATAGAACGGAACACTGATGTCTTTTCAGACTTACCAGGCAAGACTAACATTACAAAACATAAAATCACCACTGAACCTAATGTTCGCGTACAGATGCGGCCGTTCCGGATTCCGGAAGCACGACGAAATATTATGCGTGAAGAGGTAAAAAAGATGCTGACATTGGGTGTAATTCGTGAAAGTAAAAGTGACTGATGCAGCCCGGTCGTATTAGCCCCAAAGCAAGACGGTTCGGTTCGATTCTGTATCGATTTCAGACGCTTGAATAAGGTCTCTAAATTTGATGCTTATCCAATGCCTTGTGTCGATGAACTGTTGGAAAAATTGGGTCAGGCGAGCTAGATCTCACGAAAGGCTATTGGCAGGTGCCTTTAGAGGCTAGCAGTTGTGAGAAAACAGCATTCGCGACTCCTGACGGACTCTATGAATTTACAAGACTCCCGTTTGGTCTTCACGGGGCACCTTTAACTTTTCAGCATATGATGGATCAGATCCTGCGTCCTCATTCTGAATATTCCGGGGCATACCTTGAAGATGTTGTGATTTTCAGCAGTGATTGGCAAACACACTTTCAAGCTGTTCTTGAAAGCTTGAGACAGGCTGGCCTTACTGCTAACCCTAAGAAATGTAAACTGGGACTGTCCGAGACTCATTACTTAGGCCACAATTAAGGAAAATAGAAGAAATGCTTGCTTACCCGAGACCAAAAACACAGAAACAGGTACGCATTTTTCTGGGGCTTGCTGGTTACTACAGAAGGTTCATTTCAAATTTTGCACATAGAGCTGCTCCTCTTACAGAACTTACTAGAGGCAGGAAAAACCGACCTATCTTATGGACAGAAAATTGTGAACGTTCTTTCATCGATTTAAAAAAAGCATTGTCTTCTTTTCCGGTTCTAAGGAACCCAGATTTCACAAAGGATTTTGTCTTGCAAACAGACGCAAGTGCATTTGGTGTAGGCGCAGTCCTGTCACAGATTTTTGATGGAGAAGAACATCCAATCACATATTTGAGTAGGAAATTACTTCCTAGGGAATGTACTGTAATTATTCTACAATTGAGAAAGAATGTTTGGCAATTAGATGGGCTGTGGAAGCGCTTTGCTATTACTTGTGGTGGCGAAACTTCACTTTGGTAACTGATCATGCTCCACTTCAATGGTTATACCGACAGAAAGATACAAACTCTTGTCTCATGAGATGGCTTCTGGGCTTACAACCTTACAGTTTCACAGTAAAACATCAACCAGGCTCTAAACACGTCAACGCAGATGCATTATCACGATTTCATGAACCTGAACCTGGTAAAGAGAGTTGCTTGATTCACGAGAATGTGAATAAAGGTGAGGGGGAGGGTGTAAGCTGGAGGGGTGATCACACCCCAAGAGGACACAGACGTCCCTGGGAATACCCCTGAAACACAGTCTACCTTCATGTTGCTCCTTACCCTTCTCACTTGTGCTATAACGGGTAATAAAGACCTTGCGCGGTACTCCGCTTACTTAAAATCCTTGTGCAGCACCTGTCAGTTTTGGAATTGATTGTTTACTTTTATCTCTCTCTCTCTCTGACATTCTCTGCTCCTAGCAGAACTGTCATCTCTGACTTGTCATGGAGCACGTTTGAGCTTTTGAAAAAAAAACAAATGTTTGTTTGCAGTGTTTGAATAAAATTCCTGTTTTCTACAACCTCCTGTGTCTCTGTGCAAATCTGTGACCCAAGCGTGACAAGATGTATGTATATATATATATATATATAGTAAAAAAAGAGCAATAAAGACGTTTGGAGTTCCACCCCTTATATTAACACGAACCTGCAAAAGAAATAAATTACTTGTATTAATAGGCTGAGTAGTCTCTTACTGCTGAGTCAAAAATGGGACAGACAAAGGAAAGTGGTTTTATAGCCCGTGATAAGGAAGGGGTGTGTCCAAGGGGTTGTAGCCAGAAGTAAGGTCAGGAGAAGGGAAGGGACTGGAGCCAGAAGTGGTGTCTGCTTGAAGACTGTGGTTAGAGTTAGGCAGGCTCAGTTCGGAAGATCTGTAGAGGAAGGAGTAAGGATATGCACCGTTGGTTCCCCTTATGGGGATTGAACCTCAGATGTCAGTGCCTGAAACAAAGCCTCAATTAGGGCAAAACACTTGTTATGCACTCTTTGTATTATTTGATGGGTTCTGTATCACATATCTATGATCTACTTTTCGCAAATGAGAGGATGTTGCAGATGTTTGCTGAATGGTCGAACAACCACAAGTATTACCTGGTAGGTAACCCCCCAAATAATCAGACTGCATTTCAGACCTATGACTTGCACGTCACTCCCTACTTACAGACAATTTCTTGGAGACACTTTAACGTCACACGAGACAAGGAAGTGAGACCAAAGAACAGCTGCTGTACAGGCTTTTAAATGATAGATGTGCAGTGCGACATGCAGATCACGCAGCTCGGCAGCAGCAGCTGCTGTACAGGCTTTTAAATGATCGATGCACAGCGCGACATGCAGATCACGCAGCTCGGTAGCAGCTAGCAGCAAGCCAGCAGCTGATCCATCTTTAGCGTGCATTCAGCCTGTTCCCCCCCCCCCCTTCAGAATGCTAGTGGCAGAGATGTGAAGTGTCAAAAGGACAGCTGCTGTACAGGCTTTTAAGTGACTGATGGAAAGTGCTGGTGAGGGCTGAACTCACGCTAAGGAGAAGTGCTCGGATCATCTGGTGGCTTGCTGCAGCTGCTGCTGGCAAGCTGCGTGTTCTGCTTGTAGTTGTTTTAAGAGCTGGGAGCACCTGAAGTTTGTCTGCCAAATGCATTACAACAACTGCTTGGTTAAATGTCAGTGAACTTGTTTTAAATTGTTTGTAAGTAGGGAGTGATGTGCAAAAGTCACCATCTCATGGGTTTTTTCTTCCTAAGGTTGTAATGTCTAGTCTTGCATGTCGTCAAAGTGTCTCTCCGAGATGATCTGGTCTTGATCGCTTCGCTTAACACCCCCGGAGATGCACTACGCTCCTGCCACTTCACATTGCTCCTGCTCATGTTGTGAAGCGGGGGAGCTGAATGCACGCTAAGCAGAAGTGGACAGATCAGTTACTGGCTTTGTGCTGCTTCTGCCAAGATGCCTGTTCTGCTTGTCGCTCTGCACGTTGGTCAGGTAAAAGCCTATACAGCAGCTGTCCTTCTGTCTCAGTGCCTTGTTTTAGGTGATGTTAAAATGTCTCTCGCGGGATGTCAAAATGTCTTCTGAGAAGATCAAGCCTCGTCTCCCTGCCAAGATTTTTTTTTTATAATAGAGAGATGTTACTCATATCCTTAGCCCAACATCCACATATCATATATGTTTACAAAGTGTGTTTTAATAAGTTTACATGTGTTTAAAGCATGTGGGAGGGGTATTTTAAGCCTTAATCTAAAAAAAATGTTTATTTATATGGTCTTTCTATATCACGGATTTTCATGTATCGCTGATGGGTCTGGAATGTAACTTCAGCGATAGGCGGGGGATTACTGTACAATGGACACAAAAAAGAACAAAAGACGTTATCTTTTTCATCAGTTCACATCAAATGGCCACCCCAAGACATTTATTAAGCAATGCTTATATAGGAGATGCCTCAGACATCAGCAAAGAGTCCACTCCAACTTTGTCCCTCACCCCACTTACCATACCCTCTCATATCATTGTGGTGAGTCAGAAAGTATGGCATGCATCCTCTCCAGATCTGGGATCAAGATAGCACACAAACTGGAAAACACTTTAATTACTGTCTTTTTCAATGCCAAAAGCAAAAAATCAACCACAGAGATAAGAAACATAATTTACAGCATTCCATGCAATTCATGCCCAGCTGTACATTTGGGACAAACATCTAGAAGACTCACAATACATATATAAGAAAATCACTGCCATCAGAAGGAAGGACCAACAGTCTCTGTTATACACACATACCAGTTCCACCAGATATACTTTTAACTGGGACACTGTGAAAGTAAAATTCAGGGCCAATACTAACAGTGTCAGAAAGCTGGCTGAATCTTGGCTCTCTAATGAAAACGCCATTAACAGATACTTGAACTTGAACCTAGCAGATGCAGATTTAAAAAGAAGAACATCCAAATAATAATAACAATAATAATAATAATAATACTTTATGACCAATACCTTCCGAAGCCCACCTTATTAATCCACTACCCCCTTAAAACCCCCCATCCCTCACTTGCTACATATTGCCTTTGATTTCTGCATGTCTAATCATTTTCCTCTGATAATAATACCTGGTAGATTGTTGAAAGCTTAGGAACAGAAAAAAAATATTTTAAGCTATGTCACTCATTTTCTCCCTTTGAGGATCTCCAGCTACAAATTTGAAAACCGTATCACAAACCTTCACTTCCATATACACAGGGTGAGTCCAAAGAAGTGTTGAGGTTCCAGTGGCCCTATTTGTTGCCATTGGCAAAGAATGGTTGCATACCAGTACCTCCTGCCTTTACAATTTATGACTATAACCTTAATCTAAACTCCAAGGAGGGAAATTGTCTTTCCTGTGTGATAATGAAATTGCTTAAAATTTGCAATCAGGAAGAAGACAAACACAGAGTACTGTCAATCTATTTCCACTTTAGGCAATATATACTGTACATAAAAGATACTGTATACATATATGTATTTTTTTATTACAAGCATATAAAAGAATCGTGGGTTTCCTCCGGGTGCTCCGGTTTCCTCCCACAGTCCAAAGACATGCAGGTTAGGTGCATTGGCGATCCTAAAATGTCCCTAGTGTGTGCTTGGTGTGTGGGTGTGTGTGTGCTTGTGTGCCCTGCGGTGGGCTGGCACCCTGCCCGGGATTTGTTCCTGCCTTGCACCCAGTGTTGGCTGGTATTGGCTCCAGCAGACCCCCATGACCCTGTGTTAGGATATAGCAGGTTGGAAAATGACTGACTGACATATAATGAATAACTTTTAAGCTATAACGAGAGATGTTTTGGGTAGATTATCTGATGAGTGAAATAATTATAGAAATTGACATTTAAAATAAAGTGAAATTGAAGCACCACCTCTAAATGATAATTTTGTTTTTTCTGTTTATGAAGGAAATAGAAGATGAGATCTGGTAAATAGGCATATTTTTTTTCATTTTATGCACTGATTTTAATTTTAATGTAGTGACTTTTTTGAGATTTTTTTATATTCTTCTTGTTTATTTTGCTTATTCATTTTGTACAATTTTATACAATTATGTTTCAATGTTAATTTAATTAACTTTTTTTCTATTTATATACTGCGTTTTAGCACAGTATTTCTTTTTATTTTTCACATCAATTTTTAATTTTTTGCAGTGTTATTTTTTTGCATTTTGCCCTTTGGTGGCACACAGGCACAGTGGTGTGACTTCTGATTTGCAATATGGAGACTGAGGTTCATATCCCACATATTCCCTGTGTGGAGTTTGCTTGTTCTCCCCATGTCTATATCGGTCCCTTTAGGGCACCGAATTTCTTCCCATTTTTCAAAGACATGTAAGTTAGAAGGCTTTGTGATGCTGAATTGGCCCATGTTGCCTGTGTCTGTTTTCACAATGTGATGGACTGGTGCCTATTTCCAGGGATTGTTTATGCCCTGCACTCAGTGCTTCCTGAGTTACTCTCCAGCCTCCTTGCAACCCTTCTCTAGATAAGTGGGTTTAGAAAATGGATGGAAAAAGACTATAAGAGTTAGACCACTTATAACTTTTCAAGAAGCAGAAAATTAATGCATACTTTATACAGTATAGGCAGGACTACCTAAGAAAGACATACATCAGCAGCAGCTTTAAGTGCAGCAGCAAGAATCTTAACCAATAAAAGAAGATTTGTGCACATCGCATTGATTTTTAGCATCATTACATTGGTTGAATTTGTCCTTTAGAACTAATTTCAAAATACAAAATTTTTAAATTAATTGTGTATAAAGCTCGGAACAATATTGCTCCTTCTTATATTTTAGATTGCCTGTCCCCTTCCATTTCAAGTCATAATCTTAGACTCTCTAACACATGTTTGCTTATTATTTTGAAAGCCAAGCAATTCTTTTGTGCGGCTCCCTTTTGCTCATATGTGTTGTAATTGATTACTTTATTTAATATTCTAGTGTGCCCTTGCAATGTTTGGTTCAGTTTACATAATGTTTATTGGGTTTTAATTCTTCTTCTTCTTTCAGCTGCTCCCGTTAGGGGTTGCCACAGTGGATCATCTTATTCCATATCTTAATACCCAACAAATTAACTTTTGGCATTTACAGTATTTTTTGATCCAAGTCACCAAGAAAAAAATACTTTGTTTATGGTTATATGTAATGGCAATTTTTCTTTTTTTAGACATTACTATATATTGAAAATGAACATGACGGTTGCCAGGATGATGGGTTGCAGAGTTCAGCCTATCCTATAAATTATATCCAAGATTTGATAAACTTGTAAAAAATACTCATCATCATTTCATAGCACTTTTCTGGTTTAACACATATTTTCTAGACTCTTAACTACAATTCTAGTTTCCTGATTCCTGGATTTCAATCCTTTTGCTTCTCTGCGTTTGGCTTTATCCAGGTCCTTCACAAAAAAAAAATCACCTGTCCTTTAAACAGAACAATATATGCTAGAAATCTTGCATGTTTACCAATACCAATATGCTAGGGTAATATTAAAAAAAAAACACTGTTTCAAATTGACTTTTCCATAACTTCTTATTTGGCTGTTCTAAGAGATTATAACATGTACTGTGTTATCATATGCTTAAAATAATAGCGCTCTTCACTAACCTTCACTATTCTCTGTTTTCTTTGCTAGTTTTTCACTATAGCACCTCCATCTGATCTAATCAAAGTACTCTGCAGCAGCCTTTGATGGTGAAAGGAATGTGGACACTCCACCTTTGATGAGATCCACCACATCAGATTTTTAGTATAGTGATTCATAGCAATAATAAATTACTTCATAACATTTACATATGTTTTATAGAATGCCTAATGAATTCAAAAAATCTGGAAGTTTATTTTCTGCAGCATTTTGCCAGTTGCAGTTTTTATTTTCGATTCCTCTCTGGACATCTGGCCATAGTATTTTACAATGTCAAAATCTTTTTTTTTATTTGATTGCAATTTAAGCTATGTTCAGGAACTTGTCAATTTCTATTACCAGTTTGTTTATAATAATAACTAGAGGGTTCACCCCTGTTCACTTTGCTTGCCAACCCCCTCAGCCTGCGCTACGTGCCAGCCACTTTGCGTCTCTGCTGCTCGCATTGTAAAGAGGGGGGCTGAACGCACCCTAAGGAGATGCAATCACTCCTCCGAAACCCCTTCTTAAACGGTGATACATTGGGAAACAAATACAGTTTTTTTTTACCTCCTCTTTGCTCGAACAGCTGCTGGCTTGCTGCTGCTGCGGCCGTGCCACGTGATCTGCATTTTGCACGGCACTTCGAACATTTAAAAGCATTTACAGCAGCCGTAATCTACTCTTTGTCTTTTATTTCTGTCCCCGGGCGTGGTTCAATCTCTTGGCACAAAGTCTTGTCTTGTAGGACATGAATTCTTGATATTTTTTAGTTTATAATTTAAAAACGGAATAAGAATCTGAAAATCTAACAACATCACATTAAAGTTTAATAAATTCTGAAAAGAATGATACCTAACTTATACAGTATATACATATATATATATTAGATAATAATAATAATAATAATAATAATAATAATAATAATTCTATTTATATAGCACCTTTCTCATTAATTTTTATTGTGTAAGTTTGTATTTACTTTTTTTATTCTTTCATTTGCCTCTGTAAAGAATTTTGATCTGCTCTTTTTGTACTAAAAGTCTGCTATATAAATAAAAATTACTTGTAGAGTTGTAATTCTTGCAGGCTAGGTCTTAAACAAACAGTAAACCAGCATGCCCTTAACGTTTAAATGCTCAGCTTCTGCATTGCATCCTCAGTAATTCTGGAAGGTGAATTACTTGAGTTAAGTTTTCTTTACCCTTTTTTTTCAAGTAGCACATTCCTTGGGCAAATAATGTGTTTATAGGGCCACTACATAAGTAACACTTTATGAGGTGAGTAGGTTTTAAATACTACCTTTAAAACCAGTTTTCTTGTCATAAGCATAGATTAAAAAATCTTCACATGTATTAATTAAAAGCAAAAATATGAATTATTCATTTCCTTATTTATTGTCCTTATTCTTAGCACTCTGGTGTTCAGTCTACCTTTGTTTCAGTGGTAAAATACAAACCCACCCTACTTCCATAAGATGGGTGGCTGGGGTTGTAATTATTTTGATTTTTTATTTGATTTGACATACTTTATTAATACTGACATCATGGCAACCAAGGGGAAATTGAGGCAGTTGACTTGAAATGATATGACTGAATGAGAAAGGAAAGCCATTGTGATTAACTTGGTTCGTAAAGTCAAAATTTGTATTTGCTATCTGGAACACAAATGTGTTTGTTTTCAAAATAATGAATATACATATTCATGCTATGCCTGTAGCAGGTGCATTTCCTGTGTCAGTTTATTTTTTTCTTTCTTTAGAGAAACTAATATTGAATATGGAGTAAGAAAATCTGATTATGTTTCTTAATATGCTTACTTTAACTTGAAAAGACTTAGTGTTTTTATCATTTTTTTGTTATTACATTATAGGCTTTCTTTCTACTGATTGTTTTTTTCTGTCACAGAAATAAAAACCTGTTGTGTGCCTTCTCACTAATAGTCTCTAATGGTTGCTGACTAAAACTAAAGTATGGTCTGATGTGCTAGTTGACCAAGCATCATATGGTGTAATAGCTGTTGCTGAAGGGACTTTCGCATTGGAGTAGATGTTGAATGACTTTATGGTAGAACAACAGAGGAAGGAGCAATGGCAAGAACAAAAAAATGTGGTCTCTTTAACATCAGTTCTTTCATCTTCAAGGTGACGTATAACACTTCAGTGATAGACAGGTGAATGAAAGAGCTATATCATGGCTTACCCAGCCTGTCACCTCACTTGATGATGCAACCATTAAGATGTAGGAAGGTTAAAAAGGAAAGTGCTTGCACCCTTATAATACAGACATGGGCACTGCATGGTATTTAGCTTTGTTTGAGCATGTGCTCAACCTTGAACAAAAGGGTTACATTATAAGTAGCTGCTTTGCTACCTAGAAATGCCACAGGACTGTTTGTAGCCATTGTCGTTGCTATCTTATTACATTATGAAAAACTAAAGGTAGCTTAACAGTACAATTCTGAAATCAATGCAAGACCTTTAGAGTCAGTCTTTTTCTACTATACAATGGGAGAGAGAGAAACCAAAAGAGTTGCAAGCTAAATTGAAAGTTTTGTTTGTTAATTACATAGACCTGGCAAATTTCACAAAGGAAGGAGAGGAAAAATGGTGACTGTAGAGTAGTTTCTGCAGTTTTTAATCCAGAGCCGCCATGAATCCTGAAACTCAATCCAAAAGTATTGATAAATGAAGGAGAACTTGTAGAAATTTATCACTCACCTTGACCCAGAGATATACATCAGAAAAGAAAGGCATTAAAGTTATGACCCATTATAGTGCAAAACAAATGTATATGGCCTTGCAAACCCTCCCGGCCATCTGACCATATCACCATACCCACATTTTAGATGTGGAATATGATATTCTATAGAAGGACTCTACATTTCTGCTAATTACACATCTATGTTATGTAAGTTTGTATGATTTATTTTTATTACTTATTTATTATTCATTTTTTCTAATAATATGTTTCTTTTCTTGTAACTATTTCTTAGACAAGCTACATTCTGTGTATGAAAATAGCTATAAAATAAATGTTGTTCTGTTACTGTTGTTGTTGGAAAAACATTTATCAGTCCTAAGGAACAGTAAGTGGTTTTCACCCACAGAAAAATCCTATTGGAAAGTATAGTTGTTAAATTGCGTGTACAAATATGGGCAGAAAATCAGAGGATTTTTTGTTTACCATGTCTGTTTCCATATAAGAAACATCTTCAAAATTAAGAAAGAGCAGAATGAGCAGGCAGGAAAATGTTATAAAGTATTAGTGGATACTAGAAGAATGTAGGCCCTTGTAAGAATTGCTCGAAAATGAGTAGACAAATACAAAATAGCGGTACTGATTTGCAGTCCTTTACTTACTGGTTAGGGTTGAGAGGACAGGTCTATGTATTTTAAGTCAGACTCCTTCTTATACTGCCCAGTACTCTTACCCAGTACTCTTAGGATTGCATGACTAAATACTGAAGGATGGATGCACATCATCTTGTGAGTGATCTGCACTGGGATACTTCAGAGTACACAGAGATTGGCAGAAAATACACAGTCCAGACCTGATAGGGAAGCATATGCACCCATAGATTTTGGGGACCACAAAGATTGAAGGTGTTACTATCTTGTCCTCTGGCTCCTTGGAGCTTAGATTCTCACAAATGGGAAGTGTTTTATTGTAAAGGATGACATTTTTTATCACAGTGAATCAGATACAACTGTTATAATCACTCAGTATTTGTATTATTTGTGGATTATTAACAAAGCATACCCACTGGTTCCGTATATATGTGATTTTCTTCCAGGACTACAATAGTTATTTAACAATATCTGGAAAGGAAGATAATACAGATTACTTACTTGTATTTATACAACTCAATATTTATATGAAAATCCTCTTAAGGAAAGGGAGCATCAAAAAGACAGATAAAGCTTGTGTTAAATTATTTATCAGGGAGAGTAAGCATGAAAAAGTTAACATAGATTAAGAAGGTAATTTCACCTCCGCTTTTCTAAAACAAAGTTGATTTTTTAACGGAGATAATAAGACTAAAAGTCAACCACACTATCTAAGAAGGATGATTTTGTTAAAGGATTCATTTAAACCCTGAAAAGAATGCTTATAAAATATATGTCAGAATGGAATTCCAACTGGTATTGATGATTAACATTTGTTTGGTTACCTAAAACCCCCACATGCATTGACTGAAAGAAGCTTTGGGAGAGAAAAGCAAAGACAGCAACCGAACATTTTATATCTTCATATTGAGAGAGAAACTAGAATCAATGGCAGATGTGATTCAGGAGGATGAATTTCAGGTCCAAATATCAGCAAAAGTGCTGGCATGACTAGACTTCCAGGCAGTATACTTTTAAACCAGCGAAAAACTGTGGCTGCACTTCAAATAGGTTTCAGCTCCACACAAAACTACAACTGGATTCAGTTAGTTCCCTAAATAAATTACTCTGCACAATCATTCATGCTTTTTCAACCTGCATAACCCCAGGTTAGAGCAGATTGTCAGTTTCAGAATTTTTACCATTACATTTCTAAGCTCACTTGAATGTGTGTTGGCCATATATGTAATGTAAGGTAATTTTTAAAAAGTTATCACTCATTTAATAACCATCTAGCACACATTTGAAGATATCCAATTTCTACCAAAAAGCCACTGCTGCTTTGACACTTAAACTTTTGTAAATATTTACATAATCTATCTATTGGAGTGTGTTGGAAATATTCATACTATAGGCTGTCAACAACCAATTTTTTAATTGATGAGATTTCAATTTCAATTTTAATGGAATCATTCCTTATGCATGACACCCTCATTCTTTTGCCATCTGTCTGTCCAATACACATTTCTCTGTGCACAAAGAGTGCCTGACATGTCATTTGAGAGGTCCTACTCCAAACGTTCCCTTCTGTGGTGACACTTAGAACTGTACTCTGCTGCAGTATACTCTTTAAACAGAGTAGAGCTTTCTTAGGTTTAACCTCTGAATTGCTGAACACATTCACTGTTGTTATGACAACCCCACATCTCCTGGATTTAAACCTCTATCAGAATGATTCAGTGGTCTCAGTGGTCTCAGGGGGTTGTTATTTGCTTATTCTTTTTTGTAAAGTCTACAAATCAATAAGCTCTTTGGTGTCATCTCTGATTTAAAATGCTACACAGCATCTACAACGTTCTTCATATATCTGAAGAACTATCTGCGACTTATTAGAATTTCAAAAGTGTGCTAAAAGCTGATATTTGTGTTAACTGTTATTGTAGCTGATCATTTCAAGTGCTACAAAATCTCTTTCTGTGCTTTAACTGAACCTGATTTGCAATTGCTTCTCAAAGTTAATGAGCCTGCAGAGCTGTTTTCATAAAATTTCGACCCAAATGGACACAACTAAAACTAATTAATATGCATGGTGGACTGGGTCATTTAAGAAATTGCAAATCAATGTGTCTGCTTGATAACCCAAACTGTTATTTTGCGCTCTTAAATTAAAATTGATCTCTCTGATAGAGCTAAACTATAACATAATTATTTAAAAAGTGTTAATTGTATTATTTATTAAGAAAAAAATAGTTGAGCTTTTTGATTTTAAATTAGTTAAGAATCAAAATAACTCAAGCAGAAGCCAACAATAACATGTATCTGTGGGCTTTTGAGTTTGTTTAAAACAATTGTCACTGTTATTAACAATAAAGACCCTATAAACCTATAAACACATCAAGCAATTTTTCATGTTATATTTTCTCCTTTTTTCCCCACTTGCTTGCAGATTGACCTTAGATGACAACTAGATGCCTCGGTACTGTGTGTCTTCGGAATCCTTGGGTATCGCTGGTCTGACTTTGTGTCGAATGAGCTCATGGAATCCCGAATAAGGCATATTACCTGCATTGTGAGGGAGTGTCAGTTAAGGCACTATGCTTGTGTGGTGCGATTCCCTGAGAGTGATCCGGCTCGCAGGATCCTCATTGCTGAACACCAGCGCAGCTGGACCAGGCCAGGGGGGCCGCCCACGTAACACCTGGCTGCGGCAGATAGAAGGTCATTTCTGGAGGGTGAGATTGGATTGCCAACTGGGATCCCAAGCTTTTTCATCACATGATAGGTATGGCAACATGCTGTACCAGTGCATGCTCCCCAACCTGACTTGGCTTCCAGCAACTTGCTTTGTCAGTTGTTTTGATGTTATCATGCAAGTAACCAATGGTGTGCTTTCATCCCATTGTCATAGTAACCAAACATGCTGTAGACATTCAAGCATGGGTCACTGACACTATTTTTTATATCTGTAGTATGTGGACTACAAAATTTGTCAGATGTATGAATGGTGTCCTGGAAGATGCATCTCTCTATTTTTTGTTTTGACTAAAATATGTAAAAGCAAAATCCTCTAAAAGGAATAAAAAATTAATTTGTTTGTATGAATAAATCTTTTGTTTCCACAGTTTGCATTTTTCTTGTTTTCACTTATTATTTTGTTATTTTGCTATCCACACCACAGTCAAGAACACAACCATTCGTGGCTGTGCCCTTGGATGAAGAGCTGCCATCCATTTAAATTTTCTTTGATAAGATTATAGGCTTCTGTCCTTCCTGCATTTTCTCAGTAAAGGACAATGTTTTGTTTTTGTTTTTTAAATGGCATCTTCCACTGTATTAGCTTTTCTGGTTAATGTTTTCATTATGTCACTGTTGTACTGTGTGAACATTGCCCCGGACACAGACAGGCTGACACACTCAACTCACCCAACACACGTTTATTTTTCATCTCTATTTTACAAAAGTCCATGCTCACCAGCCCCAATACCCCTCAGTCCAGGCCAACACAATGCCTTCTCTCTGCTTGTTTCTTCAGGCCACCTCCTGCCTTCTCCAGACCTTGTCCTATCTTCCACCCGACTCTTGTCCTTTCTGCAGGGAGGCGGCCCCTTTAAATAAGCATCCGGATGTGCTCCAGGTGTGTTCCCGGCAATCTCCCACTGACACGCCCCAGTGTGGGGGAAGTGCCGGCTGTCTCCCCGGAAGCACTCCGGGTGTCCCTGTTTTCTCTTCCCCCCAGCACTTCCTGGTGTGGCGGAAGTGCTGAGGTCTAGGGTCTTCCTGGTATTGGGGTCCCCCCGGCGGTAACCCCGGGTCCTTACAGGGTCGAGCTTCCCAGCTCTTAACACGAGGCCTCCAGGGCGGTCGCCCCCCCGAGTTCTGGAGGAGGCACAAGCCCTCCTCCTGTCTTCTCAGGCATCCCGGCTGGGTACCACCTCCATCCGGGTATGACACTGCCCCACCACCAGCGAAGACACGTCGGTTGGAGCGACACGTCCCGCGAGGGCAACTCCTCCCCAAAGTGGGTCCTACCACGTGTCCAGGGTCCAAGCCGGCACCCTGGAACGTACCACTTCGGCACCCCCTCTGAGGTTTTCGTGCCCTTTTGGATTGAGCTGCTCGTGCCTCCGTAGCCCCTGCCAGTAGTGGGGACACCCCCTCGCCAGTGAAGAATCCTCCAGTGAAGCGTCCCGTCCCGTGAGGGCAATCTCCCAACGAAACGGGTCCTTCTGCTCGTCCAGGGTCCGGTCCTGCAACAACCAGAAACAAAGGGGCAGAGCCGCTGCCTGGACACCCTTTCCCGGCGTCTCCCTGTGCCCTGCACTGGCAGTGCCCCCCCTCCGACCGGCACCCTGGCACTTGCCTGTTTGGCACCCCCTCTGTGGGTTCCGTGCCCGTCAGATTGGCTCCGACAGGTCGGTTCTCACTTTTGTCTTCCCCGCCAACTCCGGGGCTTTTTTCTGCCACTGCAGAGGACGACCTTTCTTATCGGAGGAATCGGCTTTCTCTCCTCGATTCCTCCATTTATTCTGGGACGCTATAACGGTTTGAGTCTGCCTATGGGAAAGGTACAGACCCTGTCCGGTTTGCGTCCCTATAGAGCGACAGGAGCCTGTTTCAGGCTTGGGGCGTAGGGTGCTAGGACCCAGGGCACTCATCAGCCTGCGTCCTGCCAACCCTCTCATTGTCTTTCCCCTCCCCTCGCACACAGAACTCACCGTTGCATGCAGTGTCGGAGAACCCCCTACTTGATACCGTTCATTTGGATCACGGCCGTGTTTGGAGGGTTCTCCTTTATGCTGTACGCAGTCGACTTTACTCACTGTCTCTGCGGTACCAGTCCAGCTAAAGAATCCGGCATCGCGCCGTTTTGACGTCACTGACGCGCCCGCCTTCCCCTTCAGCTCCTGCAATTCAATACGGATGGCACCTAGCACCTGCATCATGGACAAGCACAGAAAGTCAGTCGACGATTGACCTACCTGGTTGTCAGTCATCTTCGCCGACTGCTTCCTGTGAAGCTCTGCCAGCCCAATCGGGTCTCTCCCCGGCCAGAGACGGACATTCCTTGGTCCCGCCTCTATACAGTCATTGGCGGGCACACAAGACACACCGTCCAATCCCGTGCCTGTCTCACGGAGGAACTTCCGGTCCGTGGCCATCTTGGCTCCTGTCCTACCGGTGCGGCGACATGCTGGCTCTTCAGGTTGCAGCGTCTCCTTACCGGCAGCTTTCCTGGCCGCTGCCGCATTCGCAAAGCGCCGCGGTTCGGCGTGCAATTGCCTCCCGTATGGACCCACGCAGCCCCTGCCTGTAAAACATAAAACAAAATCAGCCCTCCCAGGTTGGCTGTCGGCACGCAGGGACCGTAGTTCCCGGATCCCGTCTGCTTGAAGCACCACACCGTCCCTAACGCCTTCAGCAGCAGCACACTCACAGGAGCCCGCTGAACTTGTCCAACTCCCGTCAGGGTTTTCCCGCACCTAGTAGGTCACCGACCACTTTCTGGTGGCGGTCTGGGTTTTTTTTCCTTTTCTCGGGGCCGTGAGCACTCTGCACCCTCTGCTCCGGGCTGTCCACAAAATATTTATTTGGGGGTCTCCGTCTTGTAACAGACGGATCGCCCCACGTTGGGCGCCATTGTGAACATTGCCCCGGACACAGACAGGCTGACACACTCAAGTCACCCAACACATGTTTATTTTTCATCTCTATTTTACAAAAGTCCATGCTCACCAGCCCCAATATACCTCAGTCCAGGCCAACACAATGCCTTCTCTCTTCTTGTTTCTTCAGGCCGCCTCCTGCCTTCTCTAGACCTTGTCCTATCTTCCACCCGACTCTTGTCCCTTCTGCAGGGAGGCAGCCCCTTTAAATAAGCACCCGGATGTGCTCCAGGTGTGTTCCCGGCAATCTCCCACAGACACGCCCCAGTGTAGCGGAAGTGCCGGCTGTCTCCCTGGAAGCACTCCGGGTGTCCCTGTTTTCTCTTCCCCCCAGCACTTCCTGGTGTGGCAAAGTGCTGAGGTCTAGGGTCTTCCTGGTATTGAGGTCCCCCGGCGGTAACCCCGGGTCCCTACAGGGTCGAGCTTCCCAGCTCTTTACCCGAGGCCTCCAGGGCGGGCGCCCCATCGAGGTCTGGAGGAGGCATAAGCCCTCCTCCTGTCTTCTCAGGCATCCCGGCTGGGTACCACCTCCATCCGGGTATGACAACTGCTATATTAAATATTCTGGTATTTAACAATATCTGGCTTTAATAATGAGTTAGAGTTATGGACTTGTACCCAACATTAAAAAAACAATTCAGCATGCTGAGTGGAAATTATTATAGTTTATCCAGTAGCTCTAGTGAATTCTGCCACATTGTGCATTTTTTTTACTTCTAATTCATCACACATTTACTGCTGCAATGCCATTCATTTGAATCATTTAATTTTGTTTAAACCTTAACATAATAATGAAACATTAAAATCCACATTTTGTTGTGTAAAGATTAGACTTACACATTTCAGAAATGGGATACAGCAACTAATAGCCCTAATTTATTTGTATTTTGTGGAATATTTTCTATTTTAAATCTTCTCATATGTAATTTCTTGAATCATCTGCAAGGGTTGCAAGAGAATCAGAATCTTTCAAATTAAACAAAACCTACACTATATTAATTTGTAGAAGACAACTCACTCAAAAGAGAATGCAAAAGAGCTGCCATACTGCCCAGTCCTAATAGCAATCTGAGTTACTGTACTGACTTAGACTAATATTGTACAGTATCCAATTTCTAATTCCCATTGAATTATGTAAAGGATAGTAAAGAAAACATATATATACATACACATATATCCATCCATCCATCCATTATCCAACCCGCTATATCCTAACTACAGGGTCATGGGGGTCTGCTGGAGCCAATCCCAGCCAACACAGGGCACAAGGCAGGAAACAAACCCTGGGCAGGGAGGGTGCCAGCCCACTACAACATACACATATATGTAAATTAAAAATAAAAAAAAAAACATTAAAATAAGCTGATGATAAGAGATCATAAGCAATGCACAAAACAAACTATTCCCCATCACCAATACACCATCACCCTTACACATATTAAATGAATAAATCATAAAGTCCACAACTGATGCCTAAAAAAGAAAATCCAATTATTTAAGTGGTTAATGAAAGAAGCAATGTTTGTTTGAAAAGACTGCTAAACCTGTCTTTAACTGTAGCGGTTGTAACACTTTGAATATGAACAGAAGACTCCACAATAATAATCCCCAAGAAAAGTAACTGGAATAATCTCACTATGCTCATCATGAAGATACAGCAAGCCGTTGGAGTATCAAATGATAGTTTAGGTGGCCACCTTTTTCACTGCTAGAGACAAAAAATGAAGACAACATTGAGACATTGAGAACAAAGGTAAATCCCTGGGCTGTGGTTGGCTGATGTCTGGATGTTTTAAGGGGTAGAAACTGGCTGAGACTGTTGTGGTGCTGGTGAGCAGGTAGAAACCATGCTTTGCAGTGTTTTAAAAAAATAACTAGAGCAGATGGCAAACCAGAAGCTGAATTGCCAGCGAAGGAAAGTGCTGTAAGGGCTGCCATCCCATTTCAACCCTGTTAGTGGGCAACGACCTTTACAAATACATTCACATTCATTTACATGCAAAAGGGCAACTGCAAACATCATTTATGTAGTGAACATAAATAAATGTTTATATTTATGTGTCACTGCTATAAAGTGGTCAACTGGTGGAAGTTACAGAGGCCAGGGTCTAACAGAGAAAGGAAGAGTGACAGAGAGAGAAGGGCAGAAAAAGCTATTATGGAAGGGAATGCGTTTGCTGCACTTTGAGGTGTCTAAGTGGATACCGTGACAGAGAAGGACTATAATAAAGTGCTATTGTATAGAGTAGCTAAAAACTGCTTAGCTTTTTTGGTTATTTTGAACAACTACTTATATTTTAAACATGATTTATACTTTTTTTGAAGTTAAAACATAAAATATGTCCTAATGAAATTGTTCAGTAGTAGAAACTGCTCTGTAATCTTATTCATCTATTCTTTACCCAATGCACTATAGTAGTTACATGTAGACTGTTAAATTGCACAGAACACATTTCAGATTGTTCTTGTAGATTTTTGCATTGATCACAAATCAATGTATTTTACAATGCAGATAAGGGTTAGTTTCAAATGAAAAAAAAATCAAACAAAAACGTACAAAATATATTAGGGAATGCATGCTAAAAGAGATATGACATTGAAGGGCTAAGACGACAGCTTGTGGGCTTGGTTTCAGTTGATAAGAAACACACTGAACCCAGGACATGCTAGAAATATGCCAGTGTACAGTAAATCTGAAAAGGAGGAAGGTAAGAGCGCTTCTTATCACCTGCAATTGGATAAAAAGTCTGGAGACACATGTTACACTTGATCAGATG
The DNA here is from genome assembly GCA_026402145.1 of Polypterus bichir lapradei. Lineage (NCBI taxonomy): Eukaryota > Metazoa > Chordata > Cladistia > Polypteriformes > Polypteridae > Polypterus > Polypterus bichir. Next base: position 32,758,353 of record JANRMT010062806.1, on the reverse strand, counting down.
AATGGATTTGGCAAGTTAAAAAGGTGATTTATAACAGCTGCTGAGACCTGGATTTACCTGAAGAGCCTTGGGTCTAAATCGCAGGCCATGTAATAACAGTTTCTATTTTCTTCAACACGCACAAAATTCATGGCAGTGCAATCTTCAGTAAAATTTATGACCACCACACTTTGTAATGCTAAAGGTGTGCTGCATATTGACTCGAGAGCACACAAGAAGGTGATTATGGAGCAACATTTTTCAGGCTTGCTCCGCTGAGTACATAATTCACAGAAAAGTGCCATCAAATGAAAAGAAAAACTCCCTTGCTTCAGCTTAACAATAAGCCAGCTCACACTGCAAGAACTGTAAAGGCCAATGACAAGGAATGTAATATAAAACAATCTGCTTATTACTTATTTTCCAGACCTTGTATTTAGTGATTTATTGCTAAAGAAGCTTCTTATCTGAAAGCATTTTAATGATAACGATGATGACAAATATGATAATGTACTGTAGCAAACTGTACAAGGGTAATTTAAACAAATCCAAGACAAATGAATAAAGATGTGAACTAAGCAGGCTAAGGAAAAGGGTTGGTCTTTTTTTGGCCTGTTTTGATTCTGCATCAGCATATCTGGCAATATATGCTTGTTATTGTAGTAGTTAGTATAATTGCAGGGAATGGAATTAAATAGTTTTCTGCCTCAAATCAACATACACTGCATGTTTATACAAAGTGTATAAGATATTATAACAGAGATTGGATCCATCCTTACTGCCTGCTGCAGCCTATTACCCTATATCATACTGAATTCAAGTCCTTATGCCCATGGTCCCACCATAGACTGTTTAAACAACCATCATAACAAACTGAGTTAGACATATTCTGTAACAAAGGCAGCTGCATGCAAACAGTGCCATCACTGCACCACAGCATTATAATATGTTAAACAATGGTTCTCTCCCCTCCCAGGTAGGGGACATCCACACTTCTGAAGCCAATTTAGCATCGGATTTCTTTAGTACCACCGGAGATAAAAATTACAGAGTTGGATTTTAATTCTGGCATCAAAAGCTTTGCCTGTGGTAACCCAGACCTTGACTAAAAAGAAGTATGATCAGGCAACTGTGCTACAACATTATGGAATTTTATTTTAACCTGATGCCTCAAAAACACAAAACTTCTTCAAATAATTTTCCAGTCCTAGAAATAACAAATTCCTCCTGGGGAATCCATTCCCGGATGGGTTTATCCATTCCCGGGAATTTGGGAATCCCAGGCTCCCGGGAATGACACAGTGCACTGGCATCTCACATGTGAATGGTTTTAGAATGAGCAACACTTATTTTTAATAAAACTACGGCAATATGTTGACACCAATAAAAGACTAACCTTAACTACAAGCAGTTCATGCTGTCATATAAGTATCTAGTTAGTTGCGGTAATAAGAGCGTAGAAAGCACATCGTGTCGAGTGTGCGGTTTTCATTTCATAACAGTTATTTGATGAACTCTTCTCAGATGCTCATGTAATCCCTTTGTTGAGCCGCCAACTGTTTTCAAAATAGTTTTACAAGTTTATACTTAGCCGACTGGCCTAGCTTTTCACGCAAAAAATGCTGCCAAACTCCGTCGTTTTTAAACTCGACAAACTCAGCCATTCGTACAAGGTTTTCAACACAAACAACTGATGTTCCGACTGCCGACTGAACCCGAGCTCTGCTCCAGTTGGAAACTTGCTACCAGCCTGTGCTGTCAACAGCACAGATGTCAATGAACTCTGCCCCATCCCGGCATTCGTGAGCTGCAGAGTGCAGACACCTCCCAGTCCACCGTGCTCAGTCTTAGTGGGAGCCAGGAGACTGACTGCTGCTGGTCTGTTGTTGACTGAATTAATCGGCAACACAATACACCGAGGGCCATAAAACCGTGGCACTTAATTATTTTCAACTATAACTGTTATATTTTGATCGATTTTTACACTTTTACACGCTAAATATGCGAGCTTGGCCGTTCCCGTTCAGCCAGGAATTCCAGTAGTTTCATTCCCATATTACAATATTAAACATCAACAACAACAACCAATAAAAAAACACATTTAAAGAACATGCAAAGATCATTGGAAAGACAAAACAATTTTTGTGAAAGATTACCATTTAGAGACCTCTTCCCAAAGACCTGCACCCAAACACAACCCGCAACAACAAAAACAGGCCGGAACTATAGCCAGTAAATGTAGCATTTTGAACCGACCTGCTTTAAGAATTATGACCTGGCCCAAACCTGTACACTTTTATTATTAACAACAAGTTCAGGTGACTGAATACCAGAATTTGTACTTGAAATTAAATGGCATAAAATTACCATAAGCAACATATTTAAAGGTGTGCAGCAGCACTCTCTTTGAGGCTAACAATGATCAGCCACAAAGTAGGAATTTGGAGGAATCTTCCCAAGCTTTATGAATATTATACTGTTGTTGGTTTTATTGCTGTCATTATAAATGCCACTTGTATATACAAATCCCTCTATATTATTTAAACCTGTTGTACCCCTTGCCCCCGGTTTTACTAAAATAATTGGCTTGTCAAACTCCCTTCTATTTAACCCATTGCGTCTTCAATATTTATGATTTACAATCTTGAATTCCTTTAGCATTCAGTCTGCTTTAACTATTATCAAATGACATTTGTCTTCATATGTAGCACAAACACTGTTTGAATATGAATTTGAGATTTTCGCTCACTCAGCATTTTATGCTTTTTGCATCTGCTTCCTGCAGAAAATGTTCCAAACCCATACAACAAGCAGCAGTTTGTTCAATGATCCTCTCTCCTTTGCTGTTTCTCTGTGGTATGCCTGGTTTCCTATCCTCGACTGCTACTGTAAATCCTCCTTTCATTCTTTTCTCAACGCATATACACACACACACTCTCCTGCTATAATCTAATAAACTTTTATTTTCAAGCAAAACATTTACTGTTCCTGTGGCATTCCTCTCTTTTGTTATATCATTTAGGATGCAAAAATAAAATATTACTGGAAGGTTTAAATGTGAAATTCTGTATTGCTTTTAAGGAATGTCATGAATCTAGCTTTTCTAGCAGAGGTCATCTGTTATCCATGTTAAAAGCATATGCTAGGTTGAAATCAGTCTCATAATGGTATAGTAGGGGTAATATAAAATTAATATGAAAATAAGTTAAAGTTATTAATAACTATCTTAAGCTTAAAAGCAATTTTTGTGATACTGAACCATATTTCTTTAGCTGTGTATTAATTCTGCAGCCTTCTTAATCACTTTGTTGCAACACATTTTAATTTCAAATCAACACGGACACCAAAGTGTGTTCACACATTCCACTTAATCTGGAATGGATTGTTAATTATTTAATATTTCCCAGGATCTAATTTTGTCTTTTGATATTGACTAATATGTTTCTGTAAAAATGCTGGGAGTGACTGGTTTAATATGTGTGTGACTTTCTTGTTGGAGAATAGTGTTCTTCTCCTTTTCCACTTCATGGGTGCTGTTGGACGCGAAAGAGACAGCAAAACAATGCTTTACAGAAAATAACATACATGGTTATGATTATATTGTCTGGAGATGAACCATATTTTCAAAATTCTGGACTGCATCTTTGTCTTTTTCTTCCTCTTCATCCTTTCCCAGTTCGATTTGGGGTTGATGTGCTTGATCAAACTTCTCCATACAGCACAGTGCTGTATCTTCTCCCCAGTCATACCCTTTTCTTCCAAAACTTCTTTTACTTTATCCATCCACCTCTGCTTTGGCTTTGTACTTCCATTCTCGTCGATCTTTTGCCCAGGTGTTCATACCACTTCAACCTACTTTCTTGTCCTTTCTTATAGAAACTCTCCCACTTTTGTTGTCTCATTTTTTATTCTGTTCTTTTTTGTACCTCCACACATCCATCTCAGAAGTCTCATTTCCGTCACACCTAACTTCTTTTACTTTGCTCCATTTACTGCCCATGTCTCAGCTCCATACATACTGGTCTTATAACTGCCTTATTGAAAAATAACTAGCCCTAAAACTATCGTGTTCTCATAGGGTTCCAATTCCATCCCCAATCCAGCCCATGTTGATGTTTGTAATATTATGCATCTTTGGTTCATCTAGATTTTTCAATAAATACCATAATCCTTAATACATTTCTTAGAGAACTGAATGAATAGGTAGGTTTTCAAGACCTTGCTTACATAAACAAATTGCAATTTTAATAAACTTGTTAACATGCAATGAAAATTGTGAACATTTCAGACATAGGTTTGCATAACTGTTCCCACCTTGAGTTGTGAAAAGAAGAAACAGAATTGGTGTTTCTTATTGATCCTTTTTGTAAATGTTTTTCCTCAAGTTTTTGCATTTGTGTTGGTTTTGTTCAGCTTTTTTTAAGTTTTAGGGATAATTTTCTATTTTTTATTTTTATTTAATGGGTTTATACTCACTTTTGATATGTTGAACTTGTTGTTTTTTGTTTTTCCTCAAATCTCTTTCTGTTACCCTGCTGTTGATCAGACAGCAGTAAGTGCAGTGATGCGGATGCCTCCCACTTGGACTTAATCCTTGACACCTGCCTTTTCTGTAATAAGGCATGACTGATTGCACACTGGGGAAACTCAGTTATGTTTATTATTCCTATATTTTTTCTTGATGCTGTGTTCTAAAGATAAGCTGAAAGCTAAACTTTTCTTGGGAATACAAGCACAGCCATTCTGAGAAGCTGTATGTTTGTGTTATTTTCAGATGATGGGGTTCCATGTACAAGGATTGTGTTGCCTTCATTCATCAAGGGTACCGAAACATGAAAAAAGTCCAAACATAAAATGCTACTTCAGAGAGGTGAAATCAAGAGTGGAGTGAGAAAAGCTGCATATTTCTTAGAAATAATGCCAGATTTCATTGTGGGACCTGGCTTGTACATGCATGTATGCAAATAAGAATCAGTAAGTACAAGTGTGCTTCCACTTTAAGGAGACATGGGAACTTCTAATTGAGTCAGCAACAGTAGATAAAATTGTTTCTCTTTTGTCTTATTTTCTTCATCTTCTAATGCCCAGTGGAATCTCTGCATTAAGGGCACCTTTCATCTCATCTGCTAACAGATGGCGCCCATGTTCTAAAAACTAAATAAGCAGTAATCTTAGTAAAGCTTCCATAATTGAACATGTTAAAGTCATAATCAAAGGTACCCGATATTCCGATATATGCTCAATGCAATTTTTTATCTATTTTTATCTGTATTTCTTTTTGGGGTACGTAGAAGTTTCTTTGTGATTGATGCCAATTTACTGATTTTGGGTTACTTGGGAAGACTCTTCAATCCTGCAGTGTTCTAGGTAATGATTTGTTCTGGTAGGCACATATGTAGCTTGAACTTTTCAGTTCTGCCCTGGGGTGAGAAGGCTAGAGTCCTTTTAGCAATTTGTTAAATTATTTTTTGGGATACAATTTAAAGGGTGTATGAACTTGCACATCTTGCTATTGTGTAGAATTTGTCCTTATTGTTATGAGTCATTTCTTTGCATTTCAGCTTTTGCTATGAAGTACTTGATGTTGAAATATTGTTTGATAGCATTCTTTCAGGTTTGCATTGTTTGTCAAAAAATGTTTTGATGGATCTTCAATTTGTTTGATTTTAATTAATTATTTGCTTGACATTTTATCATTATTGGTGCTGGTAGCCTAATACATTGTGAAAAGCAGTGTTTCTCCCTTGCTCCCTCATACAGGGTTTATAAACACAATCGTTTTGCACTCTGTTTTTCCTAGACGACTCCTCCAGAGGTCTCTTTTTCCTCTAATAGTCTGTGGATATAATGCATCTCTCTTTCAGGTTCATTTACCCTCCAAAATTTTCATGCCAAAAACATCAGTGCTCATATATATGGTTTTATACCTGTCTTAATGAAATAAAAAGAGATTTAAAGGTAGAATTATTTACTGAATAATACATTTAGGGGACATATAGCAAATATGTTAATCCCTGTTATATTATTGCAATGTTTAGTCTTCATCATTCATTAGAAAATTTAATGTAGTTTTACCTCTTCAGAGTTTTGTATTTATTGATGTTTTTCTCCTGTAATGATTGAGCTATAAAACCAAACTAAACATTATTACAAACAAAGTTATATTTTATCTAATTATTCCTCCATTTACTTTTTATAATAATGTTTTTTGTCCAATTGAAAAGTAGTTGTAAGACCAACACATGAGGAGAGACAGACAGACAAACAGATGAGAGAGAGAGAAGGAAATTTACAACAATAAAGTTATATAACTTAACAGTATCACTTACAATTTATAATTTTCTGTCTTTTATATATCTCTAACTATCCCTTCACCATATACCCAATAATGGGTTGACTGTTAAAAAAGTAAATATAATGTAAGAAAAGACAGGACAGGATAGTAACATGGCTCACCAAGGCCACAGAATGTGAAGAACCAATGCTGGGAGGGAAAACTTGTGTATTTACTCTATTATGTTCTTATTCTACTATTTAAATACAGGAACTACTTTGGAAGGTAAGCCCTGTGTGTTTATTACCTGTCTCAAAACAGCTATAGGATGCAGCACATGCATAAAGAGGAGATGTCAGCTTAGAAGAAGCATCTAATAATTCCCTAGAAATACTGGGGCAGAGACACCTAAATAGAGCAAAACAGAGAGGCGCGAAAATGATGCCAGGATGAAAACACAAGATGTTTATAAACCTCCTGACTGTAAGAAAAAACATGATCCTTTTTTCATTATTTGGAATATTTTTTGTTCAAGATTTATTTTAGGAACAGTTAATGGTGGCCTACATAAATCAACCTCTTTGTTTCCATTTTGGCTAGACTAAGTTTGAAAAAAATACATGTACACTGCAATAAATAAAATAATAGTTTATTTTTTAAAAATCAGTTTTTATCAATGTCAAAACCAATCAGTAAGGCAGAAAAAAAGAAAAAAGTCATTTTCATGTATAGATTTTGAAGAATACCCCCACACCTGTGCCCACCCAAAACCTACCCCACCCTGGAGCTTTTTAAGAAAGTGGATTAAAATAGAACTGATAAAACACACATGTCACTGACAAGTCCCAGAGGCCCATATGCCCAGCTGAGAAAAGAAATCTAATAGAATAGTATCAATTAGAAATCAGGGGTTTGGTGTCAGCCATGACTTGATCATGGAGATAAAGTTTTCTCATTTGCTAATAGTATGCACAAGTAATCCATTAATATGCACAGCTGACAATTCTAATAAAGCAAGGTTGTAAAAAAACTACTTCCAGTCTGAGAAAGTGACAGGTTCAGGATTTATCCATTAGGAAACTATTTGACTTTTAGCTGCTATTGTGGCCAATGAGATAATGCACTGGTAGCGAAGAGAAAGGCAGAGAGTAGAGAAATCTAACAGAAGTAAGTGGCAGGAGAGCAAGGAACAGAGATAGATAATATGGAAGAGAAGGCAGTAGCCATTGAAGCTCAAAGAAGAGCAACAGTGGGAAATTCACAGAACGTGTGGAAAAAGGTGCCCTCTTCTTTAACGGCACACTGTTGGTAGCGAGGATCAGGGGGTAAGCCTATCAGGAAACGCTTCCTGAGATAATAATAAACTATGGACAATTTTATATTGAATGTGTTGGCGGTTAGAGCTCCTAGAGGAGTTTCTAATGTTTTTAAAAATTGTGTTCCAGTACAATGGTGTTCATAAGGAAAGATCATTAGTCCATTTTTGAGTGACGGGGCTAGGTGTAATTATGGAATTATAAAGGTTGATGTACAAACAGGAAATGATTTTAGTGGAACACAAGGGCAAGAAAAAGTAGTCAAATAATGGAAGGTTGGGAACAGGGGCAGAAAAACTTACTTCACGTGTCCTGAGAACGGATTTAATCTGTAAATAGAAAAAATAGGAGGAGGTATGAATAGAATATTTGTCTTTCAGAAAATGATAAGAGTCAATCCCAGTTCCATCAAACAAAACACCAAGTGTGCTGATACCATGTGAAGACCAAAGTGGGTAAAAGATGGGTCGTCCACCAATGCTGAGGGAGCTATTGTGAAACAATGATGAGAGGGCGTGTCAGTGTGATGTGGAGCCAAAGTGCTTTGCAACTTTGTGTCAAACACACAGAACATAATTTATAAGAGGATTATATTTGTTGACTCCCTTTTTTGGTTTGAATCTGATAAATGTTGCAGAGAGTTGGGGGGGGGGGAACAAAGTTTGTTTCTATAAGTAGCCAGGACAGGGGGGAAAGTGTGTCAGCCATAGGGATAATGGATGAAGAACATATGCCCAATGGTACAGTTCAAAATTTGGAAGGGAGATACCTCCGCTCGTCATGGCTTGAATCAAAAAGGAGTGTTTTATAGCAGGCCTTTACACTCCATAAAAGGGAGCTAATAGCTGATCTGACTTGGATCCAAAAGGAGGAAGTTGGGGGAATAGGGAGCATTCAGGAACAATATTCATTTCAATGATTGCCAAATGAGTCTGAAAGGAGAGAGAGAGAGAGAGAGAGGTTATTCCAGGATTGCATTGGTTGTTTTATTTCATTAAACACGGTGTGGAAGTTTGACCATATAATATCAGTAATGGAAGGAGTATTGGTGATACCTAAGTATTTGAAATAGTTAAAAACTAGAATGCAGGAAGGAGAGATTGACAGGCATGGTTTATAGGAAAAAGGCCAGATTTGCTCCACTTGATTTATACAGCCTGATAAGGATTTGTACGTACAAAATAATATTCATATAAAGGAGGAACGTCGGAAGGGGCATTTCAAAGAAACAGAAGAAAGTTGTCAGCATATAAAAATACCCTTTGGACTGTGTTATGAGCCAGAATAGGTGTAAAAGCATCTAATGCATGCAGGGTGATGGCTAGAGGCTCGAGCGAGATAATAAAAAGCAGAAGAGATAACGGACAACCCTGTCTAGCACCCCTGAACACCAGTAAAGGAGCATGACATATAGTTTGTTGAAACAGAAGCCATAGGACAAGCACATAACAATTAAATCATGTTGATAAATAAATTTTCAGACCCATTTTCGCTCATGACTCTCCACAAAAAAAGACCAGTCCATCCTGTTTTTTTTTTTTTTTCACTTTTTCTGCTGGGAGCTGAAAGTGAAGGAGAGGTGCCAAAAATGTGCAAAAGATGGTGCATGCTGTGTGTTGCGTAATTAGATGCCACAAAGCTGGTCTGATCGGAATTAATCTGTTTATGAATCACAAATTGGAGCCGGAGTGCCAAAACTATTAGCGTCTGTGTTCATAAGTGACAATGGACGATAGCTGGAGCACAGTGTGGGATTTTTGCCTTACTTGAGGAGGAGTGGCATAATGGAAAAATTTTGTTAGAGTTCAAGTCAGATGAGGAAAGAGACATGTTGATCATTTGAAATAGTGAGCTTGATGCTTCTGGCTGAAATGTGAAATATACTTCTGGCTGTATTCCATCTTGACCAAGGGCTTTGTTTTTTGCAAGAGCAAAACAGGCCACATCAGTTTGTGAGAGTTTTGGCATATCAATAGATTTGAAAATACAAAACACCCAATGCATCTGGGGGGGTTCACCAGAAGTGAAAAATTCAGAATAAAGGTCAAGCAAAGTCTTTTTAATTTACAAGGGGTGATTAGTAATATTACTAGATTTTGACTTAACTTGGAAAATAGAGGCTAATGAGTCAAATCTACAGAATCTTAGTGCTAACAGCTTGCTTATCTTAGCATCAGAGAGATAGTAACAGGGGCTTGTACGATGAACTTTAAACTCTGCATGCCTCATAAGGAGGTCACATAAGTCAGCTCTGGTTTGTGTAATTTTGAACTCATGTAGTGGATAATACAGAATAAGTAGAATGCAAAAACAATAGTCAATATTATCCCTTAATAGCTAGCCAAATGTAAGTCAGATCCTGAACAGAGTCTTTGTTCAGTCCTACAAACTCCTCAAGCTTAGCAGAGGTTTATTAAATACAGTTTTTATTTTGCAGTAGAAAAGGGTTAAAATGCCACTAAAGAGGTTTGGAGGGAAGAAGGTGTAGAAAAAGCCGGTCGGATAAAGAGGGCGAGAAATAAATGCAATTATCATGCTAGGGGCAAGAGATTTTGAAATTAGGATATAGTCTATTCTGGAAAAAAAGATTTGTAATAGGATGAGAAGTTGGAAATCAGACTAATCAAGGAAAGGTGCTTGATGTTTTACAGTGGAGTTTATTCTCTTCACATATTGTTTGAACTTACTTACTTCGGCCCCCAAGGTTTTCTCTGAGAGGGTATATGTTTGTTCAAAACTGCTAAAGCTCTTTGGTGACAGTGTGTCATAATCTGCAGCAAATTAGTGGAAGATATACTTGTAACGCTAGTTTCCTATTCAGTATATTAGGAGAAATTTATAAAAGTTTACTTCAGTGAGATATGATTTTACATACAGTCTCTCCTGCTTGTTGTTATGTTTCAGCTAACATTTTTCCCCTGGCTGCGGTTTAAAGTTGTGTTTTTTGTCTATTTTGTCTAATTTTGTATCATGTATTTGTAGTAATCTTTCTTTTGTTCATTATGTACATTATTCTTTGTGTTTATTTGATTACATCCCATGTGTTTTTTCCATGGTTCCCCAAGGGCTGGTGCCACCTGCCAATCACCACTGGCAATTCCCCTCCACTCTATATATTGGAGGGCCTTCCATAGTTCCTGGTGGTTCATTTTGAAAGCACTAGGGAGTTGAGTGGCATTTGTGTTTGGCTGTGCCTTACTGCTTTTCGTGATTTCTGGATATTTGAACCTATGCAATGTTTTGACTTCAGCTTTGGATTCTGTATTGGGACTTTGCAGTGGATTGCCTTGCCTTCTTAGGCAATTCTTTTTGTGTATATTGAGCCTTTATTTAAAACATAAATTATTTTATAAAGATTATTCATGGCCCTTTTTTGTTTCTAGTAGTGGCTCTGACCCCTCTTTAACCTGAGGGCAACTTTGAAAGTATTTTTTGGACTTATGTTATTTTCTGACTTGCAAATCACGACACTTAGCACCCAAGACCAACTGCAATACAGGCTATGTTCTGCTGTTAAGGTTCTGCACTAGATTAATGAACAATTAAAAGTTACATTAATCTACATTTAAAATTAAATAAGATTAATGTCTTTTTTCATCTGTTATTGCCTTGAAGACATTGATATCATTTTCAGATTACTCTCTGACATACTGTGTTGCTTAATAGTTTTGGAAGTATGTTGAATGTTTCACAGAGCTGTTCAAATTAAGCAAAAGTACCTTGTACAGAGTACCCTGCAAATATCAAGTATGAAAAACCTTTAATAGATTTTAAATGTTGATGAATACTTACATTTCTTCATGCAATCTACATTTTTATTGAAAATTCATATACCCTAGAAGTAAAAATTTGTAGACACAGCAAACTTACAGTATTTGTTAACAGAGGCCAAGCTGAATGCTGATACACTGAAGAGCACAATTATGCACAAATTTACATTGAAGCACACAATTAGCTTGACTAGATTTTAAACAACATGGTGCCAAGTATTAAAACCATTTGAGCACAGGGAAACAATATGCTAATAGGAATTAAATTCAGGTTTAAATAATGCAAAGCTGGAATGCTACCTGCTGCACAATTACTGTGATAATTATATTATTATTAATTTAACAGATATTGTTACAGATTAAAACATACAGTACATAAAGCACATTTCAGTGTTGGATATGATTCAGCAAACTGAATAGTTATCTAGAAATTACAATTTTTGCTTGACTATTGAAGCATTCTGTGTCATTGAATTTAGCATAATGAGAAGAGGACAATGAAGAAACCTCCAACTAGAAGAAGAGCAATTCAAGTCCAGATGAGGTCTTCCAAACCTATAAAAGAGAAGAATTGCACATATTCTGAAAAAAAACACCTTTTCTAATGACATTGTGGCACTAGATAAGACAAACTTGCAGGTTAGCAGGCAAGAAGTCCTGTGGCCGATATGAAATTAACTGGAAACAGTAGAAGTTCTGTTGATGGGTAAAAACAAAGGAGGAAAAAGCAAGAATCTGCAATCTTTTAGTGGGACTGCAAAGAGCCTTTGTGAAGGAACATACAGAGACTAGTTATGGAAGGAAGTGAACAATAGTTCCATGTATGAATTTTTCTGAAACAGAAACTATATACTGAAATATTATTTTTTTGTTATTTTTCTGTTTTTATTTCAAAGCAATGGAATTTAAACTTTAACAAGACAAGGAAAGGAAATTTTTACATGGGTAAAAACAATTGCCTAACTTATAACTGGCCTCCACTGATTAACCATTAAAATAACTACCACGTTTCCTGGAAAGACCCCCATAGTTAATGAATCATTATTCAAATTGTAAATCTGAAGGACTGATTAGAAGTTAAAGATAAAATAATACATGCATATTGAAAACAGGTATAAAACAATTGGTGTTTGGATGTCCCAGTGAGTGCTATGGATAAAATAATAATGAAATGGAAGCGACATGAAACCACCCAAGGGCTGCCTACAATAGGCTCTCCCTCAATCTCTATTTATAGACAAAATGTGGACTAGTGACAGAAAGTCCTGCATGAGAGGAAGGTGCAAAAAAAAAAGCCTGCTGACTGCCAGAATTCATGAAAGTTACCCAGTTGTGATGTGGGAAAAGGTTGTGTGGTCAGGGGAGACCAAGATCAGACTTCCTGGCCAAAGCTCATAAAATATGTGGAGTGCAAAGGTGACACTATTTTCACCTCAAAACATGGCATATGCAGTGCATTGAATTATAGTAGTGGTTGCATTGTATTGTGGAGCTGCTTTTTAAAAGCATAGACTTGGCATCTGGTTAAAATATAAGAATGAATGGATGAATCCAAGCAGACACTACAAGAGAATCTGTTTAATCTACTAAAAACTGAAGCCTGAGTAAAAGTTCATATTTCAGCAGCACAATGATCCCAAACAAAAGGCCAAAGTAACTTTGGAGTGTTCAAGGTCAAAAAAAAAACCAATGTACAATGGGCAAGTCAAAGCCCTCATCAAAATCTGAATGAAAATCTATAGTACCGTTTGAATATTGTAGCCCTCAAATGTTATTCTATTAACCCAAAGAACCTGGAACAAATCTAATTAGAAAAATGGGGGACCATTACTCCAGCATGTAAATCCTGGTACATGCTGTACTTACTTCAATAGACTTAAAGATGCTATGGCTGCAAACGGTGCACTCCTCCTCCAGCTCCTGGTACTTGGCGTGTTTCCTCTCACTAGCTTCCTCGATTCGCTCTTCCCAGGGCACTGTCAGTTCCAGCATGATCAGCTGTTTCGAGGCCTCAGAGGATAATGATCATGTCTGGCTGGAGTGATGTTGTTACAATTTGCTGCGGGAACTTTAGCTGCTTTCCCAAGTCAGCCTGCGCCTGCCAGTCAGAAGCTGTGTGGAAGAGGCCTGTTATTACTGCCTTTGCCTGGGATTGCTCTCCCACTTTAATGAATGTAACTGTCTTCTTTGAGCCGTGGAGGAGTTTGCTTGTGTTGATGGCTGCAGCCAAACGTTCAGCAACTGCCTTGAGCACCTTGTCATGGCGCCACCAGTAGTGGCCATCTGTCAGAGCCTTAGGGCTTGAGTAGATGTTCTTAGGGCTTGAGTAGATGTTCTAGAGAGCCTCTTCCTGAACAAAGTGGACAGGATGGTGTCTTGCTTGTGGAGGTTTTCTGGGCTTGGCAGGGCATCGTAGACCGCCTGCACCAGGAACCGGACGCGAAAGAAATCTCCGTGCATGATGTCCGACCAGGTGATCCTTTGCTGGAGAGTACTCTCCCACCTTGTCCACACACCCTGTTGCCAGAGTCCTACTGCCCTGCTCACTCTCTCTTCCTCCACCCCTGCTTGGATCTCTTCCTGGAGTAGATGGATTCTCTCCCTGCCCTGGGCCTTGCCGATCTGGGTCTTTGGGAAGTAGCCCAGACCTTCTCTACCTGTTGCCATGGTGCCCACCAGAGCCTTCTGTCTCAGGCATGACTCTGCCACCTCCACAACCTTCTCCTCCCTCCATTTTCTGCCTGTCCTCATCTCAATGCCAGCTGCTGACACCTTAGAATCCTTGGAGTCCCTGTACTGTAGGGCTTCTCTGGTGCATGCCACCATGAATTCTTCAGTTAGGCTGCTAAATGGCAGCCACAGAATGTTACTTGTCCCATACAGTGCTGCGCTGGTGAAGTTGCGTGGGAGCTCCAGCCACATCTGAAGAAAGCTGCTGATCTTCTTTTCAAGGGACTCAACTGTTGAAAACGGGACTTTTGTAATATGATATACCAGAATAGGCCATATACCAGAAGAGGCCATAGGACTCGGGGCAGGATTGAGTGCTGATAGATCCAGGCTTTAAACCTACCAGGCAGGTCAGACCTATCAACCTTGATGAGCCACGTCCCAAGCTCCTGGGTGGATTTCTGAATGGCAGCTGTGTCTTTCAGACTTGAGTCGAAGACTTTCCCCAAACTCTTGACTGGCTGCTCTGTGATGGATGGGATGACTGTTTCCGCGATAGCGAATCGGTACTTATCAGTCACCTTCCCCTTCTTTAGCACCATAGACCTTGACTTGGAAGGCTTAAAACTCATCCTTGCCCATGTAATGAGTCTCTCAAGTCCTTCTAGGATCCATCTGCTCCCTGGGACCGATGTTGTCGTGATGGTTAAATCATCCATATAGGCTCTTATCGGGGGCTGTCGTACTTAGTTAGAGGCCCTCTGCATTCTGCTTCGGCTGACTTGACCACCATATTAATGGCAAGGGCAAAAAGAATAATGGAGATGGTACACCCTGTTATTATTCCCTTTGCCAAGCCGATGCCAGTCTGATATTTCTGATCCAGAAGTGACCATTATCCTGAAGTTGTTATAGTAATCCAGGATCAGATCCTTGATTTTTCTAGGAAAATGGTGGCAATGTAGTGCGAGCTCAACCAGCTTGTGTGGTAAAGACCAATAAGCATTGGCCAGGTCATATTATGTATGAACAGAAATTAGTAACCAATAATGAACAGGAGTGAAATGCTCTGTATGATTAGTCTAAGTAAAAACACTGAGGTTAATGGTACAGAACGGCTGAATTGTGAATAGATAGTAGACTACTGATTGAACAGAAAGTTACAAAAATCGAATCATGAATTAATGAAAGGATTATCATGTGTTTCAGCATCTTTCTTGAAAAGTAAACAGCAAGTTTATATAGGGTTCAAAGGAAAGTGATGCGTCTCGTAACACAGTACATCAACATTACAAACAGTTTATGATAAATTAATATTCACAATATAAATATTAATATAAAGTTTTGATATCTTGGATGTCATGGATTTTAGGGCAACTACCAAAATGTCAGTTTATCAGGATTTAATTTGAGAAAATTAGCCTTTAGCCCCTTGCTTAAATCAGAGATGCATTCTGTCAGAGAGTGGGGTAGATGTCTTAGTGTTAAAATAAAACTGCATGTTACTAGCATAAAAGTCAAAACAGCGACAGTGTTGGCAGGTGACTTAACCAGAAAGGAGAACATAAAAATGGGGGACCAGGAGATGATTTTTATTCTATATTTTAAATAAATGAGATTTTTAAAGGTTAAGTACTTTTTATTACTTAGGTAAGATATGAATGTTTATGATACCAAGGAACCATGATGCCAGCAATGCCAATTGAAGAGAGACAGAAGAGAAGTATATAATAATTTGCAGTATCAAAAGTAGCCTTAAAGTCAGGATAGAAAAAAATGTTAATTGCACCAATATAGGTAGATAGAAGGAGACCATTTATGAAAAAAAGCAGTCTCTGTTCTGTGAAACATGGAAACCAGACTGAAAATATTCATAAAAATTCTGCTTGAAAAAGAAAGTTTGAAGCTGTGTAGCAGCCACCCTTTGCATGAAAAGGAAGTTTGAAATAGGTCCGTAGTTGTCAAGAATGGATTAATTGATACCAGGGGCATCATGTATAAACAGTGCGTACGCACAAACATGTTGTGTATGTCCGTTTCCTCAGTCACATCATGATGTATAAAAACTAAACTTGGCATAAAGCCACGCACATTTTGACGCCAACTCAATCCCTGGCTTATACAAGTTCTCTGATTGGTTTTGCAAACTGCCTGGCACCCAGCATCAAAGCAGTGCTTTTGTTCCAGTGTGGTTTCCCTTTCTTTTTTAGATGCACATCCCTGACAGCTTTATCAAATACACTGAAATTAACCGCATACTGTTTATTAGTTTAAGGCATCTGATTGTAATTAACCTGTAACAATATAATGGTCCACGGAATGGCTAAACTATTCCAAATACCATAGCTGGTTTAGCATTGTTAATCTCAAGTATTTGTCCCACTGTATCTGAGTGTGGAATCACAGCTCTCAAGCAGCTGATCAGAAAGAGAATTATTGGGATACAGCATCAAGCACACGCTGCCTCAGCCATGTGCTATTTGATCTGCTCCCATACGACAAATGTTTCAAAGCATTTCCTGTAGGGACCTTGCGGTTTAGAAACAGTTTCATCCCAAGAGCTCTAAATGCACTCAATCAGTCCATCAAGTTCTCCTTATAGAACTGTTTGTACTTATAAGTACAATTACCTCACTGTAAACTTGCGATAGTTATAATATTGCATGACCTGAGCCATGCAATATTATAAAGTGTGTATTTACATATAATGACAATTTCATTTTTAAGATGAAATGCAGCCAAATATCAGTCAGTCAGTCATCATCCAACCTGCTATATCCTAACACAGGGTCACGAAGGTCTGCTTAAGCCAATCCCAGCCAGCACAGGGCGCAAGGCAGGAACAAATCCCGGGCATGGCTCCAGCCCACCACAGGCAGGAAAATATGTTTTCTACATTTGTGAAAAGGCACTATATAGGCGCCCGACCCGAAACAGACTGGACACGGAGGAACACGTAAAATAAAAATACTATTTATTTTTCTTCACCCGTGAGGCACATCTCCCCCGTAATCCCCACAGGCACAACACAGTCCCAAGCACAAATATACCAAATAAAACACATAACAAAGAACTCGTTTCTTCCTCCACCACTCCTCCCAGGCAACCTCGTCCTCCTCATCCTGATTCTGGCTCCCAGAGTGGTGGCTGCTGGCCCCTTTTATACTTCACCCGGAAGTGCTCCAAGTGCTTGATTGCAGAGTTCTGGCTGCACTTCCCGGTCCCCGTTCAGGGACTGTTCCTGCCCCACGCTGTGTTCTTGTTGGGACTAGCGCGACACTGGATGGATAGATGGACAGAATAATTAAACATGTACTACGAAGCAATTTCAATGTTCCTTAAAAATTTTGAAGAATCGGCGTTCTAACCTTACAGAAGGCTTAACGTCTGTTACAGAGCTGATTGTGTGGCGATTGGGTACTTGGAGAAAGAAAAGGAAGGATATGAATTGGGGGTTAGTACGTTTGAAAGAGACAGTACTGCTGCAATAAATTATTTCATTGAAGGTAGCGCACGGCGCAGCAAGCATCTTGCGTGAGGCATGAACAATCTCTGGACGAGGCGCCAGCTCGTCACTATCACTGCGCCACCATGTTCCCATGTTTAAGAACATGCTTTAATTCTTATCATCATGAAAATGATATCAAGTATACATCTCAGTATTTAAGATCATTGGTGTCCCACTGCCCTCCCTCAATGACATTTTTGACACCCATCTCACCTGTAGAGTCATTAGCATTGCTGGTAACTCCTCCCACCCCTTTCACTCCCTTTTTAGCCTACTCCCCTCAGGGAAAAGGTACCGGAGTCTCCAGGCCTGCTCCACAAGACTGTCTAACAGCTTCATCCACCAAGCTGTCAGGATGCTGAACTCTGTCCACTACCTTCCCCCCTTGCCCCCTGCCCCTGGACCGTAACAAAAGTCAATATCTACCAAGTACCCTACTTCAGCTGGTATTATATAAGGACTCAATATTACATCTGCTGCTAACTGTCTGTCTTTTTGTACATCTCATAAGCTACTCTATAATGCACTTTCTCCTTTTTTTTACTGTAATTGGCTTTTGCACTAATGACTATTGAACATTGTACACAGGTCTACTTTACAAGTTTTAATGTTATTTATCTTATATGTTATACTTTATACGTGAATTATATGTGAATTTCCCCTTGGGATTAATAAAGTATCTATCTATCTATCTATCTATCTATCTATCTATCTATCTATCTATCTTATACTTTTTATATTTTATTATACTACGAAGTTGAGAGAAAAACAGTATTTCAATTCTCCTGTATGTTCTGCACATATAGTGAATTGACAATAAAAGGCTACTTGATTGATTGATTTTTGATTTATTCAGAGGGCTGTAATATCATGAATGCAATGGATTCTGTGTCCTGTCGGAGGAAGAGAAAGCTCTTTTAAGAACCACATAGTGATTCACACACATAGAGCACATAGAAGAACAAATACAATACAAAGCATTTAACATGCCACTTTTAATTATGATGGTATTTGTGAAACTAGCAAATTAAACGATTTTAAGATGAAGTTTATGATGTTCTACTTTAATGACAAAATAAACTACATGATTAAAGTGGAAATTTCAAGATTAAAGTTGACATTTCGAGCTTTTTTTGCCACTGTGTGCCTATTTTTTACCTTTTCTCCGTACTCTAATAAGCTTCCATATGACTCTCAGATGGTAAGCTATGACTTGCCTTTTCACGGCGACTTTGATATCTGACAACTTCTTTTTTATTTCGGGCACTGTGCGATTTTGTGAACTTGAGCTTTCAAGTTTCTCCGACACTCTATGTCACTTGATCAACTTCCTTTTGTTGTTTATACCACCGTTTAAACCAAAAAATAGTCCATTTTTCCTTGCCTCCACTTGGTATTCGCTGAAATTCTTCTAGTTTTCCTCGTGGTTTTATCATTGTCTTTTCACAGAACGCTGAGCTTAAGGGCTATTTATATTGATTTACATATTCAAAGAGGCGTAATTCTGGGAGGAGTTGGGGCGGGACAGCAGGCGCGTGCACGTGCATTACTTTTCACAATGATCGGATTTATGTAGCGGAAGAATGTGGAAGTTTGCGTACGCACAGATTCCTGCATTTGCATTTTTCTGTGCGTACGCACATTCCCGCTTTTGTGCTTACATCATGTTATAGTGTGTGTTCTATACACAGTGTTATGCATGAGGCCCTTGGTGAAACCCTGCTACATGTTCCTCTACTTTAGGCTCAGTGACAGGTAATTGTATACACACAGGGCACAAGTGGAATGTAATTGCATACTTGCCTTAATATTTTAGAAGCCACCTGTCTTGACAATCCAAACGCGTTTCCGTCTTGCGTAATCTCCCCTTGTCTGCTAAATGGTAGAGTGTGCAGGCAACTTTTTTGACAACACTGACAGGCAATCTCATTACAGTTGTATTTCCTTCAATGTGCGGGCGAAGCAGCTCACTTAAAGACAACAGCAAAGTCCTTGACAAACAAAAATTCTCTTCAGCAACAACCACTTCATTCTCAAAATTGTTTCAACAACTAGAGGTCTGTATCATCGGAATGTGGATGCAGCAGTGGCCTTTGTAGCACATTCTGATGCCTATGTTGTTCAATATAGTGATAAAGTAATTGTACATTTAAATGCAAACATGTAACAAGTCCTGTTAACAAAGTTAATACAAGCACTACTTTAGCTATAACTGCAATTGCACAAAATTACTTCGTGTAAAAAAACAGATAATGGCGCACACTCTGATGTCAATTAAAGAAGATACCAGCATGGACTTTGAAATTTCAAGCCAAAAACTCTGTTTTCCCTGTCTACACATAAACAGGGAAAACAGAGATTCTAAACATCATCACCCTGGTTAGGAGTTTTTCAAAAAGTCGATTTTCAGAGACCTAAAATGCAGTTTGCGTGTAGATGAAAGGCCAAAACTCATACAATAAGCTACATTTAAAGAATACATGGGTATGTATGGAGAGGGTCTTAGAGTGCTGTTGGATTATCCCCATGGGCGAGACGGAGAGGGATCATCATTACTTCAATGTAATTTCTTTTCCATTTTTCCAATACTAAGTGAAATCTTTTTTACAGATCTTGGAAAATGACAAATTTCTTACCAGATGTGAAGTTAAAACAACTCCACACTTTTGACTTCTTTGGTTTTTGAACTTCTACCATTCCTCCAAAGTGCTATTGTTATTGCTTAGGCTTTTACTTATCCAGAATTAGTCATTAAATTGTTTATAATTGCTGTAATTACTCCGAGCTGGAGCTCATTCACTATCTTGTACCATTCAAATATGTGTTATATGTGATTTAAGTACATTAATCACATTCTAGTATTTAGTGTTTGGTGATTAGTTGTTTGGCAATTAACTGTGGTTTTAATTGGCCTGCTAAGTGCTCATCTCTGTGAAGATGCATCATCAGTATATTTGGGAAAGGCACTGGTTCCCAGTGACTCTGAGCTAGATAAGATGGTTTGAAAATGAATGGACAACTGTAGACACTTTTATAACAATTGGATGATGAATGTAAAATGTTAAAAGGTACTTATTAATGAAATAATAAACTCACCATCATTTTCACACTGGGTGGCGCAGTGGGTAGCGCTGCTGCCTCGCAGTTAGGAGACCCGGGTTCACTTCCCGGGTTCACCCTGCATGGAGTTTGCATGTTCTCCCCGTGTCTGTGTGGGTTTCCTCTGGGTGTTCTGGTTTCCTCCCAAAGACATGCTGGTTAGGTGCGTTGGTGTTTCCAAATTGTCCCTAGTGTGAGCTTGGTGTGTGCCCTGCCCGGGGTTTGTTTTCTGCCTTATGCCCTGTGTTGGCTAGGATTGGCTCCAGCAGACCCCCGTGACCCTGTAGTTATAGTGGGTTGGATGATGGATGGATTTTAACACTCAAAAGCATGACCCTACAATAGAAAGTGACTACAACTAACAGTTGACTGAGCACACTATCGTGCTCGAATAGGCGAATAGGATAAAAAAGGCAATATGTGAATGACTATTTATTTAACTTGTAAACATAGTGGGATTTTCCTACTTTATTAAATTAAACCATGTGGGTTTTTGAGATAATAGCTGCAGTACCTGCAATCAAGTGCTAAATTTCAAGCCTTGACCTAATGAGGGAACTAGTTGACAATAATATTTGTTTCCAGCTACTTTCTCTATTGATTATTTCTTGCACCCCAAGTGGAAGTGTTGTGATGATGACCTAGCCCTTTTTCCTAGCCAAACATTTTCAGACTTGTTAACTCAGAAAAATTAACAGAAAAGATGTCATTCTTACTTGGGACGACAGATGAAAACGATGGTGCTCTTACCAAACTGTTTACAGAACTGATGGTTATTGAAAGAAGCCAAAAACATCAATATTAAATGGGGTGTTTCCTGACAGCCATTCTTTTTGAATTCCATTTCATGTTGTGACAGATAGGGGGCGCTGTCATTCTCTTGAACCCTCAGGGAGAGCTCCACCTGATGGCCTGGGGTATTTGCCGGGATTACAGGGCAGCCATATTCCACAGTGTTTATTTAGAAATTTGTTGAGAATTTTGTCCTGTATTAAAGTGATTGAATATATTACACTTGTAAAATTCTATCAAACAATTCTTATAACAATGCTTTTGTTCATTGTTCAAGAACATTTAGTAGCTTTTAAATGATAGATCAGTTATCATTGAATTCTTTTTAATATTTTGGGGCGCATAATACACTAATATGCATCCATCCATCCATTATCCAACCCGCTATATCCTAACAACAATCCTTGAAAAAACAATAGCAATGCTTTTTTATAACAGCTTTCAGACTAGCAGTGAGTATTGCATGCAGCACTGTTACATTTAATCAGTCTGTGTTCTTCCTTTCTGCACAAAACATTCTGTGTTTTATATCTAAATCTGTCAGCAGCTCTTATACTCCAACTCTCTAGGAGTTCCTGTTCAATAAATCTCATTTTGAAGATCTCTGACTGTGGGTTTCCTATTCAAACCAGTGCTAAAACTATAGCCTGTCAAGCTGTTAAAAGATCTTAAAAAAATAACCTCTCTTTATCATGAAGCTACGGTATGTAGTTCTTATTGCAGGTTCTTATTACTAGTATTTAAAAATTCAACACATTTTTAATTCTGCCTTTATTCCATAGCCAGACTAGAAAGCCAATGTAAATGTACCATCTCAATTTAAGTTAAATATTACTTTTTATCACTAAATACATTGTGACTCCCGCAATTATAGATGTTTTTAATTAGCAACCAGAGGAGCATTGTTAACTACATTCTACTAGAAGTTGCAATATTTCACCCTTTTCTGCTATTCTTTTTGCCTGAGTGGTGAAGATACTGCTTTTCCTGCATGTGAACACATACTTTCATACAGTATGTTTTTTTTCCCAATTTGTATCTTAGCCTTTCTAGTCAGATTGCAGTATTTTGCAAACCAAGATCTCTTGAGAGCAAAAATAGTAATGAGATTACAATCAGGATAACATAGGTACATAAAAGTTATAATTCAGAATATACTGTGCAGCATGTGTGTATTTGAAGGTTCTATTAATCTGCCAGCAGAGGACTGGACTTAATTGGCTAATATAGGAACTGAAGTTTTCCATGAGATGGTATTCTTTGATGCATAGAAAAAAATAATTAAATTTTCTTTTATCTGATTTCAAGAAATTTTTGACTTTTTTCCTGATCTAGTTTAACTGTCAGTGTCTCAATTTCCTCTGTTCACTGCTGTCTTTTGTGTATAGTTATTTTTCTTAATCTTAGATCATATTTTCTGTTCCGCCTAGTATTTCACTCAGCTGTAACCCTATGGCAGAACCTTGTAACTTTTTGGGGTTAACCTGAGCAGGCTAAGTTGGTCATCCAGCTTGCTGCTGTTCACCTTCACTTAGACCATTTTGCAATAGGTAAGTTTGTCATGGTCCTCACCCAGAAAAGAGGGGCTTGTTTCCTGTTGTTGGAGTTGTTCACAAGTGAGGGATGTGTTATGAATACATTTTATTTTTACTATATTTAGCACTATTCCTTGATACTTTTTGTTATTGTTATTTGTGTTATTGGTCCATTCTGTTTTTTCTTTTTTTATTTTGTTATGGAGAATTCATTCTTGTGTTTTTTAATTTTGGTTTAATTGTGACTTTTAGTTCATGTTTTTACAGCTCAACTTTTTATGTTATGCAGAGCTTTTTCCACGGGTACCACCATTTTATGGTCCTTTGTTATTGGTTGCTATTGTGTGACCCAACAGAAGTGCATGACAATATTCTGGTGTTATTCACTTATCAGATTTGCTAAAACTGTGAACTTCAATCAGCTTATTTGTAGGTTTGTGTGCTTTATTTTATTTATGTTAAAGATATAAATTTCTGGCAATAAATTAGGATTTTGATTTTGAATGGCATTTTGAAACTTGAATGAAAGGTTTTTGATCACATTGTTTTGACCTTAGCCTGTTCCACAATTATATTCATATCTCTTGATCCAAATGGTCAATTTTGTCTGAATATTCTTGAAGCCTTATCTGTTTTACAACTTGTAGTAATCAGTACAATGACAGTAATTTTGTAGATGTTAAACCAGACTGTGGTTGTAAAGTAGGAGCTAAGCCCTTAGATAAAGCTTCCAATATACCAGTCAACCTCTGTGGTTTCAGACTTTAAATAGTTAGACAAAATATTGAGATCACTAGTTCACGTGAGCAATAGTAACTTCTTGTGCAGAGTTGCCCAAATGCTGTAAGTCTGATACTGACGACAGAATAGAAGAACTGCTTCTCTGGATCAAGGGAAGCCAGTGGAGGTGATTTGGGCATGTAGTTGGAAAACTTCCTTGGCACCTCCCAAGGGAGATGTTACAGGCACATCACACTCAGAAAAGAACCGGGGCAAAGCTAGCATACATAGGAGTTATGTCTTAGTAGCTGCGCTACCCATTGTGAGTGCGGCAGGAGATGGACAGTCATCTCAGAGGTGATTCCTTGCCTGGACAGAATGCCACGATAAAAGAAACAGGAAGGACAGGCTCTCAGACTGGATGGCTACAAGAATCCTTATCCAGCCAGTATGTTGGAAAGACCAGAGGAGACAACAGCATCTATGTACTGTATCCCCCGATATGCTAGAGGGCAGCGTCCCTAAGATTTGTGTCCCCTTCAGATACACACAGGGTATCATGGGGGTTGAAGCTCCAGAATACAGCCCTGTTGGATTCCATGGGTACATCCAGAGGGTGCTACAGGGGGATATGATCCCTACTTTGTGGGACCCCTGTCTGACACAGAAGTGCTTCCGATGGATCATGTCCTAGCCCTGTAAGTATTGCCGGTTCAAAGACAAATGGAGCCACTTCACCTTGACCAGGCAGTGAGAGCCGGGAGGTGGTGGAAAAGGCTTGACAGTAGGAGTGTGAAGAAAGAGGATTGTTTTCTGTGTTGTTTATACTTTGATTGTCTTAATCTCTGTGTTAAGGTAACATTTATTAATACAAAGGGACTATATTTGAACCCGTGACTGGCTTGGGTGTGATTCTGTCTGGGATTTGGGAATCAGTGGTGCCCCCTACTGGTTACACCATCTAAGATAGTTGAAATCTAATTAATCAAAGTAGACCTCAGCCTTAACATTTGTAGTGCACCATGAGCAATGCATGTGTCTTTGATATATGCCATTTGGTATGGGATTCATAAATGCAGTGTTAATTATTGTGATATGCCATCTATTGGAAAGACAAATGTCACACATTTTATTATTAAATATAGTCCATATTTTAGAATGATTGACATAGAATCTAGATCAAGGGTGGGAAAAGTCAGTCCTGGAGGGCTGCAGTGGCTGCAGGTTTGTGATCCAACCCAGTTGCTTAATTAGAAAATAATCTATGTCAATAATTAAATTTCATAGCTTTTTAGTGCTTTAACTCTGCCATGTCAGGTCATTCTCATATCCTAGATTTTGTTTCCTTTCTAAGGATATCACAAAAACGATTTGAAGCCTAAAACAGAGGAGTAATTCTCAGTCCTTCACTTTTTTCTCTTTACTTTCCTTCCATTAAACCAAATAGTGCACGATAAATACACACAGGTATAAATGGTAACAAGCTAAATAGAGAACTGCTGCTTTCCTTTGTCATTTGCATCTTATTTCTAACAAGGAACAATTAAAATCTGAGAATACAGCTGTTTAATACTAAAATAAGCAATAAGGGTTCAAAATCTTAACAAACGAAACAATACAAATGAAGCAGAAGTGTTACTTGAGCAATAAGTGCTCCTTATTAGGCCATTGGGTTGGAACAAATACCTGCAGCCACTGCGGCCCTCCAGGAATGACTTTGCCCACCCCTGACCTAGATGGACACATTGACAGACACGTAAACTCTTATCTTTTTATTAAGGTGCATGATTGACATGAGAGTCTATTAGTATCACTAAGGAGACACTGAAAAAAGTGGATAAGGATAGGGTTGCCTAGTTCAGTATGTCCAATATGATGTTATGCCACAGACACTCTAGGAAAAGCAGAATGAAATTGATGACAATGATAATATCATCTTGACACTAATATTTAAATGACTTAAAGCTAATATAAGGCTAGAAATTCTTTTCATATTTCTTTACTAGTTGCAATTTACTTTAATTTTAGACACTGTAAATTACTTATTTTCTATAAACCCTGAATTTACATTAAGTAGTATTTTTTAATATATGTGCATTGAAAAGATGGGCCAAAGTCCTATATATACAAGTGTCAAGTAAGCTTCAGTTTCATATTATTCAGATTACTTTCAAGCAAGTCAAATCAAGTCATATTTATAAAGACTTGAGTAAACACAGTTCTTGCATGTTCATCACTATCTGCAATTAGTCTAATATTTGACCTATAATAACATCTAACCTAAGAGCAGACTTTTTTTAGAAAAAAACCAATTCTTAATAAGAAGTAAAAATGACTGGTATATAAAATAATTGTTTAACTTTGATTTTCTCTTTGATTTTCCTTTCTTTCCTCAAAAGTGCACTGCATCAAATACATACAGTATTTAAAGGAAATAAACTTTGAAAGTCTATTGTGAGAAAAAAAGTCTCTCCAGACATTATAATGGTTTGGGGCAGCCACACATATATTATATCCCAGCTGCAAAAGTATTAAATTATTGAACAGAGATGTTCACAAGACTGAGTCCAAAACAGAACTGAATACTTGGACGTAAGATTGCAGTTTTAAGGGCTGAAGGAGGAAATGATCTCATCTATGTCGGAGATGGAAGTGACGTCATCAGAGGTGCCGGAGCCGGAAATGAAGTCATCAGAGGTGACGGGACCTGGCAAGATTTCCCAGGATGGTCTGCAAGGAACTGAGAGAGACAGTCAGCACACTCTGCCACCCCCTGGTTTGGTGTAGTATTACATTTACCCAGGCCCTTTAGCTGTCTCCTACTCGTGCGTGTGTGACACTATGTTACTTCTGAGTATCCATCTCTCCATTTTCCAAACCTGCTATTCTATGAGTAAGGGTCTCTCAGGGAAGTTGGAGCCTATCCCTGTAAGTATAGGGTGCAAAACAGGAACAATCAATGGACAGGGTGCTAATCCATCACAAGGTGAACATACTTGCATACAAACACAGAGTAGGAGCAATTTAGCATTGTATTTCCACCTGGAAGAGACCCTTGCAGACACTGGTAGAACATGCAAACCTGCAAACTCCACATAGGGAGGACACAGGACATGAACCCAATTCTCCTTCTTTCAAGGCAGCAGTGCTAGCACTGTACCACCATGCTGCCCACAGTGTATAGTTACATAATCATCTCTCATTTTAAAATAATTTCTTTGCATAAGTATGATATTTATTAATTAACTATTTCAACACTTCCCCATAATCTAGAATGGATTAAGTTTCATCCCCTGGCAGCTGTGTTAACTTGGGTTTAAAATTTTGTAAGACAATGGTCATCGGTTATAGTAGTAGTAGTAGTTGGATGTATCAGAAATATTATGTAACTAAGTGCCTTTTTGTACACATAGGTTTTTTTTCCCCAAGGGTTCATATTATTGTCAGGCTGTGTGGTGTAGTTGTTAAGGCTTTGGACCTAAGACTTCAAACCCTGATTTGTAGGTTCAAATCCTGCTAATGGCATTGTATAACCATGAACACATCACTAACACCTGCCTGTGCCACAGTTCAAAAAGCAAAAAAATATAATCAACTGTATCTCAAATGTTGAAAGTTTCCTTGGATAAAGGCATCAGTCAAATAATAAGTATGCAATTATAATATTATTAGGTCACTGGTGCTGCTTACTCTTGAAAAAGCTATACACAATTGTCCATGAATAAAACATTACTGTATTAGATCAGTTCCTGCTTTTCCTAGTCACTTGGCTTCTCTTGATGGTCACTGCAAAACACAATTTTCACAGGAAAGTATACTCTTTTGTATCAAAAATTATAATCATTAGGAATAATGTGACATTTGAGTATATATTATCATTAAATGATGTTTATGATTTTCATTTGTTTATGTCCCTCACTCAAGTAGAGTATTTCTTTTTTTTTGTATGTGGTCCCCCTTTAAGGTCTGCAGATTTGAATCTATATGCTCTAAATGCCACATGGGCTAGATGGGCATCCCAGCCAGAAGAGGGGAGGAGAAGGGAATCAGACCTGTAAGAGAGAGCCAGGAAGGATGGACAGACAGCCCACCGGATGTGGAAGATGTAGCCGGGGACTTTTCACTCCCCCAGCATACTAGATGACAGAGGCTCTGGATATCGGTACCCAGAGTCAGTGGGTGCCACAAGAGGGAGTTGCAGGGAGACAGCTCCCTGCTGTATGGGACTTCCGCATGACCCGGAAGTACTTCCCATGGGCAGCACTCCTGGCACCGGAGGTACTCCTGGGTCTTTAGTAAAATGGACAGCACTCCCATATTCAGGTGAGTTGGAGCTAGGAAGACGGAGAACAACACTCAACTGGAGGAGGCTAGTGTGATGGTGAAAGATGAATTGTGGATAATAAAATAGATAATAAAATCTGTGCTTGTGTTAAATTGGAAGTATTGTGTTGAATAAAAAGCATCCTTTGTTTGAACCCGGGACTCTTGGTGTGTTCGTGTTGGGGTTTGGGGCTCGCTGATGCCACTGTTTCATTCACAATACACAGCAGTGCTTTAAGTAGATATGCAGAATTGCCAACACCCTAAGTGTTACACTGATGATTTAACATGAAGCGTGAGGAGATTGGTGGTAGCTTTGCGTGTCACAACACCATTTTTGTGGCTTTCCAATTAGATATTCATGCATTACAATCTAAGACCAGTGCTATTGAAGAGAGAGGATAGTTTCCTTTTGATTTACTAGCACTGCATCTGGGGAAAGGAGGTAGATGGAGTGGAATGGATAGCCATGATGAGAGCCAGTATGCTAAAAAAACACTGAGGGTATGCAATTAAGAGTCCTGATAATTAAAAACAAAACTTGAGGAGAATTGTTCCACTTTAAGCACTGATGCAAAACCTTTTGGAGAATGGTGGATGGAGGAATCTTTGTTCAAAGTAAGTAGATGGGCATGTAAATGATTTCAGAAGTCATGGGTGAGTGTCCCCTTTCAAAGTCTAAAGATGCAAATGTATAATACAATGGGGTAGTTTGATGGGGGACCCATGAAATTTAAACTGACACACTTGGTCAATGGCATTTCTAGGATTTGTTGGTATCAGGATCTCAGACCCCAATGTGATTGTGGTGCATGGCCTTACATGTATTAATGAGCAAGTCATCGATATGCAAGTCAAGGTCAAGCGGTATCATTTTTTAAATATTGTCATTGTTAAAACTTGAGTCACCCACCTCTGAAAGCTTGTAACAAGTAAGGGTGTCCTATTCTTATTATCTTCTTCCAAGAATTATGCCAAGGGACCAAGATACACAGTCTTTTAATAAACAAAAAAATTAAAAGGAGAGAAGAAATGAATGGGAAAATAAAGTTGCAAGTAACAGCGATATGTAGCCTCTCTGGGCCTAAATGAACAGATTTTGTACTTCTATTCTGGTAATTGAACTGAATGTCCAATATTACTTTCTCTGTCCATGTTTTAGCCTCTCATTTTCTCCTCCCAGTTGCATGCTGTCTACAACCCATTAGGGAGCATTAGAACTAGTCTCTGATTTACTTCTGGCCATATCCAGGAGTTACTTCTTTGGATGTGACAAATCCCATTTGCTCTGAGGATATCAGATAACCTCTTGGTGCCTTGAGCCCTACAGTTTTTATGGCACTCACAGAACCAGACTTCTATAACCGTTTCTCTGGTATTAAAGGGACATCACTGCCACATGCAGTATGTTTCCTCTTGGGAATATATATCCTGTTCCTACCAGTAGGGGTTGTCATCTTTGGTATTTCCTTCCTGGCTTTACTATCTCACTTAGCAAATGCATAAAATCTTTATCAACTGGTTGTCCTTTAGTGATCTAATGAGACCTATCCTTCTTCTTTCCAGGCTATGTATCTCTCATTTATGCTCATTCCTTCACCTAATGCATTTCCTGGCCAAGTAGCATCTGTGGGAGGAATAATATGCTTTTTTTTCTTAATCTGGCAGGAAAACATATAGTATGTCATCCCTGTCAGAGTCTGTCTCTTGCTTGACCCAATTCCTGTCCCTTTCCTGTACTATTCATACACACCAGCAATCCAACCTTTTCAGGAAAATGATGCTGTGAGATTGAGTTTTATCCTTAAAATCATTATAGCCGACTATTCTTTCATGCTGCACCAATAAAAGAGCATCAAGACCAGCAACAGAGCTTTAAAATATACTTACTCTGTGTAAGCCACAGATCCATTTTGAGTCAGTTACTTTATGCAAACCTTCTTATGTTATTTTCAAAGATAATATTCCCTAATCTGCAAATGACAACAAAAAATGTACCAGAAAATACCAAAGTAGACCTTGATCTTTGTAAATGATCAGTGGCGGCCCCAGTGCCCATGAACAATAAACCAATTGAACTGAGTAATCTGTGCCAAATTGTTATCACTTTATTTTCAATTAAGTGTCCTGATCAGACAGTTTGGTGCAGTGGGCAGCACTGCCATCTTATGATTCCAGCATACTGGTATATTGTTTGTTTGGAGCTTGTGTGTTCTGTCTGTGTCTGTGCGGGTTTTCCTCCAGATACTTTTTTTTTCCTCCCACATCATGAAAGATATGCAGATTCATTTAATTGATGGTTCCAGTTTGTCTCCATGTGAGTAAATGTGAGCCTTCATATAGACTGTTATCCTGTCCAAGGTTGTTTCTGACTTGTGTTCAGTTCTGCTTTCTAAAGGCTCCATCCTCACCATGACTGTGAAGTGGATTACATGTATTTGATAATGTTATGATTTCATCATATTGTATTTAAACCATCTTCTCCCAGAGATTACACTGCATAAACTGTGTATCCACAACAGTATGGGTATGAAGCAGAAAGTTATGATCAGAATTGATAAACATCTTTGAACATCTGGACCAAGCTCAAAATTTAATCAAGATTTAGATTATAGATTTTAGCAGTACATTCATTGCTAATCAACTGCTTCCTTTGTCTCATCAGTTAATAGAATTCTGGATTCATTCAAAACCAACTCTCTGATTAAACAATTTTCTTGTGAACTGTAGACAGCAAGTGAGATTTAACTGTCATTCTTAAAAACAATTAACACAGGCACTTTGCAAGGTTGTCTTCTCTCTCTAATACTGTGCATTTTTTACAAAACTTAATGCCAAGCTTCATATGTAAAGCATACATTTTTAAAATATGCAAATAATGCTACACTAGTGAGTTTTTTAAAACTGAAAACTTCATCATGGGATCAAATTAATGGTAAGATATAAAATTCTACTAAATTTTGATGTGATATCTTTCTTAAGATCATTATGAAAAAGACCAGGGAGATGTTTAGTCATTTCAGAAGGAAAGCAACTCTTGTTCTAAGTACTCAAACAAATGGAGGGCTGATTGAGTGAGTGTATCCAGTATCCATATTCTCTTGGAATGTGCTCTTTAGGAATGTAGCTATTCTGAGACCAACATATCCCTCCTTCATAACCACAGATGAGATATTAAGACAGAGAAACTGTTAGTACTATAAAAGGGATACATTTCATTTTTCTTTTAATGCAGTTTAGACTCCCTGCACACAAATATCTAACAGAAGTCTATAAGTCAGCATAAATGTTTCAGTGGCGCTTTCAGTAATCATACAGTATTTCTGTCTTCTCAGGAGATTAAGTCATCTCCCTGATGTTGGAAGTAGGTGAACTTCAAGCTCCAAAGAAAGGTGTTAATACGCGAATGAAAGTTCTTCTATTCCAAAGTTGCAAAAGGAATAATAACATGTTTTCAGTTGATTAACACTGCACATCAGTAAATGAATTAGCAAACTGTATTAAGTTCCATTAATTGCCATTAACCTTAAGCTTATCCATTCATTTTATTGTCTACTTAATGCACATGTTGTTATTATCTCCTGTTTTCAATGGAATCCTGAAGTGGAAAGACCCTTCTGCTACTATGTTTATGTTTGATTAATAAGTTATGTTGCAAAAATGTAATTATACAGTAAATGTACAGAGCCCTGCATAGATTTGGGCACCTTTGCTTAAAATATCCGTTACTGTGAATAGTTAAGTGAGCAGAAGATGAAAAGATCACCAAAAGGCATAAAATTAAAAATGACACTTTTTATTCTGCATATTTTCTGTAAGATTAGTGTATTGTTTTTCTTTTGTACAATTGTACACCAAAAAAAGAAAGGAACACCATGCAAAGGTTTGGGCACCTCAAGATATTTAAGCTTTCAGATAACGTCTCCCAAGGCCTCAGACCTTAATTAGCCCATTAAGACTATGGCTTGTTTACAGGCTTTGTTAGGAAACCTCAGGTGATGCAAGTTGCAAAGCTGTATAAATTCTCTGACTCTTCAAACCCTTTCCCAACAATCAGAAGCAATGGGCTCCTCTAAGCAGGTGTCTAGCAGGAGACGGCTACAAGAAGACAGCAAAGTGTTTTCAGGTACAGTAGCTGTTTCCTCTGTTTGTAATGCTATTAAGAAATGACAGTTAACAGGAATGGTGGAGGTCAAGTTGAGGTCTGGAAGACCAATAAAAATTTCTGAAAGAACTGCACATTGGATCTTTAGGAAGATTTAGCAGACTATGGAGTGATGGTACAATCTTAAAAGAGCAGTGCATGCAAGACAGCCAAAGAATCTTGCAGAATTACTAGCCCTTTTTAAGGACAAATGGGTAAAAATACCACATGTAAGAACTGAAAGACTCACAGCTGGCTACAAAAAGTGTTTACAAGCTGTGATACTTACCAAAGGAGTATTAGTAAGTACTGACCATGTTGAAAGACCAAACTTTCGTTTCAGGTCCCTTTTATCTTTTTGATATTTTGGACCTGTGAATAAAAAAAAATAAATGTGTAATTTTGCTTAAAATATTAAAGAAATATATAATCTTCAACTTTATGCCTTTTGATGTTCAGTTCATCTTCTGCTTATTTAATTATACCTTATGAACTGAATGAATTCAGTGTTACTTACTGTATTCTACCAATATTCTGTATCTTTAGAAGTAAGTGTATTCAAGACATAATTAAACTCAACCCAATGCTATATGAAATATCTGTAAAACCGTCATATGGACAGTGTGTCCTACAAAGTCTCCACAAGGTCTCTAAAAATCACTTGCATTGTACATTGCATTTGCAAACTGAGAGAATACCTTAATGCAGAAAAAAAATGATAAAGTTGATCAACTTGTAGGAAGAAAACTACTAACTCAGTTAAGTAATTATCAATTTTGCAAATAATTTAAATAATTTGGTAAGGCACCTACTTTATTTTCCTTACCTTTATCTGTAGGAGGTGGTCTCTGGCCATTAGATTTATATCAAGGTAGCTGAAGCACACTCATTTTAAGAAACAGAATAATATAGCTTAATGATAAACATAAGAATAACAGAAATATGATTACTACATATGTATCGACATGGGTCTGTATCGAAGGAGTGACACTTCATTAGAGTGACATAACAAAGGAGTGACATAATTACCGTATTAAAGGAGTGACATTTTATTGGAGTGACATAACAAGTCACCTACCACACACAACTGAAAGTACGCTCGCCAAAAAAATCGTTGCCGCCTCACCTACCGCACACAACTGAAAGTACACT
The DNA here is from genome assembly GCA_026402145.1 of Polypterus bichir lapradei. Lineage (NCBI taxonomy): Eukaryota > Metazoa > Chordata > Cladistia > Polypteriformes > Polypteridae > Polypterus > Polypterus bichir. The sequence continues at coordinate 32,725,071 of JANRMT010062806.1, read as the reverse complement.
CGCCAAAAAATCGTTGTCGCCTCACCTACTACTTGGATGGTTGGTTGGAAGGTTGTCACTCCTTTGAAATTTATGTCTGAGGTTTCACTTCTTTGTTATGTCACTCCTATGACATGTCACTCCTTTGAATAGGATCGATCGATGTACAAGACAGGATGCAAGATGGAAGAGATAAACATGTAACACAGAAGAGAAAGGCAGTTTACAAGGACTTTGGAGTTCTAATTTATCATGGCATAGGTCAGCAGCTTTATTATATCAAGTCTTTAAGAATGGTGCGAGAAGTTGTTGCTGTTGTTGCTCCTGATTCAAGTGGAGCATTCTTCTTGCGTCGAAGTGCTTTCTTTCTCTTTGTAATGTGATCCTTTGTTCATGCTGTGCTGTGCTTTTCTCAGCTTGCTGTTAGGCTCTTTGCTTTGTCCTCTGCAACTTCATAGGGAAAAGCATTACTTTTTCTGGGACAAGAGTTTAGGCTCTGAAGTTCCAGTCTTGAAGTAATAGATTCTTCTCAGAAAGGGTTCAGTCAGTGGCACAGACCTTGCTTTGGCAGAGTGGAACTAAGCTTTCAGGTCCACAAACAGAGAATGCCTTTTCTTTCTTTTTTTGGCTTCAATGAGTTAGCAGGTTTCAGGGAGACAGGTGCACATTTGTTTTCAGAGAAAGCTTGAGACAAGTGCAGTTAGTTTTGAAGGAAGGTATAACTTCAGGAGATTGGATTAAAGTTACTTTCAGTTACAGAAACAGGGCTTACTTATAGGTGTATTTTTGGTCCATCACAAACAGAAACAGTTCATTTTTCATTTAAAAGCCTAAGATTAATGTTTGCTTGGTGAACACATGTGTGAAGAAGTTTCTGCAAAGTCATTGGCTCAACTCTGATTTACACCTTTGTTATCAGGTAAAGTACAGACCTCATCAAAGTTTAGCCATCTATTCTGGAATGAAGGATGCAGGGAGGTGCAAATAGTTTTCTGCTTCCCTGTCAAATCTGCTTTCTTAAAGGGTCTTGTGTGCCTAAAGGCCATGTAGAAGGGGTAATGCCCACTTTGTCCTACAATCTGTCCCTTTGGTAAATAGGCTGCTCAATGATTAAGTGTAGCTCAATGAAAACTGTAAAGCTTATTTTGTTTTTTCAAATAAATATTTTTTATTTTATTTTACTCCATACTTTCTTTCTTTCTTTCTTTCTTTCTTTCTTTCTTTCTTTCTTTCTTTCTTTCTTTCTTTCTTTCTTTCTTTCTTTTATTAAATTGGAATGCAAGTGACTATCTGAAAATAACACCAAGGCGTATTGAGGCTCACCTTGAAATTTGCCTTATTTAGTACCTTAGTATGGCACTGCTCACGCAACATAGAAACAAATTGAAGTGAGAAATCAGTGACCAAAAATATTGTTTTATTTAATATTACAAACTAGCAAAATACCCGCGCTTCGCAGCGGTGAAGTACTGCCTTAAAATTTTTATTAAGAAGAAAATTAAACCTTTTTAAACTGAGGGAAAATATACCAATAATTATTTGTTAAAGATCTCTTTGTATGCCACGTTGTCAGTTCGGCCCTCCAGTTGCAATATGACCAAGCTGTAGCTGTGCGCTGAGCTTACTCTTGAGCATGCAACGTACAGTTGGCCATGTGAACAGTAATCTTGTTTCAAATCTCACAGCTTGGATTGCTGCTGTCATAATCGGTTTGAGTTTCATGGTTTGTTTCAGTTACGACAGTATTTGTAGGACTTGTGTTGAAGAGACATTCGGCATCTGTCAAGCGTTGTAAGTATACAACCAGTTTCATTGATAACTTCACATCCAGCTTTTGAGAGTTTAAACATTTCTAAACATCAAAGTGTCCACTACTGAAATCGTCACCTATGAAGCTAAGATGTTTAAGAGGCATTGGCGGTTGTCCAAAGGTGTAAAATATTTGGCCATTTCAGTACACTTAAGCATTTCACTCTTCTAGTGCTCCTGTGTAGTATAATTATCTCCTGTACCGTCATCAGTCCACACCTTGAACCTGTCCCAGTCATTCAATACATAAGACACAATGTTCCTCCGGATATCAATAGTGAGCCTGATATGGCTGTGCAATATGTAACAAAGAGAATGGAAAGGCAGGTGCCATCTCCGGGCATGGAAACCACTTGGTAAGTGACAGTTCTTTGATCGATGGTGATTACCTCGATAGACATGTTAATGGGGGTACGGTTGGAATGATAAAGGAAATGGGTACCTGAACAATGTAAAGTAAGTCTAAAATACCTATACAATAACTATAATCGTAATAAATGAACAATAAAACAGCGGAGAAGCCGTGGATTAAATAAAAAGGCTGTAGTTATCAGCAGGGAGACGTGAATACCGTGGCGAAGCAAGGAAGGGAATGTAGAGACTGGAGCGACAGACGGCCTTATATAGGCAGGCAGCCAACAACGTGGGAGGCGTTGGGATGGGGGACCCAACGCCGCCTCACACGGTGACCGAGCTGCAGGCTATGGACGTATATATGTACGTAAGTAAGATTCAGTTAGCGTTGGGAACCCGCATACAAAATTTCTTGAAGATGGGCCCATAAGTAACAAAGACCATTGAAAAGTTCAATATGGCAGCCGACAGTGGCATCATATCACTGAAATAAGTACCAAATTTCAGCCTTCTACCTATGAATAAGAAAGTTCAACATGGCGGACGTTGTTGACCGTTACGCGTAGAATTTTGAAATGAAACCTGCTTAACTTTTGTAATTAAGCTGTAAGGAATGAGCCTGCCAAATTTCAGCCTTCTACCTACACGGGAAGTTGGAGAATTAGTGACGTTGGAAACTTCAATATGGCGGCCGACAGTGACATCATACGACTGAAATAAGTACGTACATCAGTTTTGGTTAGCGCAGGGAAGCCACCTACCAAATTTCGTGAAGATGGGGCCATAAATAAGAAAGTTCAACATGGCGGACATTGTGAAAATTAGTGACATTGGAAAGTTCAATATGGCGGCCGACAGTGGCGTCATACCATCGAAATAAGTACATACATCGGTTTCGGTTAGCACAGGGAATCCGCCTACCAAATTTCGTGAAGATGGGGCCATAAATAAGAAAATTCAACATGGCGGACGTTGTCGATCGTTATCGACCGTTATGACCGTTACGTGTAGAATTTCGAAATGAAACCTGTTTAACTTTTGTAAGTAAGCTGTAAGGAATGAGCCTGCCAAATTTCAGCCTTCTACCTACACGGGAAGTTGGAGAATTAGTGACGTTGGAAAGTTCAATATGGCGGCTGACAGTGATGTCATACCACCGAAATAAGTATGTACATTGGTTTCGGTTAGCGCAGGGAAGCCGCCTACCAAATTTCGTGAAGTTGGGGCCATGAATAAGAAAGTTCAACATGGCGGACATTGTTGACCGTTATGACCGTTACGCGTAGAATTTCGAAATGAAACCTGCTTAACTTTTGTAAGTAAGGTGTAAGGAATGAGCCTGCCAAATTTCAGCCTTCTACCTACACGGGAAGTTGGAGAATTAGTGATGTTTGGAAAATTCAATATGGCGGCCGACAGTGGCGTCATACCACCGAAATAAGTACGTACATCGATTTTGGTTAGCGCAGGGAAGCCACCTACCAAATTTCGTGAAGATGGGGTCAGCCTTCTACCTACACGGGAAGTTGGAAAATTAGTGACGTTGGAAAGTTCAAAATGGCGGCCGACAATGGCGTCATACCATTGAAATAAGTACATACATCGGTTTTGGTTAGCGCAGGGAAGCCGCCTACCAAATTTCGTGAAGATGGTGCCATAAATAAGAAAGTTCAACATGGCGGACGTTGTCGACCGTTATCGACCGTTATGACCGTTATGTGTAGAATTTCGAAATGAAACCTGCTTAACTTTTGTAAGTGAGCTGTAAGGAATAAGCCTGCCAAATTTCAGCCTTCTACCTACACAGGAAGTTGGAGAATTAGTGATGAGTGAGTGAGTGAGTGAGTGAGTGAGTGAGTGAGTGAGTGAGTGAGTGAGTGAGTGAGGGCTTTGCCTTTTATTAGTATAGATTACATTTCAACAAATCACTACTTTTCATAAAACTTATAAAAGAACAGAGTTCAGAAGATACAACCCTAAATAATAAGGAACTTTTCAAGAAAAATTGGTGAATTTTTAAATAGTTTCATAATGTGAAAAAACAAATGCACTTCAAAGAGGGAAATTGAGGCAACAAGTAAACAGTTAAATTACATATTTCCTTCTTATAGTAAAATACTGTATGCTGTTTCATTGACAGTTTAATTACTTTTTTCATTTTTTCTGTATTCACAAATTATGTTTTTCATACTTAAAGTACTTTCCAGACAATTTAATTCTTGCCATGGGTTACACATTTTTTAAACATATCTATTGCAAGAAAGAAATTAAACAACCCACTCAGAAAAGCCATACATTGCAAGTATTCTATCAAGTTACTAAAAGTATACCTAAATAAAATACACAATTTCTCTGTCTGTTTTATAATTATTGTTAAATCACAAAGTACTCTTAAAGATTGTTGCACCACTACTGTCTAGATATACCATATCAGTTTATGTGTGCCTCTTCATTCCAAAGCACACAACAATGTATAATAAGTATATTCAATATGCTACAGTCCAGTTCAGGACTAATTCCTGCTTTCTGTTAATGGTATATACCCAAGCATTTATGATGGACAAAGGAAGTTCAGAAAACTTGCTAGACAGATGCAACTGTCGATCAAGGGAACATGTAAGTCCACAAATGAAATATTCGGGTGCCAACTGGATTGTCCACCAATATAAACTCATGGAGTGCAAAACAAATTCAAAACAGAAAAAGACTGTATTGCCTCTCCAGCCAAGGGGAGTCAAACTCTGTAGAGCTATCAAAGGATCAGGTCAGAGCTTCCAAAGTTAGATGACCCCTTTCCAGGAGTGTTTCCAGGAGTGACCAGAAACACTTTCCAGGAGTCAGTTGCTATCACTGGATGGGTTTTTCTGAGCAGTGAGTGGAAAAAGAGACAATATTGTCAGCGACTGCACCCCCTTGTGTGAGTGGTGGTGCTAACCTCTGATGAGCGTGGAAGGTGACCCTCTGTTGTGCATGCATGACAATTTATATTCAGAAAACTTGCTAGATAAATGGATATACATTATATATTTTTTCTTGTTGCTTAGTCTGACAGAAAGAATCCATAACTTGGACACTAAAAAGTTGTGTACTGTAACTAACTGGCTTTCAATTAATGGAAGACAATTTATCAGATTGTCTTAATGCAGAGTTTCCTAACTGGGTGTGAGATGGCAATTCATGAGGTGCAATAAAGACTTCATTTGGATTCCGCCTCCCTTGGGAGTGCTTCTGGACCACACTAACAGGCCACTGGAAGTACTCCCGGTTGCAGGATAAAAGGAGTCTGTTGCCACTACTTGAGGAGCCAGAGTCGGGAGTGAGAGAGATGAAGGTTGCCAGAGGAGGAGTGGAGGTGGAATGAAGGGACAAGTTAAAGAAAGAAATGTGCTTATTGTGCTTTATACTATGCTGTGCAGGTGGGAAACAACTGATGAAAAAATAGAAAAATGTGTGTTGCTGAACTTGTGTTCTGCATCTGTCTGTGTTGAGTTTGGGGATCTGAGTGCCCCCTGCAGGCCACATGAGTTAAACACTTATATTTTGAGTTTGTTCACCCGAAGTACTGTATGTGGAATGAAATTTGAAATGTGAAATTTGACTTCTTCATCTTCAAATATATATTACATTTTGTCCGGGGGTGAAATAAATCAAACATTTTCTAGGCATGTGGGGCATAGAAAAAGTTGTGAACAACTGCCTTAATGTCTTCTTTCATAATATTAATTCTTTGTTACCCAATACGATAAATATTTGCACAGGTTGCAAAGAGGTTGGTTCTACTAATGTGCATGATGTGCACATGTTGTGCACATACCACACTATGTCTTTTTAAAGTTGAAAAATCCTGATTGTGGTATATAGCTAAAATACAGAATCTTCAAAAATACAGTATGTTGTACCATAATTCTATATATAATTGAATATTTTAACCCTTTCGGCCCTGACATCCTATTACTAGTACATATATCTGCAGCCATTTTTGTAAAGCACAGGTACATTTGCAGCCGTTGGAACCAGGCGTGCTATTAGCACAGACTAGAGAGACTGGCATATAGTCCGTGAAACACGGAAGAAGATTGAAGTATTTAGCAGCTATTGTTTAATAATAGTGATCTTTTTTTTTCATTTTTTCATTTTGTCTAAAGGTAGAATATCTCACAAAACACTTTTTCCCATAAAAACAGAAAATCCAGGGTTGAAAGGGTTAATACTTGTGTACATAACTGACAAGTTCAACAAACAATAAGCGGTCAAACAAAATAAAATGATAGGTAAAGTGTGGCAAAAACAAGACTTAACTTTATTTAAATGGAATAGTATTAGGGTGTTGTACCCCGTTAGCCATTATGGATGTGGTGAGAAGTTAAGAAAATGACACCTTTTAATGGCTAACTAAAAAGATTACAATATGCAAGCTTTCGAGGCAACTCAGGTTCCTTCTTCAGGCAAGATGTAATAAAAATTAAATAACAACCACACATCTGATGAAATATGATATAATTTCATTATTTTGTCTTCCATACTTGATATTGTTTTAGAGATGGCAGTTCACAATGAGATCAAGAAAACTATTAGTCAGCCCGTTAATACTTTTTACATATTAGGGCATGCTTCATCCACATATTGCGCCCTGAACATCTACCCTTTCAATGTCAAATAATAATTATTTCAAAATCAGAAATAATGAACAATTATACAATATTTTAATTTTAGATGTTATCAGGAGTTACAATTATTACTTTCACAGATTTGCCTTCATATGTGCTCACATCAGCATTTTTTTGTTAAATTTTGATTTTTTGTCTCCATGTTATAGTCTCAGTGTAAACTCTTCTGGATTGATTCTTCAAATACTGCAGAGCAATCTGAGAATTACAGAAAAAGTACTTTGTGATGCCCAGGATTGCACTGCAGTCTCATTGCTCGAGAGGAATGATTTTTAATCTCAGCCTAGTCACTGTCACTGCACTTTCTCACTGTGTTTTTATGAGTTTTCTACAAGTGCTCTTGTTTCCTGGTGTTTCTGACAACTTTTAATTGTTCAGAATGTGAATGGTGATGTGCTTGAGAGTACACTGAGATGAACCGATGCCTCATCCATGTTTGATACCAGCCTTGCATCTGATGCAGCAATTTATAACTTCCCAGGAACATAAAGTGGGATTAGCTAGTGAAGAATATGAATATACTAGCCAAACTGCGGCGTAGTATACGCCGCATATAATTATTTATTGATGAGTGAACACTTCCTGAAAAACACAGTTGCCCAAATGGGGAGGGTTTGAGGATACAACTGTCAGTGAATGAAAAGATGGAACTCTGGAAAGAGCAACATACAATTATCCGTGAGTGAAAACAGGTTTTGGCAGATACAGGCATATTTGTTTGAAAGTTTGTCCTTGTGCCTTATTAATAGTCATTGCAAACGCCAATCTAACAGGAAATTGTCTGCGTGTAAAAGTAAAAGGAAAATTAGAATCTGATGGGGTCAGGGAAATCCGGGGAATAAGGACAGTTTGTGAGGTAGCAGATGTGATAGTCTTACACTCCAGTACACTGCGGTGAATGCTGGTAACAGAAAGTCTAGTGCCATTACAGAGACCTTTTGCTGGCATGAGGTTCCTGAGAAGCATGATGACTGAACCAATTTTAATTTTGGGTTTATGCGGAGGCATGCCTGAAAGAGTAAGAATATTAAGAAATTCTTCGGGGAATCCAAGTTGATCTGCAGGATCATCTGTGACGATGGAGTCAATGCTGGTGAAAGTTACTTCGTCGTTAGGGATAAGTTTCAGCACCTGTTCATTAAGGTGTAGTGAGTCTTCGTTGGTGACGCTTAATATAGCTCACATACTGAGTTGTTCCAGAGTGAGAGTTGAGAAGTCGATGTTGCCATATAATTGCCTCGAGAGCGATGTTGGAAGCCTGTGGAGGGTGAGAGTTGGCGGGCGGGGCCTTGTCGTGCGTTCCCCATAATGTGAGAGGAGGGATAGAGTGGGCGTTCATGGCTCTTTCATGCGTAACCCATGGGCGGGGCTCTGTTAGAGTTGGCGGTCGTGGCTCTCTGTCTTGTGTGCGGTGAAAAGTCAACGTGACTCAGAGGTGCATGTGGACTTTTGCACAGACGAAAGCGACTGAGGCTGTGTTTGGTGAGTTGTTGCGTGCGGGCACATGAGCAGTCTGTGCATATGCCTCGAGAGAGACGCTGGATGTGGGAGGACGGTTACAGTTGGCGTGCATGGCTCTGTCATGCGTATCCCATGATGTGGTAGGAGGGTAAGAGTTGGCGGGCGGAGCTCTGTGGAGCATATCCCATGGTCTTAGAGTTGACGGGTGGGGCTCTGTGAGTTGGCAGGCGTGGCTCTCTGTCTTGCCTGCGCTCACTGTCTTGCATGGCCTTAGTGAATTATATATATAGATGTTATACACTGCTGGAATTGTATTTAACATATGACATTTTGTAAAACTGAGCAAAATCAGCAAATACTGAATATTAGTTGTCTAAATGGGGCTCAGGTTAGATCTATTCAGTTATTGATATCTTTGGATTATAACTGCTTATTTTTAATTTTATTTCAGGAGGCATGGAGTCACAAATGCTATTGCCTTACACTATCAAAAATTCAGTCACCAGGGATAGAATATCATGTTTTGTCACTGTATGTGCAGAGTTTGCATGTTCTCCTAACATTAGCATTGGTTTTATTCCAAGTATTTCTTTTTCTTCTACATCCCAAAAATATGCATCTTATTAATCAAGCACACTAAACTGAGTATCTGAGTGTGCAATCGACTGGCACCCTTTCAATGATTGGTTCCTGGCTTGGGCATGATAGATAGATAGATAGATAGATAGATAGATAGATAGATAGATTATTCCTCCCCTCATTGAAATGCAAGTGTCCAGTTGCTCCAGCACATAATTAAAAGTATGCTATGATATGCTAGGATACAATCTGGCTCCCCATAAACTTAACTTGATTAAGCAGGATTAAGACTAAGATGTTGATTTAAGTTTTAATATTTATAACTGCATACAATACAAAACATGCTATTTGAAGGTGATGTAAGTGTTGTCAGATGTCTTGCTCAGACATTTTGCCCATGTATTATTAGCATTACAAACAGGGTCTCTTTGAAAGAAAAGCCATTGGTGTAAGCATAACATTGATATCATATAAAATGTAACATTTGTGCTGCCTCTATTCTTTGAGAGTTTTATGTACATACTTTAAGTGGGAACATATGACAAGAAATAAACAATTCTTTCAGTACAAAGCGATGCTCATATATTAACAAATTATACTAGCTATCAGCAGTACTGACTCCCAAGCCCTTTTTGTTGATAAATGGCACTCTCATAACATGAAAGCAGACAGAAAAAGTAAAAAAATGCCTGAGAAATGAGCCCACCGGGTCAGCATTGACAGAAAATCTATCAGCACTTAAGAAAGGGACCTAGTTTTAAAGAGAGCGGTATCAAGCAAGTGTAGGTTCCAACTTTCTCTACCAAAAAGCAATTGAAAATTATTATATGCTTGACTATTTTGAAGTCATATTGAATGTCATGCTTCTCTGAGCTGACTCTTTAAATGAAATTATCTGATCATAGTGCAAATGTTTTGATATTCTATTACATGCTAAAAACCAAATTGAACAATTGCTGACAAACATTAAATACAATTCTATTTTGCATATGCTTTCATTTATTACTGTAACTATTACTATATTTTCAGTTTCAATTTTAAGTGTAGCATCTTACAGTAAAAGAAGAATAAACGATTCACCCCCACTTAACCAATACTCGATTTTCTAACAGGTTTATATGTTATTAATGCCAAACAAGTTTCTGCTAGATGGAAATCAAAATGCCACTTCATACCAGTGTTTCCCTTGTGCTGAAGTTTTAGAAGCTTGTCAGTGAAAGTGATACATGTCAAATTGCTCTTGTGAAATCGCAGCATACAGCCAAAATAAATGTTCTCCTAATAACCACAAAATGAGGATGAAATTGACTGTGATCTCTTTCTCAAACTGCCTGTTGAGCTTCTGATCTGTCTCATTAAATTGCTCTTTGGCCTCATGCAGGAGAAAATGTTCCACAATACAGGTAATGGGGACCAATCTAAATGATCCACATTTCCAGAGCATCATTACTGAAGCTGCACAGTTCATTTCATTGAAGACCACCACTCCCTCCAGGAACAAACACATCCAGAGGCACATAGAAGAGGCAACATTAATTCTTATTTTTATTTCCTTTCATTTCTATGTTATGTTTTTAAAGAACATATATTCTTTGTACTGCCTTTTACTTTTTAATGTTTTTAATTTGAATGTTGTTCTCAGAGTAGGCTGTAATCATCTGGGCACTGCTTTAGTGTCTGGATTACACTTAAGAATCAGTAATGCCTGTGGCTGTCATTGTACCCTTATAAGTGTTGAATGCTTCAATCATCTGTATATAGCTGTTTCCTGACTTATTCCTAATTGAAATTGTTATCCTGTTTTACTTTTCAAAATAATAATAAAAAAACAATCAGACCTGAGGTGCACTGCTGATTTAGTTGCTAAAAAACAGACAATAAAAGCCTTTTGTTCAATAAACTTTCTCTAACCTGTCAACTGCAGCTCTTATGTCTGATGAGTAAGCTGGTCAGGCCTTTCAATCAATAGCCGCTTTGATGCACAGAGTCTTGGAAATTCCCTTGTTAAGCATCCCATTTATTTACAGAATTTGTTTTTTCACAAATTCCAAGATGACCTGGCTGGTAATTTCCCGAGCTGGGAGCTTTCACACACGACCGTTATACAGTATAACAGTTAAGGCTGCTGGGGGGGGTCTTGATTGGTGTAAAAGAAAAGTTTAATGTTGCACCTTTTATGCTTATTTATAACATTATGTCCACATATCATTGAAATAAACTTGAGACATGAAGATGTCATTAATGAGAAAATAAAAAAATGAGAAACCAAATGCAAAATGGCAAATTTTATCATTTTTGAAAATAATCCATAGCTCAGTTTCCACCAGTTGAACAACATTTATTTCTAATGCACATTTTCATAGAAGGAATGTAATTCAAAGTGCATTACCAGATATCAAAAAAGTTACAAGAAATTACAAACCAAATTAGAAATAGATAAGAGTATTGAATACTATAAAATAGTAGATGAGAATAAAACAATATTCACATAACACTGATATGCAAGTAATAGAAAAAGTAGAATATGTATTTCTAAATTAATTTTTAAGTCTATAAAGAAAAGTTCAATGCTATGGTCAGATGACCACAGATGACAAAAAAAATGGACGAGATGCTGGAGAAAAAAATTAAATCTGGAGGGGTTTCAAGGCTAAAAGTCCACTCAGTCCCCACCGGGCATCTATCTAACATAAATTTGCTTAAGCAGTTCTATCCATTTTTAACCTTTGTCCTAGAATATTTGATGCACCAGTTCTCATTGACAGTTGGTGTATCCCATTTTTATTCCAACCTCACAGGCTTATGCACAGTATTTTGATCAGGCAGTGATGAACAACCAGAAACAGGTAAATATACTGAAAAAGAAACAGAAGAGACCTTTGTTTGACAATTATTTTACTACCTGAGTGCATCAGTCTCTTTTTTGATGTAAACAGTAGCTGTGATGGTGACAGCACACAATCGTGTCTGCTGGCAACTGGGTTTGAAAATTTCTTTCTTGGCATGTGAGCTTACTTGTTTCCTTTGTCCATCTTCCAAATAAGCATTCCAAACTAGTTGGGCATTTTGTTTATCTAGTGAATGACAACTGATTCAGAGCAAAGTGCAGTGCACCCTCAAAACAATGGGCTATATGGAGCAGAAACTCTTCTGCACGGAAAGACTATTATTGAGTTAATATTCTATTTTTGTAAATACATGTACAGTATGCATGTACTGTACATATAGTGGGATGCAAAAGTTTGGGCAACCTTGTTAATAGTCATTATTTTCCTGTATAAATCGTTGGTTGTTACGATAAAAAATGTCAGTTAAATATATCATATAGGAGACACACACAGTGATATTTGAGAAGTGAAATGAATTTTATTGGATTTACAGAAAGTGTGCAATAATTGTTCAAACAAAATCAGGCAGGTGCATAAATTTGGGCACCACAAAAAAGAAATGAAATCAATATTTAGTAGATCCGCCTTTTGCAGAAATTACAGCCTCTAAACGCTTCCTGTAGGTTCCAATGAGAGTCTGGATTGTGGTTGAAGGTATTTTGGACCATTCCTCTTTACAAAACATCTCTAGTTCATTCAGGTTTGATGGCTTCCGAGCATGGACAGCTCTCTTTAACTCACACCACAGATTTTCAACAGATTTTCAATTATATTCAGGTCTGGGGACTGAGATGGCCATTCCAGAAGGTTGTACTTGTTCCTCTGCAATAATGCCTTAGTGGATTTTGAGCAGTGTTTCGGGTCGTTGTCTTGTTGAAAGATCCAGCCCCGGCGCAGCTTCAGCTTTGTCACTGATTCCTGGACATTGGTCTCCAGAATCTGCTGATACTGAGTGGAATCCATGCGTCCCTCAACTTTGACAAGATTCCCAGTCCCTGCACTGGCCACACAGCCCCACAGCATGATGGAACCACCACCATATTTTACTGTAGGTAGCAGGTGTTTTTCTTGGAATGCTGTGTTCTTTTTCCTCCATGCATAACGCCCCTTGTTATGCCCAAATAACTCAATTTTAGTTTCATCAGTCCACAGCACCTTATTCCAAAATGAAGCTGGCTTGTCCAAATGTGCTTGAGCATACCTCAAGCGGCTCTGTTTGTGCTGTGGGCGGAGAAAAGGCTTCCTCTGCATCACTCTGGCATACAGCATCTCCTTGTGTAAAGTGCGCCGAATAGTTGAACGATGCACAGTGACTCCATCTGCTGCAAGATGATGTTGTAGGTCTTTGGTGCTGGTCTGTGGGTTGACTCTGACTGTTCTCACCATTCGTCGCTTCTGTCTATCCGAAATCTTTCTTGGTCTGCCACTTCGAGCCTTAACTTGAACTGAGCCTGTGGTCTTCCATTTCCTCAATATGTTCCTAACTGTGGAAACAGACAGCTTAAATCTCTGGGACAGCTTTCTGTATCCTTCCCCTAAACCAAGATGGTGAACAATCTTTGTCTTCAGGTCATTTGAGAGTTGTTTTGTGACCCCCATGTTGCTACTCTTCAGAGAAAATTAAAGGAGGAGGGAAACTTACAATTGACCCCCTTAAATACTCTTTCTCATTATAGGATTCACCTGTGTATGTAGGTCAGTAGTCACTTAGCTTACCAAGCCAATTTGAGTTCCAATAATTAGTTCTAAAAGTTTTGGAATCAATAAAATGCCAACGGTGCCCAAATTTATACACCTGCCTGATTTTGTTTGAACAATTATTGCACACTTTCTGTAAATCCAATAAACTTCATTTCACTTCTCAAATATCACTGTGTGTGTGTCCTATATGATATATTTAACTGACATTTTTTATCGTAACAACCAACGATTTATACAGGAAAATAATGACTATTAACAAGGTACATCCCACTGTACATAACTATTTTTAAACACAAAGTTATCATATGAAAACAAATAAATATACACATAATATATTCTTTACAAATTTGGACCTCATTTTTAAACTTATCAAGTAACTCGTAACTGAAGCTTACCTCTCAACGACAGCATTCTGCTGTGCATCTCACAAATGTTTAGCACTTCAGGAAATATAGTTAATCCAAAATAATGCTATGAAATATGTCCAAATACAATAGTCTTGATGGCAGACTTTGAGAAAAGCAATTACTGTTACTACAAATACAAGTCTTGTATAATTTGAGCATTGTATTTCTATGTTTATTAATATTTATTCATTTTATGTTCATTTTTCTGAAATACCTTGCTACTATGATGCACAGTAGCTATGAATAATAAAACAGCCTGATGGCAATCGAGTAGGAGTGTCTAGAAGGTTAAAGCAGTGATTCTTCAGTCCTAGAAGTCCAGTGTAGTTATAGGTTTTCATCCCAAACAATTTCTTCCTTTAACTGGATTCTGAAGTTGACTGATTATATTGAAGTTTAAGGCTGTGTTATGTGTTAAGAACTAAGAACTAATTTTTTGCTATTTAATATGTTGTTCTTTACAGCTTTGCAATGTCTATTTCAGAAAGCAGAATTAGTGTGAAATAAAGCGCAAGTATTTCAGGATTCATGAAAATTGATAATTCTGTTCCAGAACACCCAGATTTAGTTAAACCTAATAATTCTGAAGCAGAATTATGTGATCCATGAAACCAAAGATATGGATCATTCGCTAATCCTGCTTTCTAGAACAGGTTCAGGCTTTGGTGGTTCCGAAAATAAAGACTTGATGAAATACAGCATAGTTATTGGGGCAACCAATGTCCTGAAAAAAAAAAACTGCAGAGGTGCATATCATATAAAAGATAAACACTTTGCAGCCTCAATATTTAAGGAGTAGAGCATCCAGTCATAACATCAAAGGCTGCAAAGGTTTTTTTTGTCAGAAATGCTATCCTATAACATTTTTTTGTCAGAAAATCTATGCTCAAATAATGTCCTGAGAAAGGTAATCAGACCCTGAAGAGATATTCTGGCATGTTGTTATGGTCTGGGATAGCTCCATGCTCTCTGGTTGCTTCCACAAGCCTCTTAAACCTGGAACCATCAATAGTCATGAACCAAGATGAGCCAGGCAAATAAGGACGCACTCAGTCAGTAAGGAGCTGCTGCAGAAATGTTCAGTGCTTTTATTAATATCCAAAGCAAAATATTCAAAAAGTGCAGTAAAAATTCTTCATTAAATAAGTAATCAGTAAAAAAGTGAATAGTCCCTGAGTTAAAACCCAGAGCTAAAACCAGTATGAAACAACAATCATTGGGTCCTTAATCTTCATTCTTTCTTTCTACACGTACCCATAAAAACTCCCTCTCTGTCTCCCCAGCTCACCCATAACTCACTCAGCCAGCCAGAGACTCCAGCAGCCACGGTCCTCCTCACCAACCCCCATCTTGGCTGCCTCTGTCAGCCTGTCTGTATGCCTTCTTTCTCGCACCCCTGGTGTGCCTCGGATACCTGAGGAGAACTACACCGCCATTGACCCTGCTCCTCTGAAGCATCAGTGGGGATGATCTTCCCCTAGAGTGTTGATCCTTCACTCTTCCACAGAGATAAGGACCGCACTGCCTCCCTCTCTTTCACTCTATGGGCATTCTCAGGCACATGATGTTGCTTTCTTATTTTGTATTTCTTTATCTGATTTCCTTCCTCTGTTGTTTCTTTCCTTTCTCTGCCATGCCAGTTCTATTTATACTGCCTGATTAGGAACAAGTGTGGTCCTCTGCCTACACCAAGTTGTGAATGAGACACCTGACTGATCCACTCGCATTTCCATGTAAATGTGCGATCAGCCAAGCACCCCAATCAACCCAGGAGCAAGTGTCAGCATGCATACACCCACATCTGATTGGAGCCTGTATGCTCTGGGACCTGATTATTTATTTCAAACCACACTCCGCCACGGACCTTTTATCACACATGCCCAGAGAAGTAGGTACATGAATGTTGCAGTTTTAAATCTGAGATTTTAATATATGTATCTGAACAACCTTCTGAAACTTGACATGCTCAGTGAGACACATTGTGGTTTTGAACTGACATCGCTGCAGATCTTGAAAATTTCCCTTTTTTATTTTTTGCTAGCAGTAGCTTTCTTTTACGACATTACAGATGCCACACATATTGGCAAAGCCATCACAAAAGTATGCCTAACTCTGAAGCGGTATCTGCACATAAACACAGGATGGCTGGTCAGGGCAGAAATACCTAACCACCATCAAAAAGGAAATCTACAGAGTCCCAGGTAGGAAAATTGAATTTAAGCATCTTTAGCATTTCTAAGTAATAATTAATTGGTGCAACAAGCTGCCTACCTTCAGCCTTTTCATGAAACACCCTTAAAGACTCTCCTCTTCTGCAAATAACTATACTAAATGTTGTAACAAAACACACAAACACAAAGTTAAAAGGTTGGGGACTGTCCCCGTAGAGTAGAGTAGAATGATGCAATGATAAGGTCTTTACAGACTTGAGTCCAGAATAGAACTGATTAATACAAAAATGGTTGACATATATATAATGAAACAGCAGTAAGTGATGTAACAAAAAAGTGGCCTTCTGGGATCAGAGTGACATCATCTAGAGGTGGGACCGGAAGTGACAACATAAGGTGTTCTTTAGCAGCAAGTAATTATTGGACTGGTTCTTCAGTTGTTCCATGGGTAAAAGAGGAGAAAGAGTTAGAGTACAGCGCCAACCCCTGGTCTTGCGTGAATATATAATTATTTGAGCACATAAATCAGGGGTAGTCAATTATGATTTAAGGAGGTCTGGATAGAGAAGATTTCCTCATGTACAGGTCCGCAGCATCATGTTTAAGTTGCATTATAATTTTTACATTACAATTAATTTATATATTTTGAAGTAGCATTGCCATTGTATCAACATCTGCACTGTGTGAAGTCAATGACTCAAATCAAACGAAGAAAGTTCAATGCCATTTCAACAATATTTATTTTCAGTGCAACTCTGGACACTGGAGGGCTACATACAATAAAATAAGAAAAAATAAATAACAGTAAAAGTAAGTAAAAGCAAGGTAACTTTGACATTCAATTGAGAATTATAAATAATAAGTACTTTCATAATAATAATAATAACAAGTTTTAATGTTTCAACAAAAAAAGACTTGGCCTCATATAAAAATAAAACATATAAGTTTTTAATATGTCCACAACTGAACAGGCATAACCAGTTTCACAGTAAATCTGAACATCTTTAAATAAATGAACCTATCTTCCCCTCCTTCTTTCCCTCATATCCCACTGCCTACTTTCTCTTGTTCAGTGAGAGAAATGAGCTCTTGCTTGGTGTGCCAGGATTTTAAATCTGGGCTGGAATGTTGTCAATGCCATCCTCATGCATGTGTGAAGATTGTTATCACGCATCTCTGAGGTAAGACTCGTTAGCAAGTTGTTGTCCAGTAAATGAATGTGTTAAAATCCTTGTTGACCGATCGTTAGTTGGCTTTAAAATCGCTTATTTTCTGTATCCTAACTGGCGAATTTAGTGGGTAACTTTTCTCAAATGTAATTTTGTCCTTAGTTTCATAGTGGTGTTTCACATTCCCGCTTTTAACCATTGCCACCGTACCAGAGCAGATGAAACATGGTGGTTTCAATC
Organism: Polypterus bichir lapradei; assembly: GCA_026402145.1. Classification (NCBI taxonomy): domain Eukaryota; kingdom Metazoa; phylum Chordata; class Cladistia; order Polypteriformes; family Polypteridae; genus Polypterus; species Polypterus bichir. The sequence continues at coordinate 32,707,646 of JANRMT010062806.1, read as the reverse complement.
TTCCTACGGGAAGTATGAACATAAACGCCTCGGTCCATTCTGGAATAAAAGCCCGGTTTTCAGTGTCAAGCTTCCGCCGTTTAGCAAAAGCCATGGCACATTGACTATTTCGTCGCTTTTCTCTCTCTTGTCTTTTCACCCCTGTATAGTTTTCTCTCCATGTCACTGCCGCTGCCACAAGAGTGCCAGCTGTTTTCACTCAGAATGCAGGTTTTCCGCTCCTCTACTCTGTCTGTGATTGGCTGAAATTCTTGCCTTCACTTTGACCAATATCAGTCTTCATGCTTAAACCCAGCCAACTCGAACCCACGAAAGCAACAAGTACTGGCCAATCAGAGACACGTAGGAGGTCCCTTTCACTGATTAGCGATGTAGAAACACTGGCAGACAAGAGTCGCCGGTAAAAATGTAATCTCCGTCAAAACTAAATAATACTCAATGATATGCCTGTTCCAGGTCTGGGTCCAGACAGAAGAGAGTCTAGGTCCAGATCTGGACCGCGGTCTGCCTATTAGTGACCTGTGACATAAACTGTCTCCCGATTGTACGTGTGTGACAATGCTTATTAATGCAGTTTCGATTTTGGGTTCTGCAATGTAATAAGGCAACAATATGACTTTTGCATTTTATTATAGTTCATTTGGCTGATGGCTTTTACTATTATCTATAGCACTTCTGACTACTAGCTTAATTCCCTTTTTCCCTTATGTTTTTGCTTATTTAGGTATCTTGCTGTGTGGTACATGAGCCATAATCATCCTGAAAGATGGTTACTCAACTATATTTTACCCATTGTAAATTGCTTTGGATAAAAGCCTCTGTTAAATGAATACATTGCATTATAGGATTTTCCAGTCTAATTGGCTGTGTGGATGGAGCATATATCTTTATCAAAGCTCTGCATGTAGATAAAGAAGACATTTGCATTGTTCTATTTTATGGAGCACAAAGAACAGAATCAGAATGAAATTGGCAACTGATACCATTTAAAGTATCTGTACTATCCCAAGTCTTCTTGTTCAAATTTGTACATGGGAGTAGTTAAACTTTAGTCCTTTAAGCATGCATTTACAGGTCAATATAGAATTCAGTGAAAGGTCTGATAATGTTAGACATCTCTCAACAGTTCTGCTTTAACGATTATATATGAAGAACACTTAACACCACATGTCTTACACTTTTTTGATGTCATTAATATTGCAAAAGCATTTCAAATAAGGCAATACCGTCAGGAGTACATTTTGCATAATGCAATAATTTACTATATAAAGTTTTCATGGATTTACTAATTAACTGTTTATATATTCACTCTATCCATGATATTCTTCCACTTCTTCTCCTTTTCCTACAGTATTGCTCCTCTTTTGCAGGATATGCTGCTAATCTTCATGCGCTGCCATCAACATCTCTACCTCTGCTTGCTTTTAGGCTGTTACCCTGTGCTTCTCAGACTTAAAGTCCATGATTTATTGGCTGTTTAGTGCTTGACTCATAAGGGCTTGTAAATTTTGCCATGAATGCACATAATTCTGAATAAACCTATCTGGGACTGTGTAAGCCTCCTGCAATCAAGTGTTTTGGTTCTGAAAATCCCACTATAGCAAGCCAGACATTAGATCCAGGATTATTTTATCTTTTGTTCTGTAACATAACTCTGGTTACTTATCTATTAATTGGCTAATCAATACATAAGTGGGAAACATTAAAATATCTGCCCTTTAGCATTCGGTGCTGTTTGCTTTGTTATTAATACAGTAGTCAGTATTTAAATTTAATCAAAAGAGGAAACTCCTCAAAAAAAAATTACAAGAATGTGACTTAATTAGTTAAGTATTGAAAGATAAATATTTCTTAATTTCTTATTAGTCTAAATCTAACACATTAAAGCACTTTCTGAATACAAAATTGTAGAAGAAATGAAAACGTCAGCTAACAAAACTATGAGTTATGTTAAAGGTAAAAATGACTAATTGATTGTAAAACTGGTTGGAACAAAAACGTGAAGCGACAGGAGACCCTGCCGACCACAACTGAAGCCGAGAACAACTAGATTAAAGCCTTTCAAAACAATGGTGTAATATCCATCTGTCCACACATCCTTTCATTTACTGAACCTCCGTCCCCATATCAGGGTTGCACAGTGCTGAATCCAGTGCTGACAGCTCTGATCAAAAGACTGGAATCAACCCTGAATGGGATGCTTGTTCACCACAGAGTACACTCACGCAACCACCATTACTTACTTATATTGGTCCATTTTAGAGTCATCAATCAATCTTACCCATCAGAAGTCTTACAGAAAACTCCTAAGCACAGGGGAACAATTTTCAATATTGATACATAAAGTGATTGGCCTGAAACTCAAATCCAGACCACTGGAGCTATAAGGCTGTTTTGCTAACCCCAGCACCAATGTGTTGCCTTGTTGTAATATTGCTCCTTATTAATTTTAGATTATATAAAGTAAAGCTTAAATAGCAGGCAAAAATCATCAGACATGACTTTTGGATTTTGGAGTTTTTCAAAAAATAATGCTCTATTATGCCAATAGTTTAATTCTGTTTGTTTTATAAATTGTTTTAATTGTCATTCTTCTAAAATATCTCCTGCTGAAACTAAACACTGTATTTTAGGCCAACATCATTACTGAGTTAATAAAAGTGAAACTTTTGTTATCTGATTGGAGCATCACTAAAATCATTCTTTTAATGTTTAAAAAAGAATGGTAAATCATCCAATAGATGGTCTTGCATACTTTCTACAAAAATTAATTTCTTAGTATTCTGCCCTTGGTTAATTAGGAAAAAAAATATTTAAATTTGATTGTAGGAGGAATACAACAGCAATATTCATTTCAGTAATGTAACTGTAGGAAGGCTTTTCATTAATTTCTATTTTGTGTGGCAAACAGGCATGCTGGAGTATTTAATTTTCTTAATCATCCATTCTTTGACAAAACAAAGCTCATTAGTTTGATCAAGTGCATTGAGATCAAAGTTATTAAAAGAGAAATGATATATATGCCTCATCCAAGTTTACTTGTCCTCTATTTGCATTTCTTCATGGAATATGATTTCTTTGCAGTTGAAAGGCATGACCTCTGATTGTTAAAATGGCTCTGGTATGAGCCGGAGTATGACTGTGGCTTTCTTTGTTGGACTGATGTCACATACATAAGATACTTCTGCCTTCTGTTCTTTTCCTGCAAAAATAGAATATAGCTCCTTGTGAGTCTGAGTATCAAACATTAAAAAATAGATTTATTTACTGCATTTGATTTGCTTTATTTGTTTTTATTTGAATTATGTTTTGAAAGATCAGTCATTACTGTAATAATAACAGCAACTTAATCCTCCTCAGACCAGTGGGCGGTGAGGTGCACTGACTTTCCTTCTCAATCCCTTGCAGACCATTCTCGGGAAATCCCGCATGGTTCTGGCACCTCCAATGACAATACCTCCAGTTCCGGCACCTCCGATGACGTCACTTCCGGTTCTGGTGGCTCTGAAGATGTCACTTCTGGTTCTGGCAGATAAAGCCGCCATCTTTTGCTATCAATGACAGTTCTGTTTTGGACTCTTGTCTTGTCTTGAACATGTCACAACAATTTACCCATTTTGCAGCCAGGCCATAATACACGGGTGGCTGCCCCAAACCTTTGATGTCTTTTTGTTGTTTTTGTGACAGTGTACAGACAAAAACAGAAATGTGCATGTGCACAAAAAAAAAATCAGATGCATAAAACTGTATGTAAACAAATTTCTATGCACTTCCCCATTATAAATCCCAACCAACATGAATTTTAGCACACATGCATGAGCCTACACTCCCATCCCGACTCCTCCCAGAATGCATATGCAAATCAATATAAATAGCCCCTTCTGTTCAGTGTTTTGTTAAAAGACAATCTTAAAATCATGTATAAAAAAGCACAATCTCAAAAAAGAAGTGGTCAGATGTCAAAGTCGATGTGAAAACACAAGTGTCTGAGTGTCATACAGAAGTGTATTAGGGCCACAGAGAAGAGAAAAAAAAGGTCTATGATGAGATTAAAAGTCAGACATTTTAGAATACTATGATGTGTACTTGATATTATTTTCATAATGAAATGCATTAAAACGTATTAAACAGGTGGGGGTATGGTGGTGCAGCAGTAGTGTTGAGCTGGCACCCTGTCAAGGGATTGTTCATACCTCCTTACTGTGACGTGTGCAGTCCTGGAAGGAATATTTTATTGCAGTTGTACTGTGTCTGTTGAGCGTACCAAACCCCAATCCCCATCCTTCTTTTATTTTTGTGAGGCCCCTAGTGTCTAGCATTCACATCACGACTCATCAGATGTTACATTTCCCAGAAAAAGAAATTCCTTGGTCATCACTTGTGGTCTATTTTACCCAAGTGTAAGAAGACTCTTGGTACCAACTTCATGCTGCATCACAGTATAAATTTTTACATCACCACATGTTGCTTCCTGAATGTTTCTGTATAGCATCCTCTCATGTCTCCACATTTCCTATTCAAGCTTAATGAATTTTTTGTATATATCTATTTTCTAATGTTCTCTAGTCCTACAACTTGGATTTTTAAACTTGCATCTTGATTGCTCACATCTAAATGGTAGTCACATTAGGCGACTTTTCCAGTGATTTTCGTTTGTAGCCTTTAATTACATAATTTTAGCGAGTCTGAGGCAATCAGTGGCGCACTCCCTTGAATCTGATTACTTAATGTGACATACCTAACAACTCACTCTAACTAGAATATGACTTACTTTGAAAATGTCAAACTCTTTGTATGATAGTTGACAACTAATATAAGCTTATCTGGAAGTACAGTGTTTAGAAAGTAAAGACACTGAATAAGGAACAGGGATGTTGTGAGCCTCACAAACAGAAGAGAGGCTTATCGTTCTGCTGTCTCATGTTTTACATACTAAAACAGAAGGTAAAAAATAAAAAAGGCTGAGATCGCAGCTGACCTTGATGTTAAGGAACCCTTCGTACTGATTCCATCAGGCACCACGTTATTGGTAGTCTCAAAAAGGGGTGAGCATAGCTGTGCTGGAAACTCAGCATTCAAGTCAGTAAACTAAAACTAAAAAAAGAATGTGAATTTTCCAACTGACAAAGACCACAAGCTTTTAGCAGATGAACTGAAAATCTTTTTTGCCAGATTTGAAACAAGTGATTTTAGCACCCAAAATACAGAAATAAAGGAGATGCTTTATAAAAACACCAGAAATTCTGCTGTGATGGGTTCAGTTTAACTGAAGTGGAGAAAAGCTTTTGTGGCAGGCCAAAACAAACAGTGCAGTGGGACCTGACGGCATATCAGGTCGGCTCTTAAAGTCTTGCTCTCTCCAGTTTTTCATTTGCTTTTTAACTGGTCTCTGACTTGTGGTATTGTACCTAATCTGTGGAAACAATCAATGATTACCCCTGTATCTAAGGTTTCTAAGCCAAGCTGTTTAAATGACTACAGACCAGTGGCACTTACATCTATTCCAATGAAATGCTTTGAACATTTGGTGAAAAACATTTTAATGACAGAGACAAAGTCTTTTCAAGGCAACAATCAATTTGCTTATTGTGCAAACAGAAGTGTTGAAGATGCTCTGCTTGTTATCTTACATCAAATCTACACCTCTCTTCATATGTCAGAGCACTATTTTTGGATTTTTCTTCAGTGTTCAATACCATACACCCTCATATACCGATTGGGAAATTGAACAGTATGAATGTAAACTCATTTATTACACTTTCTTTTAAATCGTTCACAGAGAGTTAAAGTACAAGACACTTTTTCAATAGTCATTCATTCAAACAGAGGAAGTCGGCAGGGGTGTATCTTATCACCATTACTGTTTACTCTGTACACAAATGACCTGAGACAGAACAATGACCACTGCTCCATTATCAAGTATGCGGATGACACCATGCTCATAGGACGCATATCTGGGGAGGATGAAAGCCACTATCTAAATCAAGTGGACTGTATGGTAAACTGGTGCAATAAAAACTTTCTTACTCTTAATGTAAAAAAGAAAGAAATTATATTTGATTTTAAGAGACAGAAATCTGTATGTTCACCCATTGTAGTTCTGGGGGAGGAGGTAAAAATAGTGACTCAATATAAATACTTAGGAACTTACCTAGATAACAATCTTAACTGGAATACAAATAGAAAAAAAATATTCTCTAAATGCAACCAGTGCTTATTTCTCCATAAACTCAAACTATTTAAAGCAGACAAGGACCTCATGTTGTCCTTTTATCGCAGTATGATCCAGTCTGTGGTCATTGCCTGGTTTAATAGTCTGACAAACCAAAACTCAAAAAAGCTCCAGCAGACTACAAAGTATGCAGCTCAAGTTATTGGGGCTAATGTAAATGATTTGACTAATGTGTGTCAGAGGGCAATGTTAAAGAAACTGGAAATCATCTCAACTAATGACAGTCATCCATTACATGTAGAACTAAACTTCAGTAAATCAGGAAGGATAGTCGCTTTGAAAACCCACACAAATCGCTCCAGAAACTCCTTTCTTCCTAGTGCCATACGATTTTTCAATAAGAAATATCGAACATAATGATTAAGGTTTTGAAATATATCCTGTAACCTTTTTTTTTTCTTCTTTCTTTTTGGTGTAAATATATATTATGTACAGTAATTTCCTTTCCTAACTTTTCTTGTTTCTATTTGTCTGTTTTACTTTATTTCTGTCTGTTATTAGATGCAACTGAGAAGGCAAATTTCATGTTTTCTTGTGTAAACATGACTAGATAAAGTAACTTTAAACCTTAAACCTTAAACTAGACCTGGGCATTGATTTTCAGTCATTTAAGTTGACATGCTCTGGTGACAAGATCAGCAACTAGTAGTCGCGTAATGTGACAACGGTTTAATAAAGCTGGAGGAAACTCTCAAAAATTAGCTGAAAGAGGGTACTCAAGAAAAATTGAAATTCTAGCACTGACTGATGATCTATCTATAATATTGCCTGGTATTTGTTCTCTTTCTGAAATTTGGATAGAAGAAATAGGGCAGATGTTAAACTTTTTTATTTTGCAGTATGCTGTTTACTTTCTTTAACAGAGGAAGGAAACCACTTTAAAAACAGTCAGGAATAATATTATTAAACAAAGCATTAATTGATTAATAAACAAGTATAGTGTATTCTCTATATCACAACAAAGTGAAATGTAACAGTGTAATCTTCCAGTTCTTGATTTCTTTAAAAAGTGTGTGCTACAATTGAAGCTTTAATCAAAATTCCTCACCACATTACAGAACTGCACTCACCTCTGGATTGTCTAATTGATAGAATTATAAGAATCAGAGCTGATCCAATGAGAGTTTGTCTAAGGAAAAGAAGCATACAGTACATGGACAGTATTGAGATTATATAGGTGTTGTCTTCCTGGGAACTGCACAGTATCCACAGGCACAACCTAGAGACCCAGGTGTTTGAAAAGATGAGATATTAGCTTTTTCATTAATAATCACATAAGCGTACAGCTATAAAATGATGAGCAGGTCAGAGAGTTCAATATTTAGACCTTTTCCATTTTATACGTTATTCCATAATGCTTCATTGAGAGAATTCTGTTTTAGACTAGTTGTGAAATAACCCATGTTTTATTACACCATAACAGTTTCATCATCAGTGTTGCTAGAAATGAGCCATCATTTTGATAGGTGGATACAGTAAACTTTACATCAGTCACTGCCCCCCACATGCTAGTACAAAGGAGAGTGTGACTATCCAGTGGATCCTATTTAGTAGTGCAACCACCAATTAAACAGAATGTCTAAACATAATATCAATCGTGTGCTCTGGAGAGGCTTGTGTGCCTTCAATTCGTGAAATATTCTGTTTCAACCTTTTATAGATCAGCTGCAGTGCAGTGGGATGCAAGAATACAGTGGTGACAAATTTCATGACAGTTTGCTAGCTCTACAGAACTGAATATACCTCTGGATTATGTGGCTGATGGAATCAGAGATAATCTAATGGCAGGCAGTCAAACAATGATCATCTGCTAGACTTTAAAGACTTTTCAAAGCCTTCATTTGAAGTCCTGGTATTTGGACTAGTAAGTTACATTGAGTTTTGTCACTAATGAATCACTACCCTCAGCAGTATGAAAGCTGTATGTATGCAAGTAGATGATGCAATGATTTAGAAAGTTAGTTAACTGGAAAGACGGCATGGCAATGAGTATACAAGCTTCCTGCTATGGTTATGCACCATCTTCAGCTGTGTATGAGTTGACTACTAGCTTTTCATATATGATGTAAAGTCTGAACAAGCTGATGAGTCTTGCCTCACTAATGAAACTCCTGACACTTGTTTACCTTTCCTAAGGAATGACATTCACTGTACCTATTTATGCTCATTTGCTCTGTTTGTTCCTTCTTATTATCATTCATTCAGTGTTCTCTCATGGACCAGCTTTCTCAAGTCTTGTTATTTATTTTTTTTGTGATCATGTTATCCCTTTGCTGAATCACTATGTTCATGCCAATAACCCTATGTTCATGTTTTTCTTTTTTTGTCACATTTTGTTCACTTTTGTCTTGCTCATACTTGATCATCACACTCAACTTAATATAACTGTTTCTGCCAACTTCACTTATGGGTTCTGCAACATCAAATCCGCATTTAAAACAATGTTGCAGTATGCCATCAAAAACAGATAGTTTTATCTATTTGGTTTGCAGTGTCTGCCAGCCTAGCAATGAAAGATGTCTTGTGGGCATAACTTGGCAGACATTTCCAGGACCAAAGGAGATGAGTACTCTGCCTTGACACATAGTGATGTGACAGATGGTGGAGCTAGTGTCAACAAGGGTCATGACAAACCCACCTCAGATGTGGTAAGCTGTGGCTATGGCAATTGTGGCCAAGTTGATTTTTCTTTTCTGAGCTAAGGGTTTTGCTATTTTTTTCTGAACAATTATTTAGTAAAAGGGCAAAATAACCAAATGCAGATAAATAGTGTGCAAGAGGTTTTACCATTAAAGACTGTACCAAGTCTACCTGGGAGCTCCACAGTCTGGCTGGCACATCCTTCCTGACTACATACTTTACAGTACAGATTCTGATTTCACCTTTACGTGGCATTATCTGGTTTAATGTTTTCAATTGGCTCAATGGCAACACAAAGCAGATATAATTGAGAAGCTCATTACTTGTGAGGACATGTTCAGCCCTTTAAATGAGCGGCTGCCTAGATAACCATTTTAGTTACTTTTAACAAAATATATCTTTCTATTCTATTCTATTGTTTTGTTTGGTTTATAAAATCATTTCCTACCGTGTTTGCTGCAAAAGAAGAATATTTCAATTTCAGCATTTATAATCAGGCTAAAAATACATTACGTCAGGACAGTATGTCCTTACTAGAGCCGTTGATTATGATGTTCTCAGTGTAAACTATCTCTTATTTATTTTTCTTAATCAAAACTGCCACAGCCATCATTACTAGCATTTTCTATCCATTCAGTTTTTTCCCTTAGCTGTCTTGCTTTTGAATTCCTGAAGCAGCTGCTACCTTGGCCAAGTTGCTACTCATATCCAAAGAAAGTGTCTTAAGATTGTGTGGGGGCCTTTTGTATGTAAGATGATAGAACAGTAACAGACATGCTTTATATTACAGCTAATTTCTATTATATTTTAGCCAAAGTTTGGACATCTTTCTATTACTGTATTACTGTGTTTAAGTAAATGCTGCATATGTGGTTCATTCATTCTTATACCTAATAAATCCAATTCAGAGGTTGCAGAGGCTCAAAATCTGCTCTGGCATTATAGTGCCTGTGCTTATTTATTTATATTGATATTTATAACCTGTTTATTGTATTACTGTTTTCAGTTTGCAAATTTGTGTATGTTCTCTGAACAAATGTACACTTTCTCATGAATGAAATCTTCTATATTATATACAGGTATCTGCACAATTTGCTCAGGTATCTATAAAAATTCAGGTAAACCCTGCTTTGCAACAATGTGTAATAGAGCACAGAATGCTGAATAACAAATATTTTGCATGTCTCTTTTTTTCTTATTCATAATCAATGGAGATTTTTGTTTAATAGATTTTTTTTTTGTTGTTGCTTTTAGAGCCTTTACGTCTCAAACATTGTTTTATTCAATACTTTGAATTTCTGTTTAGATGATGCAAATTATTTTTGGTGTTTTCCTATGTACAGATGTCTCTCTGGAATACTTTAGTGAATGAGTGGCTTCTTTTGATAACAGTCTGCCAATTCATTATCATACATTGCCCTTTATAGCACACAAGTCATTGTGCTGTCCTCCTTTGTGCTTTTCAAATGAGTTCTACAACACTTTCAAACCGCATTATCTAAATCAAAGATTCATGTCTGTAATGCCACAATTTTCAACCCTCTCACAGAATGAATAAGTGAATGAGTTATCCTGTTGAAATGTAAGTGAAAGTACTTGTTATGAAAATCTTATTTTTTTGTCAGTTGAACTCATCACTCAACCAGCATTTTAGGGAAATAATCAAAATCAGAATGAAAGGTTTACTTTGACATGCAATGTGTTGCACAACTGATTTACATGCTGGAGCCAGGTCTTGTACTTTACATCCTAGTGTTTTTTTTGTCCAATAGTAATGACAAAAATTTACATACTAATTGTCGTGTTCTGCTCTACTTTGAGTCTTGATAATGACTGGGGAGAAAGCAGGTTTGCAGGATATTATTCTTCTTGAGAGAGCCCAGTCTGCAGAAGACAGCTGTGTTTTGCAACATAATTCTATTATGGAATATGATTTCATTTAAACTGCTGTTATATGAAACCAAAATTTGCAAGGGAGGCATTTTATATTGCTACTCGAATACATAACACAGAATGGCATAGTCCAGGAATATTGTGCAAAAGGGTAGTTTATTTATTCAACACTAGAAGGAAGGGTGAATGAAGGGAGAACACAAAATAACAAATGCATAACAAAATTACAAAAAAAACAAATGCTCCCACTGGGTCCGGCTACATAGGTTCAGGTCCCTGCCTGGTAGGTATTTGTCTACTTGTATTCTACTTATACTTCTATTTGTCTACTGGTTTCTTTATTTATGCAATGTCCAAAACCCACTAGGCACCATAAAGCCCTCCTGCTCTTACACTCTTGTCTATTCTATGACTGCACTACCACTCTTCGAGTAAAGCCTTTAACATTACTCTTGTCCCAATTCTAAGCTCTGGGTTCTCTTTGACTTATAACACTAAAGTGTTGCTTCTTGATTAAAAAAAATCTTCTGAATGTACTGGTGCCAGATCCAAGCTCTTAAAAACAATGGTTCTTTAATGGTATTTTATGGTTCTTTGCTGGGTTGTATGGTTTCTCATGGAACCATAGCTTGACAAGGCACCATTTCTTTCTGAGAAAGGTTCTTTGCATATAAAGTCAATTCTTTCTGCAATGAAAAACTTCGTAATATGTAGACTAAAAAGTGAAATCTTGAATGTATATTAGCCTACTTAGCAGGACACTAACAGATTAAGAAAACCTGAACTTAGCCAATGTTATTGTATGCAGCATTTTAAATATAATTTTAAATAAAATATCCTTTTTAAATATTTTTAAATATAATTTTAAATAAGATATCCTTTTAAAATTTTGACCAATTGGCATTTCATAAATCTGTTACCATCTGTTCTTGGTAATTTACTCTAACCCTGTTACAAATCTAAATACATAAAGGTTCTTTCTGGAATTTTCATATATATGGGTCTTTTGGGAACCAAAAATGGTTCCCCTATGAGAATGCTCTGAAAAACCTCTCTGGCATCTTTATTTTTAAGAGTGCATTTGGCAGGTCCAGTTATCCCTGTACCCCCAGAACACAATTAAAAGTCCAGAAACTTGAAGTTGCTCTGACGATCTGCACCTATTTCAAGGGTAATCCTCAGCAGCCACATACCCATCTAGGGAAGTTCTCCTGGCTTTCAGCTAATCTCCCATGACCTCCCATTCAGCATTATTTCCAGGGCTTAAATAAATATGGCATTTCATGCATGGTGGCCGTTTACCCACATTGGCACTAAAAACCTTTTGTAATTACTATTCCCCTTCTGCTTCTGGTACTCCTAACAACCTGTCACTAACTAAATATAATAACAGTTAAGAACCTTGTTATCATGAACTTCACATTATGCACTGGTTGTCTTCAAATATAGTACCTAGTAGCATTTAACCTCAAACATATTTATATTTATAATTATTTTATGTCTCTTCGGGCTGTGCCCGGCCAAGCCCCATGGGTGCAGGCCCGGTCACGAGGAACTCGCCATGGAGCACCACCTCCAGGCCTGGCTCCAGAGGGGGGCCCCAGTGACCCGCGTCCGGGCGAGGGAAAACGCCAGCCAAGTTTTCATTCATCATGGAAGGTTTGCTTAACCTCTCTTTGTCTCATCCCTCACCTAGGACCAGTTTGCCTTGGGTGGCCCTACCAGGGGCATAAAGCCCCAGACAACAGAGCTCCTTGAATCATTGGGACAGGCAAACCCCTCCACCACAATAAGGTGGCAGTTCGAGGAGGGGCTCACCACCTATGGGAGGATTCAAGGCGGTCGGGTGCAGTGTGAGTTGGGTGGTGGCCGAAGGCGGGGACCTTGATGGTCCAATCCTCAGCTACAGAAGCTGGCTCTTGGGACGTGGAATGTCACCTCTCTGAAGGGGAAGGAGTCTGACCTAGTGCGCAAGGTCAAGAGGTTCCGACTAGATATAGTCGGGCTCACCTCGACGCACAGCTTGGACTCTGGAACCAATCTCCTTGAGAGGGGCTGGACTCTCTACCACTCTGGAGTTGCCCCCGGTGAGAGGTGCCGAGCGGGTGTGGGCATACTTATTGCCCCCCGATTTGGAACCTGTTCATTGGGGTTTACCCCGGTGGACAAGATGGTAGCCTCCCTCTGCCTTCAGGTGGGGGGACAGGTCCTAACTGTTGTTTGCACATATACGCCGAACAGCAGTTTGGAGTACCCACCCTTTTTGGAGTCCCTGGAGGGGGTGCTAGAAGCCATACCTTCGGGATACTCCCTCGTTCTACTGGGAGACTTCAATGCTCACGTGGGCAATGACAGTGAGACCTGGAAGGGCATGATTGGTTGGAATGGCCCCCTGATCTGAACCCAAGGGGTGTTTGTTATTGGACTTCTGTGCTCGTAATGGATTTCCATAATGAAAACCATGTTCAAGCATAGGGGTGTTCATATGTGCACTTGGCACCAGGACACCCTAGGCCTCAGTTCGATGATCGACTTTGTGGTCGTGTCGTCTGACCTGCGGCCACATGTCTTGGACACTCGGGTGAAGAGAGGGGCGGAGCTGTCAACTGATCACCACCTGGTGGTGAGTAGGCTTCGATGGTGGGGGAGGATGCCGGTCAGGCCTGGTAGGCCAAACGTGTTGTGAGGGTCTGCTGGGAACGTCTGGCAGAGTCCCCTGTCAGAAGTTCCTTCAATTCCCACCTCCGGCAATATATGGTATATGGTGGGGATGGTGCGCTGCTGACCTCAACTTGGGACATTGTGGGTCGGTGGGGGGAGTACTTCAAAGACCTCCTCAATCCCACTAACATGCCTTCCAATGAGGAATCAGATTCTGGGGACTTGGAGGTGGGGTCCCCCATCTCTGGGACTGTCACCGAGGTGGTCAAATATCTCCTTAGTAGCAGGGCCCCAGGGGTGGATAAAATATGCCCAGAGTTCCTCAAGACTCTGGATGTTGTAGGACTATCTTGGTTGACACGCCTCTGCAACATCACATGGACATCAGGGACAGTGCCTCTGGATTGACAGACTGGGGTGGTGGTCCCCCTCTATAAGAAGGGGGACTGGAGGGTGTGTTCCAACTACAGAGGGATCACACTCCTCAGCCTCCCTGGAAAAGTCTATTCGGGGGTCCTGGAGAGGAGGATCTGTCAGATAGTTGAACCTCGGATTCAGGAGGAACAGTGTGGTTTTCGTCCTGGTCGCGGAACAGTGGACCAGCTCTACACCCTTAGCAGGGTCCTGGAGAGTGCATGGAAGTTTGCCCAACCAGTCTACATGTGTTTTGTGGACTTGGAAAAGGCATTCGACCGTGTTCCTCTGGGAATCCTGTGGGGGGTACTCTGAGAGTATGGGGTACCGGACCCCCAGATAAGGGCTGTTCGGTCCCTGTATGATCGGTGTCAGAGCTTGGTCCGCATTGCTGGCAGTAAGTTGAACCCATTTCCAGCTAGAGTTGGACTCCGCCAGGGCTGCCCTTTGTCACCGATTCTGTTCAGAACTTTTATGGAGAGAATTTCTAGATGCAGCCAGGATGTTGAGGAGGTCCAGTTTGGTAGACTCAGGATTGGGTCACTGCTTTTTGCAGATGATGTTGTCCTGTTTGCTTCATCGGGCCGTGATCTTCAACTCTCTCTGGATCGGTTTGCAGCTGAGTGTGAAGCGGCTGGGATGGGAATCAGCACCTCCAAATGAGACCATGGTCCTCAGCCGGAAAAGGGTGGAGTGCCCTCTCTGGGTTGGGAGCGAGATCCTGCCCCAAGTGGAGGAGTTCCAGCATCTCGGGGTCTTGTTCACGAGTGAGGGAAGAATGGAGCGTGAGATCGACAGGCGGATCGGTGTGGCGTCCACAGTGATGCGAGCTCTGCATTGGTCTGTTGTCGTGAAAAAGGAGCTGAGCTGTAAGGCAAAGCTCTCAATTTATCAGTCGATCTACGTTCCTACCCTCACCTATGGTCATGAGCTATGGGTAGTGACCGAAAGAACGAGATCGCGAATACAAGCGGCTGAAATGAGTTTCCTCCGCAGGGTGTCTGGGCTTTCCCTTAAAGATAGGGTGAGATGCTCGGTCATCCGGGAGGAGCTCAGAGTAGGGCCGCTGCTCCTCCGCATCGAGAGGAGTCAGGTGAGGTGGCTCAGGCATCTGATCAGGATGCCTCCTGGACGCCACCCTGGTGAGGTGTTCCGGGCACGTCTAACCGGGAGGAGGCCCCGGGGAAGACCCAGGACACGCTGGAGGGACTATGTCTTTAAGCTGGCCTGGGAATGCCTCGGGATTCCCCCGGAAGAGCTAGAAGAAATGGCTGGGGAGAGGGAAGTCTGGGTATCTCTGCTCAAGCTGCTGCCCCTGCGACCCGATCTCGGATAAGCGGAGGAGAATGGATGGATGGATGGATGGATTATTTTATGTGGGCGGCATGGTGGTGCAACGGTAGCACTGCTGCCTTGCAGTTAGGAGACCTGGGTTCGCTTTCCGGGTCCTCCCTGCATGGAGTTTGCATGTTCTCCCCATGTCTGCGTGGGTTTCCTCCGGGTGCTCCGGTTTCTTCCCACAGTCGAAAGACATGCAAGTTAGGTGCATTGGCAATCCTAAAAAATTGTGCTTGGTGTGTGTGTGCGCACCCTGTGGTGGGCTGGCTCCCTGCCCAGGGTTTGTTTCCTGCCTTGTGCCCTGTGTTGGCTGGGTTTGGCTCCAGCAGACCCCTGTAGTTAGGATATAGTGGGTTGGATAATGGATGGATTATTTTATGTAACAACAGCTAAAATAAGAACATAATTATAATTCCCTTATCCATGAGAAATATGGTAAATTAAATTGCACAGATGACTGGTATGTACCAAATACCAAATAACATGAAGAGACTATACTTTCTTTCTTTGTTTCTTAAAACAAAAAAGCTTTCTTTTAATGGTACACGGATAAGTAATTATAGCAGGATTTCTGAACATGTTTTATGGCAGGTTCCCACTCCCTAACAGGTAATCTAACGTCTTAGCTAAATCTCCTGGGTCTCTAAGCCTATTCCCATGGAAATTTAAACAAGATTTCAATATATATTTTTTTATGTTGTATAAAGCAAAATACATTTTGAATGTTTTCACTGTAAACATTTATTTCCACACATTCAGTGTAGAATACCAGTAATATTGTTCCATAAGGTGCTTTATGTATCCATAACTGAACATTATGACATATTGCTGTATATGTGATGGTACCATGCAAGGTTGGAAATACAAATATAAATGTCTTTATTTTGTATTATTTTTATTTTGGTTTCCACAGTGATTGATTTTTCTTAAACTACATGGCCTCTAATAGGTTCATTGTATAGTCATTTGAAAAATCGCCAAAGTTGTTTAATATTTATTTTACATTTGTTTTTAAAGTTGGTTACTTTCCACACCTAATAAACAACTGTGAGTTAGGGAAGTGTTGCAGCAGTAGTAAATGGAGTCTTAAATGTGGGCATTAAGAATCTTTAGATTTTTTTTAACTCTGATTAGTAAACAAATGATGAAATGGTGGTGTAAGACCTAAAGAGGAAGGAGCTGCTACAGGTTTTTCTCTTCACACCTTAACAGGTTGGCCAGACAGTTGAATGTAAAAGGGTTTTTCATAAGAGCTGGATTTGCACAAGAGGTGTACTTAACAATGTTTTGGGCATAGCCTTGTGGGATTCTTGTTAAAAAGTCAATTTTCTGTGCCTTGTTCACTCCTATTAGTAAGGCAATGATGGGAGTACTGTTGTAGTTTTGAAAGACTTTTCTGAACAAAAAACACATTCAAAGTAGTGGCTTTTAGTATTTTTAAAAAGCAGGGTAAATAGTACTTTTTCCTTTTTCCTTCACTTGAATACTCCACATTTCATGGGTAATGCTGTCTACTGCTTATCTAGTAAAAAAAGAGGAGAGACAGTCATTTGTGATACAGCAGAAAGTGAGGGGAGTGTGGCTCAGTGAATTCTCCTTTCGGATATTTCTGACCTATTTTCTCTTGGATTTGAGCTTATTTCTTTTCAAGGGACCACTTCCTCAAGTCTATCTCAACATACCAGTGAGTATCTGCACTGGGTGTTAAAAAAAACAATTCATAACCATCAAACCAGAGAACTGGAACTAACACTGAAATACAAAATTATGCAATTAGGATCAATAATGAATTTAAATGTACTGAAGGAATGGGCTCTGACTCCTTATGGATCTACTTTGGGAAAAGCAGGTTCAAAAGCCTTGATGAATACATGCATATAATTTTCCTACATACACCTGGCTGTAGTTGTGAAGAATATTTGTAACTAGTGCATAAATAACTACATTGTTCTATATTCATATATAGAACAAAAT
Source organism: Polypterus bichir lapradei (assembly GCA_026402145.1). Classification (NCBI taxonomy): domain Eukaryota; kingdom Metazoa; phylum Chordata; class Cladistia; order Polypteriformes; family Polypteridae; genus Polypterus; species Polypterus bichir. The sequence continues at coordinate 32,690,494 of JANRMT010062806.1, read as the reverse complement.
GCAGATATTCATACATATAATCTATTTAGTTTTTACAATTTAAGTCTTTCCTGAAGCATCAAGCAGTCATAAACTTCCCTCCATGCAATTTTTGAATGCATTTTTTCAATTACAGGTTGACAGGGATCCAAAGCCTTTTCTGGCAGCCATGTGTTCAAAACAGAAACCATCCCCAGATTACATTGCAGTTCATCACACCCTTACATGGCCAGATTCAAGGTCAACAGTTACCCTTAGACAGGGGCAAGTCATTAAGAGGAAACTAGAGTATCTAGAGAAAATGTACTTGACAAAAAAAAAGGAAACTTAAGACAAAGAGAAAGAGTTAGGATCTAAGCCAAAGACTGTTCTGCTGCACCACATTTGCTATGAAACCTACAATATTCATCTTTAAAATAACTGCATAATGTAGTAATTAGATAGATAGATAGATAGATAGATAGATAGATAGATAGATAGATAGATAGATA
>JANRMT010062806.1:32656404-32690014 GCA_026402145.1 Polypterus bichir lapradei | reverse complement strand
ATAGATAGATAGATAGATAGATAGATAGATAGATAGATAGATAGATACTTTATTAATCCCAAGGGGAAATTCACATAATCCAGCAGCAGCATACTGATACAAAAAACAATATTAAATTAAAGAGTAATAAAAATGCAGGTAAAAAACAGACAATAACTTTGAATAATGTTAACGTTTACCGCCCCAAGTGGAATTGAAGAGTCGCATAGTGTGGGGGAGGAATGATCTCCTCAGTCTGTCGCTGAAGCTGCTCTTCTGTCTGGAGATGATACTGTTCAGTGGATGCAGTGGATTCTCCATGATTGACAGGAGCCTGCTCGGCGCCCGGATGTCAACCTGTTTAGCTCCGTGCCTACAAAAGAGCCTGCCTTCCTCACCAGTTTGTCCAGGCGTGAGATGTCCTTCTTCTTTATGCTGCCTCCCCAGCACACCACCGCGTAGAAGAGGGCACTCGCCACAACTGTCTGGTAGAACGTCTGCAGCATCTTATTGCAGATGTTGAAGGACACCAACCTTCTAAGGAAGTATAGTCATAGTATAGTCATATAGTTAGAAATAGTTGTTAAATGATCAGTTATGAAGTCCACTGAAAGTGTTATTAGAGTGGTGCAATGGCTAAATTCTGTGGTCAGTCTTTCTCTATGTAGAGTTCTCCTTACGCTGGAGTGGATTTTTCTCCAAGTACTCCAGTTTACCTCTAATATCTCCAAAGATATACAAATTCACTTAATTATTGACTACATTTTCCCTGTGTGATTGTATATGAGTGAATAGGACTTGGAATGAATTAATGCTTTGTCCATGACTGACTCTGCAATTGCACCCTATACTGTTGTGATAGACTTCAGCCCCTATGGGATTCTGAATTGAATTAAGTGTGTCTTAGAATGTATATAATGTAAGTATAACTATGCAGCAAAAACCTTGTCACCTGAGGCCATCATTTGGTAAAACTTTCAAACAGGTCAGCTAATACCTAAATTGATATAAAGCTCAGGGCTACATTTGAACTTTTGTTAAACTGATATTCCTGCTAAAGGAAGACAGTAAAATGTCTAATGTAATAGAAACGGATTAAAGAAATTCAATTTTAAAAATTAGCTTTTCCATTTGCCTTTCTTTTTGATGTTATGCTTATGAAAGTTACAGTTCATTTTGTATTAATTGAAAAACCAACCTTACTCAATGCAGATGTGTTTGAATGAGATTAGCAATGGTTATCTGCATTTCACTGTTGTTTTCCTTTTTTAGCATGCTTTGAGCACTGTATGCAGTGCATAAGGGTAAAACATTAAAGTTGTTTCTGTTTGACACTCACCTTTCAGATTGTCAGTGATATTTATTGAATGTTCTGTATTACCCATGCAATCAGAACCAAGTGACATGTACGACTGCAGGTAAACAAGAACATAGAAATGGGTTTAAAAAGTGTAGGGAAAAAGGGTTAACTATGTTAAGAAAGCTTTAGAAGTAGGTGAAAATATTATTTCTCGTTATAAAGATGTTTCCACCCACTGTATTCAAACATTGAATTCTTTAGCAAAATGTATGTGACTCTTCCTTCCGAATGTGATTCAATTTCCATTATACCATGCATGTCTATATGGAAATTCATGTGATCACCCCTGCTGTAATCATGATAAATAAAATCTAAAATATTAAGAAAGCATTTATTAATAAAGAAAATATGTATTTTCAGTCTACCATAGGTGTGATGTTTTGTAGCAGGGAACTTTATTTAGCAACAGTGCAAAAACCAACAAATGTAGTAGTCATTACTTATTAATATTAGGATGCAATTAAAGCCACACACTGCAAAGAAAATATGAAAGTGAAAAAAAGTTATTTAAAAACATGACTGAAATTTGAACATTTCTAAATTTTTTAGGAATGTAAATCTCATACTACTGTTCTCTTCTAAATGTAGACTTAGAGGAAAAAGTAAATAATGAGATCAATTTCATGTAAAATGGTTCACTGATTGGAACAAATAATTGCAGCCACTGATTGCAAACCACTAACTTAGAGGTAATCTGCTGTGCACTTTGGTATTGTGCCCATTCACCATCAGAAAATGATAGACTGATACACTGTGTGGAGATGCTGGGGAGGTTATGGTGGTGGCCAGTGTGCTTTGTTGTTGTCTGAATGGTTCAGTCTTATTCTGGTACTATGGAATGTACAATAAATTAGCTGTAGGGAATGCTATCACTTAGGCTATGCATATTTTCAATAAACAGTTTCATCAAACATGAAGGCATTAAAGCCACACCACCTCCAAATCAAATTATGTGATATCATCTAGTGTTACATTCTGCTCTGCACTTGTAATATTTTTATTTTTGTACTGTATTGAGGATTTGTTCTGTTCTGTGTATTGTATTGTATTGACCCCCTTCTTTTTGACACCCACTGCACGCCCAACCTACCTGGAAAGGGGTCTCTCTTTGAACTGCCTTTGCCAAGATTTCTTCCATTTTTTCCCTATAAGGATTTTTTTGGGAGTTTTTCCTTGTCTTCTTAGAGAGTCAAGGTCTGTTAAAACTCATTGCGGCACTTCTTGTGTGATTCTGGGCTATACAAAAATAAATTGTATTGCATTGTATTGTATTGTATTGTGCTTCCTTGTTGTTCTGACCAGCATCAGGCAGAATAGCCTCATCATGACATGTCTACCCTTAAATGCTGTGTGTGCAGTGCTAAAATGGCTATTTGATTATGTATATTAAGGTAATTGTGTTTCATAAACTAATTTACTATATTGCCACCTTGCCACTCACCAAGGCTGCAGCTCTAGGTGGTTAAGAGCAAGGAAGGCAGTAGCAAGCAATTTCGAGGGTAAAGCAGGGTAAAATAAAATATAATGTCAAACAGTTACTTTTTCTGAATTTATACTTGAGCATATTGTAGCAATAACATAGGTTCAGGAACTCAACAATAATAAATAGCAACACTGTATATTGTATTAATGCTTTAAGAGGCTAACAACTTTCCCATTCACTTCACTTTCCCATTATTACAGGCCATAGGAAAATACATGCAAAACAAACAAATGCAAATCTAGAACATAACCAGCTTGCTTCAAGCTGTTCCCCTGCAACTGGAACACTGTCGGTATCGAACATCACACTTCTCAGCATCACTGAAAGCAAGGTAAGCACTAAGGGTTGTATTGGGATCCTGTTACTCTTTGCAACTGATCATCCCTGCCTCTTTCTTAGATTCTGTTGTGATTTGTCAAAGGACCTGCTTGTATTCTCTTGAGTCTGCTGTCACTCATGCATCCAGCCTGATCTGCCTGCTAAGTGCTTTTAGACCATTGCCTTCCCACCCAGTCTGTGAAGAGTTGTGTGCTGGCAATAACAATATTTACTTGTAAACCCAGTATTGGGCAATATGACATTTATAATGCCAAAACATGTTTTTTAAATTTATTATTAGGGATACCCCACAAGTTTGATTTTCAGACATTTTAGAGTGTCCAAAAGAATAATTAATTGCCTATCATTACAATTTATCTGTGTAAGTTCCAAATGAAACACATTACTAAATTACTAAATGAGCTTCTTTGCCTGCTACAAGTAACACTTAAAGGGAATAAATGGACACATAAAGCTTTCTTCTACTACCTTAATGAGATGGGGTGCAAGCATAAGAGTTGTCAGATATTTCTTAAGTGAAGACAGCAATGTTAAAGCAGACAACTGCTTTGAAAGAGGAAAATATCCTAATTGTGTGCATTACATAATATTTTTGTATTCTGTAGGAAGAATACACTTTATCTTGCAGCCTAAGTTAAGCCCAAAAACACACACAGTCATGCTTTATTGTAGGTAGTAGAGGTTAAAACACTTGAATCTAAAAGGAAAAAATAATATTTAACTTGACTAACAATTAAATAAACAGTAGTGAAGACAGCACAACATCATCATCAAACAAGAGTCTCTCTCGTTCAGTAGGAATATAGTCAAATTCCTCATTTGTGAATGAGTTGTTGACTCTTTACCTGTGTCCCGGTGACATGGTTTGGAGAAAGGCTACATAGGCCGGAAAGTGCAATGACTTACTGCAAGACAACACTCAGATGGTAAACCATTTTGATGGAAAGACAGTTGGTGAGTGAGCAGCAGCAAGCTGTCTTACCATCTTATTTGAATGTTATTCAGAAAAAATACTTAAATAAATGATAGAAAGAAAGAAAGAAAATAAGAGGCTTATATTGAACTTTCTTTCTTTCTTTACTCAGAATTTACGGAACATTTTGCACCTGACTTTTAGCAATTTTTGGTTTTCTAGTTTGTCTCTAAACATTTCTATCTCAAAAAGAGATTTGTTCCACAGCACATATACCATAGCACAAATATAAGGTAAATTGATGTCTAAATATTATTGCAGTATGCGTCTGTATAACCAATTAAACATAAATCATTGTGATGACTTACTGATCATGTGTACTACAATATTCTACTAATGGAGTGTTAAAAAATAAATAACAATCTAAGCTGAACTTAGAAATTCAAAATAAATTGAATAAATTATTGCTAATGTCTTAGGGGCAAGCACTCCCTGAGTAATATTAACATTCCTTTACTGGCACCTGAAACTATCCCAAAACTGGACACTTAAAAAACAGCATTTAGATTGACATTTATAAGATAGTTTAAGTACTCACCACATATGCGCAGCTGTAGAAAAAAAGATTGCAAATCATCACCAATGTGGTAGGGATTATAAATTTGAACAGTATGTCAAGATTGTTTTAAGATGAGAAGAGTGTTGGACAGAGTGATGGTTATGAAGTTGGAAATTTAAGGTGTGATGATGAATTTTCTTAGTGCATATGCCCCACAAGTTGGTGTGTAATGGATGAGAAAGAAGATTTCTGGAGTGAGTTGGATGAAGGGGTGAAGAGTGTACGCAAGAGAGAGAGAGTGGTTATTGGAGTGGATTTAAATAGATTTGTTGGTGAAGGGACCAGAGGGAATGAGGAGGTGATGGATAGATATGGTGTCGAGGAGAGAAATGCAGAAGGTCAGATGATAGTGAATTTTGTGATAAGGATGGACATGGCTGTTGTAAATGCATATTTTAAGAAAGGGAGGAACACAGGGTGAAGTACAAGAGTGGAGGAAGATGCACACAGGTCGATTATATCCTATGCAGGACACTCAATCTGAAGGAGATTGGAGACTGCAAAGTGGTGCCTGGGTAAAGCGTAGTTGTCTGTAGGATGACATTGGAGATCAAGAAGAGGAGGAGAGTGGGGGCAGAGCCAAGGATCAAATGGTGGAAGTTGAAAAAGGAAGATTGTAAGATGGAGTTCAGGGAGTAGGTAAGACAGGCACTGGGTAGCAGTGAAGAGTTGCCAGATAGCTAGGCAAGTACAGCAAACGTGGTAAGGGAGACTCCTAGAATAGTGCTTGTTGTGACAGCTGGACAGAGGAAGTGGACAAGGAAACCTGATGGTGGAATGGGGAAGTGCATGAGAGTATACAGAGGAAGAGGTTGGCAAAGAAGTGGGTTAATCATAGGGATGAAAAAAGAAGACAGGCGTAAGGTGAAGGGAGAGGTAGGTGAAGGCTAAAGATAAGGTGTATGATGAGTTGTATGAGAGTTTGGACACTAAGGAGAGACAAAATGACTTGTACCAATTGGCTAGGCACAGGCATCAAGCTGGGAAAGATGAGCAGCAGGTTAGGGTGATAAAGGATAAAGATGGAAACATAATCAGAAGCGAGGAGAATGTGTTGAAAAGTTGGAAAGAATACTTTGAGAGGCTGATAAAGAAAATGAGAGCGAGAGAAGGTTGGAGGATGTGGAGATAGTGAACCAAGAAGTACAATGGATTAGCAAGAAGGAAATAAGGACAGCTATGACGATGATGAAGAATGAAAAGGCTTTTGGTCCAGATGACATAAATGTGGAAGCACTGGCAGTGGAGTTTTTATTCAGATTGTTTAATGCAATCTTAGAAAGTGAGAGTATGCCTGAAGAGTGGAGAAAAAGTGTACTGGTACTGATTTTTAAGAATAAGGGTGGTGTGCAGAGCTGTAGTAACTACAGAGGGATAAAATTGATCAGCCACATCATTAAGTTATGGGAAAGAGTAGTAAAAGCTAAGAAGTAAAGTGATGATTAGAGAGCAGCAGTATGGTTTTCATGCTGGGAAAGAGCACTACAGATGCAGTGTTTGCTCTGAGGATGTTGATGGAGAAGTATAGAGAATCCCAGAAGCTATGGCATTGTGTCTTTGTGGACTTCGATTAGGTTTATGACAGGGTGCCTAGAGGGGAGTTATATTTTATATGAGGGTAATGTGACAGTGATGATGCTTGCAGTAAGAGTGACAGATGCGTTCAGGTTGGAGGTTGGATTACATCAGGGATCAGCTCTGAGCCCTTTCTTACTTGCAATGGTGATGGCCAGGTTGACAGACGAGATTATACAGGAGTCCCCGTGGAGTATGATGTTTGCATATGACACTGTGATCTGTAACAAGAGTAGGGGGCAGGTTGAAGGAGACCCTGGAGAGGTGGAGATATGTTCTATAGGGGAGAGGAATGAAGGTTAGTAGGAACAAGTCAGGATACATGTCTGTGAATGAGAGAGAGGTCAGAGGAATGGTGAAGATACAGAATGACTTGGCAAAGGTGGATGAGTTTAAATACCTGGGATCAATAGGAAGTGTTGGAAAAGAGATGAAGAAGAGAATGGACGTAGAGGGTGGTGAAGAGTGTCGGGAGTGATTTGTGACAGACAGGTACCAGCAAGTGCGAAAGGAAAGGTCTACAAGATGGTAGTGAGACAGATCGTTATATGGGCTGTGGACAGAGCTGGAGGTGGCAGTGGTAAGGATGATAAGATTTGCATTGGGTGTGACCTAGGATTGACAGGATTAAAAAAAGAGTAAATTAGGGGGTCAGCTCAGGTTGGATTGTGTTGGTTTGGATATGTGTAAATGAGAGATGCTGGGTATATTGGGAGAAGGATGCTAAGGATAGAGCTGCCAGGTAAGAGAAAAAGATGAAGGCCTGAGAGGATGTTTATGGATGTAGTCAGAGAGGACATGCAGATAGTGGGTGTGACAGAGCAAGATGCAGAGGACAAAAAAATATGGAAACAAACAGGAGCAGCCAAAAGAAAAAGAAGAAGACTAATAATCAGAATCAGACCTAAAAACTTTATTTTTTTTTAGCAAATAGCAAAGCTAGTGAGCAAATATTTACACCAGTGTGCTCTTATAAAGTGGAAGTGCAGGTCATAGATGCCAGTTGCTGAAATTCCTACCTTCCTTGGCACATATTTATATATATTTGTTTAGTCTAAATACTGACTGAATTTGAAGCTGGTGTGGCTATTCAAGCTTGACAAACTCTTCATGGCTCTAATTTTCAAACTAATTAGCTGTATCTTCTGAAGTAACAGTTGGCATGTCTTAAGTGCCTCTTCTTTGAAGTTTGAAGGAAGCTGCCACTTGCTGACAACTAGTGGGACATCTGTGACTGATGATCAGTTATAGCCAATAAAATGTGAAAAGTGTAAAAAAATTAGCAAAATAAGAAGCCAGCCGAAGACATACCTAATGCCAACCTCGTGTTCATTTCAGATTTAAGGTCAAATAATGTTAAACAGTAATAATTACCACCAAGTCCTTTCATAAACTTATAAACGAAAAAAGAAAGTATTGAGCTGTTTTAACAAATAACTCCATCTCCTACCCACTTCTCTTCACACCCTTGAAATAACTCTATCGGCCCTTGAGTTTCTGATTCTTGCCCCTCCCGTTGCCGTTGAACATCATGATAAAAACCATACATAACCAATATGGTTCACACACAAAGCTGCGACAGGTTGTGTGCTGTAAAAGAGGAGATACACTACATTAAAAAGTTGGGGCACCACCTTCAAAAATTGAAAAAGTTTGAAATAATAAAGCACAAAGTAAGTTGTTGAGTATGTCTTTTCAGACAGGAGCTCAGAATTTAACTGGAGCAAGATGGACAGACCTAGGTGTATATGGTCACTCAGCAGGAAAGAAGGATGGGTCCAGGATGAGAAGAAAATGAAAGTGATGTCAGCTGTGGAGTGGCTGTCAGTCTTCTGTTCTGCAGAGGGAGGAAGAGAAAAGGCATTAGTCCACAGGGCCAACCCCTGTTTCAGGGGGTAATTGCCATCACCAGATTCCTTAAGCTGCTTCCCATGCTGTATCCAGTAGGGGTGCTTGCTTCCTGGAGCTATGTTCTTTATTGATGCAGAACAGACTGAAATCATACACATCCCTTTAGTAACAATGAAATAATCAGATGAGAGCAATATGGGACAAAAAGAGATATATGTATTTTCTGCCAAAAAGAATATAATGCACAATTAATTTACACATAATTTACACATGTAGGCTGGAGAGAAGCCATTGGAACATACAGGTGTCATTCAATCTTCAGTGTGGAGATACTGACAGCTATATGAACCTCCAGCAAGGCAGGGAGCAGCATTTGTTTGGCTTCTGACATTGTGATGGATCCTCTTCATTATATTTACATATTTGCCAGGTATGGGCAACTTCCAACAGAGCCATCTATGTTATTTTTAGGCTATGCCCAAATAAAACCTTTCCCTGTTCTCATGGCTTCTGCAGACAGTAGCCATTGGTCACTCTGGCCATATATTGATTCAGGAAAAGTTAGCATTTTAAAATAGCTTGCCTGGATTGTCTTTCACATGTTTCTGTCCAGCTTACTGGTCAGTTTCGCGCTCTCAGTTGGTGTGTGTGTGTGTGGCTTTTGTAAAATTATGTATTTATAATAAACCTCACAGATCACAATGTCACACTTAAAACCTATGCCTACACATGCACACATACATGAGAGTATGTATAACCAGTATGTTTCATACACGAGAGTGTGACAATGCGGGTTCTGCTCCAAACTCCCATCTTCCTTCTGGGAGCCCTTGAACCGACACTGTCGGTAATGTCACCAAAGAGCTAGGCAGTGAGGCACAACAAATGGAGCAAGGGGATGGCGCAAAAAGTGCAGAGTGCTTTTATTTAAAAACCAGCAAACAAAAACAAAGTGTCCAAATAAATAGTGCAGTGCTTTAAATCTTCAATAAATAAATAATCCATAAAATGAGTGATGAGTGGAGGTTAAAACAATAAATAAATCCTTAAAAACAAGGGCATTAAGCTGTCCTTTAAAAATCAGCCCGGTGCCTTTCTACTGGTGACTCCCCTGCTTCTCCTGTCCAGGCTATTAACCAGGGGAGCCACACTACCTGCAGCTACCCTTCACTCCACCTTCTGATCTGGAGGCTTCCTGATCCCTGGCTTGGGTTCAGCATTCTCCAGACCGAGACTTGGGTTACCCCAACGGCCAGGACGCTCACGCTGGGGAATCCAACCTCCCAAGCCTCCCGACTCCTGCTGTCTTCTGTGGCGAGCCATCCTTCTTCAGGTCACTCCCGCTCCTCACAATGCTCAGCGGGAGCGACCACTACCAACTGCCCTACGTGTCGGCCAAACACCCCGCTAGAGCTCACTGTCCAGCTGCCTGCGAGCCTGCGCTCGCACGCTCACACCGGCTATCCTCTCACCGGTTCCTGCCTTCTTCTCCTGCCACCTTAACCACCATCCGTCTTTTCTTTCCTTCTTTTTCCTCATCTTCCCCTGCTAGCCGCCTCACGCTTCTATTTATCATGAGGACGTGGATCAGCTGTGGCAATCAGCAGCCCCCGGGAACAATTACGGATGCGGACGACTCCTCACCTGTGCACTTAAGTGAGAATCACCTGCATCACAAATTCCCCAGGAACTGCTCGGCCACGCATACCACGCCCCCTCACTAAGCCATGAGTGCGGTGATTATTTATTTTAAAAAGTGGCCTTTTTGACATGAGCTGTGGACCTGCTACACCACAGAGAGATGTCGTACATACATAAAACCAACATTTTACAATTGCAAAACTGGCACAATACATAAAACTAGTACAATTCTCACATGTAAACAATCTAGTGCACACAAAAAACCGATAGAGTTAATTTGTGAAACCAATATATTAGACATATGAAACCAGCATAATAAGATGTGCATGAAACCAATATAATGCATACACAAAACCATTGCTAGGCCAGCACACCAGTAATATATAAATGCAAGCCTATATGGTTCATACTCAAACATACATGCAAAAAACAAAACAGACCAATAACAAACACACTTAAACTAGTGAATTATAAGTACAAATCTGTGTAATTCATATACAAACCAGTAGTGTACATATACAAACCGATATAGTTCACATACAAACCAAAAATATATGGTAACGAACCAATAGAGTTCATATGAATGAAACCAGTATAGTACACATGCAAACTAATGAGGTATGTATGAAAATCAATAGAAAATACTCATAAGCTAATAGTGTTGACATGTAAATCAATAGATTACACACAAAAATATATGATTTATAGCCTGTTTGGCACCTCATATTGGCATTCGCTCTCAGAAAACTGACTAATAGCTGAAAATGACCAATGCAAATATCTTCATATAGTGTTGGATACGTTGTGTGATGTTGATGAACCTGGCAGCTCAGATGCAGCCTGCATATATTAAACAATCATTACTTAACACAAAAGACAGCATTCAGAGAAGTACTAGCACATCCAAGAGTAGTATATCATGATAAGTCCAGTATAGTTCTTAAGCACAGTACTAGAACACAATGGTCAACAATTTCAAAGAGAGCAGTGAGGTGCATAAAGAAATGCACCAAAATCTATATGTAGATGTGTAAATATAGCAAAAAATTAAGTCATTTAATATGTTGAATGCATGGTACAACTTGATTTGTATCTTATTGAGCCTGTCAAAGTGCAACATATGAGAAAACTCATATCTCAGTATATACTGTAGCTACTATAGAGGCAGCCAGCAGGCTGAAAATCTTTACTGTTGTGTCTCAGTTACCTACTACCGTGCTACCATCTTATGGATTGCCATAGATATTTTTTTGTGGCAACATCTTGTGGAAAATAGTGTTATAAACAGTCCATAGTTACTGTATGTCATCATGACAAAGGTGTAAAGCTCCTGATGTTTTGAAACAACTTCATATTTTGCAAGATGAATATTTTGATGATCATGACAGTGACTGAGATAGTGACAATCCATTGGATGATGTGGAACCAGTAGGCTTTGGGACTGATTGCAGATAGCATCCCCAAAGGCATTTCTTCATCACAAGGTGTCTGACTTGTCACAACTCTCAGGCCAGCACTATAAATAAATAATAAATAAATAATAAATAATCTCCAACTACAAAATGTGTTATGTGCAACAAGCGTGGGCAGCACAAAGAAACATGTTATGTTTGCAACACAAGTGCTTCTAAGACTGCACCCTACCCAGTGACATGCTCCTAGGACTCTCATTCAAATGGAGATTTTGGTCGTGCTGCTGGTGAAAATATAGTAAATAAAAGTTTCTTTACATTTTTTACAGAGTTACTGTTGATAATAAAACTGTTTCTTTAAATTTTACATTTTTACAAGTTTTGATAAAGTTAATTATTTATCACTAGGGGGCTATGCCATCTGCTCACTTCGCCTGCCAACCCTCCTGCCTGTGCTACGCACCAGCAACTTTGCATTTCTACTGGTCATGTATGTGGATTTCACTTTCACCAAACAGCAAAACTTTTAATTCTCGCTGATTGGCCTCTTCATTGGGAAGAAACACTATGTTTCTCTTATGGCAAAACAAATTAAATGATGTACAAGTCTCCGACTTAAAGTTTAAAGGCAAACAATATCTACATACTTCTGTTATATCACCTACGCCCATATATTCGATCTCTTTTCGCTTTTACCTTTTCGTCAATATCGCATTGAAATATGAGTCCATGTTCCATTCCATTCCATGTATAACTGCCCATGAGTGAATATTGTTTCTTTCTCTAAACACAAACAGTGTCTGACAACAGCATTCATACAAATGAGAAATGATTGAACCGTTTGCATGGTTGTAAATGTTTTGGATATGGGCAGGACTTTTTCAAATCTCTTTGCATAAAGTCTTGTCTCACGGGGCTTGAAATTTTCCTCGCGGGATTTCACTTTCACCAAACAACAAATCTTTAAATTCTCACGGATACAGCGCTTCATTGGGAAGAAACACTACTCTTCCCTGATAGCAACACAACTTAAAGTTTAAATTCGAACAATAAATTCAATATCTTTTTGCTGTTCCGTTATTTCACCGAGTAATAATTTCCGTTTCTTTGTGATAATGCGATCTTTACTATAATTTTTTTGAGACTTTCTATTTTTTTCATACTTCCATTGTCTCTAACCTGCTCTGTATGTGTATCGTGCCAATGTTTTTGAATTCTTTATGACGTTCTGCTTTGTCATCCATGCTTTGTCTTTTATTTTCGGCCCCTGCCGTGGTTAAATCTCTTGGCACAAAGTCTTGTCTCGTCGAACGTGAAAGTATCTCTCAGAGAAACTCACGTCTCATCTCTCTTCCCAAGATCCATCCATCCATCCATCCATTATCCAAGCCGCTATATCCTAACACAGAGTCACCGGGGTCTGCTGGAGCCAAATCCAGCCAACACACGGCACAAGGCAGGAAACAAAACCCTGGGCAGGGTGCCAGCCCACCGCAGGGCACGCACACACACACAAACCAAGCACACACTGGGGACAATTTAGAATCGCCAATGCACCTAACCTGCATGTCTTTGGACTGTGGGAGGAAACTGGAGTACTCGGAGGAAACCCATGAAGACACAGGGAGAACATGCAAACTCCACACAGGGAGGACCCGGGAAGCGAACCCGGGTCTCCTAACTGCGAGGCAGCAGCGCTACTTTCCCAAGATTTTTTTTATTATAATAGAGAGCTATATGCAAAGACCTATACTGCAGTGTCCTGGCAATAAATGGTTTGGAAGTCAATGCACAAATTAAAGTGCATATTGATTATTATTTATTAATTACTTCACTTCTTTCTACACCCTCCTAGAGATATACAGTTTCTTGTCAACACAACCAAAAGATAACTGATTGAACACATTGTTGGTAGGTAGTGTAGTGAAGTTGAAGGCTTCAGTTTCATAGCTCCAGGAGGTTGTATATAAAGTCCAGTTGAGTTATTTATCTTTGTGCTATATGCTTGTGCTCCCCGTATTTTCCTAACAAAAACATGCATGTTTGGTTCATTTCTTACCTTAAACAGGCCTTGTATTGGTATGTGAATGAGTGTGTTCTTCAATAGAATGGCACCCAATCCAGGGTTGGCTCCTGCCTTGTGCCTGATGCAATTGGTATATGAACCTTCACTTCTTCATAATTCTGCTTTCTTCACATTTTTGTCTCACTGCCCAATGTGTTAATTCAAATGGCTCAAGGATATTTCAATGTGCCTGCATCATAATGTTCTACTGGGTTTACTTTATCATCTGCAACATTGTCTGAAATACAGTATATGTTTGTGAATGTCTGGTGAGTACAGCTGTTGACACGTGAAACACAGAAGTCAAGTCTATTTACAACAAAACATTAGTTTAATAGTTAATGTAATTGCATGGTTACATTTTTGAAAAGCAAAGACTAATGGCTATTGATGAATTTATGTGAAGCAAATCACTGGTCAGTAAGAGAAGGTTATAAGCAACAAAGCAAATGAACATTTTCAATACAAAAGCACCGAAAGCCAATCAATGCATGTAAGTCAGAGAGCTGTCTTGACTAAAATGTTTTCAGAGAGTTTTGCTCAAGGTGACTTTTTCACTAATATCCATATGCTGTGACACTCTATAGATCTAATCTTGATAAGATATTTTTCTCACTAGCCAAAACTCTGTAGAAAAGGATTGTTCAATTACGCATGAAAATGTTAGATAACCCACAGACATACACTTGCGCAAAGTAATAAACTCCTGAAAAGGAAATGAAACAGTATTGTTTCATGTTTTACCACATTTCGCCTAGAAATAATTAAAATCAATACACCCTGAAGCAATACATAATATACATGATTCTGATCACAGATGATCTTTAAAGATTAGAATAGGATTTTCTATTTTTCAGGTTTAGTTAGCCACAACATTAATTCATAATTCAAAAATGGCTTAAAATCCCTTTTGTTCTCATTTTCAACAGTCATCCATACATTTTTTAAATGTGCATTTTTTTTACAGGGTTGTGACGATCTGTTCAGGCAGAAACAATCTCTGATCATGATGTCGGTAAATTGCATGGCATACTCACACACATACACACACATAACTCCACTCAGCAATTCAGGATGAATTTGGTAATGACAATTTTTTCTAATGTGTATTTCTTTTGGATGTGGTAGTAAAGGAAGTGCAAACACTTAAATGTGTAAGTTCTGTTTAGCTAAAGGTCAGGCTGAACTGAATTTACTGTAGCTCAATGGAACTGAGACAAAGGACAACTAAACACATTTTTACTGTTTATTAAAACCTTGGACACATGGCAGGCCATCATTACTAATGTGTTAGACAGTAATCTGCAAGGTTGCCAGTCAGTTTAGTCACCACCACAGTCTCATTTTTTGAAACTGATTACATGGGCATTCGCAGGAATTTTCCCATTGGGGGGCAAAATTTTCTGTGAACTACAAAATTAATAGAGAACAATGATCCTAATAACAATGAGGGACAAACCTAAACAGTATATTTGGTCAACATAAAACAGCAATGATAGAAATTAAAGCCCAAATAACAAGCCCTAATTATCAATTGAAAATTTATAATAACAATTAGCCTGTCCGTTAATGATAAATACCAATAAATTGATACAAGATTATATGGAAAGCAAGGAAGCTGCTCTCCATCTTGTTCTTTAAGCTCTTTCCACATATAAATTATGGTATGTTGCCAGGTTAGTTTTTCCTGCACTGCAGCCCATTAAAACATTGGATCAACATTCCTGGCATTTCGTTAACTTTTGATTAATCATATCCCTTCGTAGTAAATTATTTGTGAACAAAACTGCTTGTGTGAATAGGGTTATACAGACACAAATGTTAACCTTCACACTAACTGAACTAAATGGCTAAGTTCTTACTGCGCTTAACACTAGCTTGCTAATGCCGCATTCATGCATGTAGGCTTACCAAACAAATGACACACAGTTGCTGCAAACTGTCATTTGCATTCTGCCTCCCTTTATAGTTAAAATGAGATGTTTGAAGTAAAACATGAATTCATATAATTTAGAATGTGAAGTTGAGAACTCCACGATACACCATTGTAGTGTAAAGCTATAGCTGTCAATGAAGACAGAAGGTTGTGATACACTGCACCAATAACAACTTTCAGCTGCTGACTCCATTGTGATAACATTTTATTTGAAACCCACAGGGATCTGTATAATCTGTCATTCCCTGCAATCCTAGACTTATAATTTGACAAACACCCACAGAGGCCATGAGATTCAACAACTGATGTACACTATAATATAGTCATGTAGTGTGACACTAGATTAATAGTGCTTAGGAGTAAAAGTCAGCAATGCAATTGGTATATGAATATGCAGAGCTGGACATATTTGGAAATGGGCAGGAAAGTTGTCAATACAGTATGTATTCTTGCTAGAGCTGAGGTTAGAACTTTGGCTCTGGCATACTTGACATTTTATTTTTTTATTCTTTAATAAGTGATGAGTGAACCTCGAAGGGCTTGCTTTGCCCTAAGTTTGGCAGAATCACAGAAACGTTTGGAAATCTTGCCAAACTCTGTGAAATGTATTGAAGTCAATGTGGAAAAGGAAACTAAACTACTGTAGTTTTGAATGGATTATAATGGTGCAATAGTCCTTTAAGTGTCCTAGAGTGCTAGTGAAGTGTCTGCCAACTATATTATGATTATTGTGACCAAAAATTAAATCTGAGCAGTTGTGGTAGCAGTTCTATTCACGGTGTTGGCATGCCTCAAACAACAAAAGACACAAATGAAACAGTAACCACTAGCAAAATACAACAAATGGCTGCAAAACAGCAATATGTCAAAAAACATCTTTATTTGCAATCTATCTGTGCAAATACTTTGCAGTTTTTCTTCCATCGAGAAGGCAGAATCATCTTGTAAATAGTAATAAACCTTTCATTATCATTTTTATTTCACTGGGTTTCATTCTGACTATAGGAGTGGAATGGCGCACATAGCTTGTAGCTTTACTTGACTATGTGGTACTGTACACAAGGATTAATATTATATATATATATGGTAGTAGTACTAATAATATTTTTGTTATGGTCTCCTAATGTAACCTACAAATGAAAATAGTGCAAGTTTTTTTTTTTTAAATGCATGCCAGATGCAAATCTACTGGATCAGATCTTGACATCATGCATGCACAAAGTAGATTGGGTAGCGATCTTACTGTACACACATGTGCAAGTTCTGCACATAGCTACAGCTTTGTGATGTCACGCTGGCCTTGCAAAGCATCATGGTGCACTGGAAAGACATGTTTTTTAAGTTGGCCATATAGCAGATTTTCAGGAAAATATTCACGGACATAGCATATTCGTTGTGAAAAATACTTTGCTGAACTTTGCTGCTCATCACTATTCTTTAACCATTTTTATTCTTACACATTGTTTGGATATTGTCCTGCTGAGCAATGTGTTTTTGCCACTGCAGACTGAAACGACCTGCTTTTATTTGACCTGCTGTAACAGAAAGAGAGGGCAACGATAAAGAGTTGGGGTGCCAAGACGGCCACCCTGTATATTTGGGAGCAGCGAGAATAAAAAAAAAAAAAACACAAATATTGCAGAGTTATCTCTACAGACACAAGTTCAAGGCAGAACTGTCCCAAGATGGCGGAACCCCTGGTTTTTAGGCTTTTTGGCTGGAAGAGGGGGTTCCAGGTGGACGGATACCAGAAGTGACATCAGAGGTGTCCTAGCCTTCAATCAAATGGTCTTCAGAGGGAGGAAGAGGGAGAGGCAGTAGGACACACCTGGAGTGGTGTTAGAATTACAATCAGCTGTCTGTTATGCGCATGAACATGACACTGGGTATATTAGCTTTAATTCTGAGACATTGACTAGTTCTCAGTCAAGAGTAGCATTCTCTTCTATACAAACCCTACTGCAGCAATGTTTAACTTTATGGTAATGAAACCATGAACAATATTAGGTTTTTGCTTTAGCCTTACACAGTGCTCTTCTTTTTAAATGTTTTAATCTAATATGAGCACAAAAAATGTTACCATATGCTGTGCTGATTACTCATGTACTGCAGAACAATCTCCAGGTGAGCCCAGAGAATTCATATTTTGCAGAAATGGCTTATTTCTTTCCACTCTGTCATAGATCCCTGTATTTCTGTATGTAGTTCACTTAACATTGCTGACTAATGTATGTTTACTTCACTCTTGGCTTCTGAATTTCTCAAAAGTGTCTCATTCGGCTGCTGATTCCTAGCATGGCCTGGATGGTGTAATGCAGTTTCCACTTAATTACTGAGCTATCCATGGTCACATTTCGGTATTTTCTGTATTGTTTTGAAATTGAACTCATTACTTGATTCACATGAAACCTTTTTTGTGTTTTTCTGTGTTTGTGCTTCAAATTTAGAAACTGAAAAATTATCCTTAGAAAGGCAGATGAATTAATATTGCAATTTTGAAATTATGGTAATTTTTACATCATTAAATGTGGTTACAACCAAGTCATAGCATGGCTTATTAATGTGAGGTTTCACAGCTGCCTAAATGTACGGGTTACACATATTTATGTATTTTTTGTGTTTATTGTTCATCTATTACTGTTGATGCTTTTCTAAATCTTCTGTTTATTTTTTATTGTCACAACCTGGTAATGTCACTACAATAGTTGTCAGAATCACATAGCTGCAGGGTATGAGGATGCATGTGTTTAAGTGTGCTCAGAATACTTGAACTGGTGTGTTGTCTCGTATTTCACAGAAAAAGATCTGAAGTGTCTAAGTTAAACAATCGTGTTTTCAAATCTTTAGCAAATTGCCAGACAAAATCTTTGGGAAGTTCTTTGGGAAGCATCTCATTGCTTATTTGTTTTGTCCTCACCTTTATATTGCTACTTCCCCTATGGCAGGTGGTTTTAAGGTATGTGTTATAATATGTAAAGGGATCTTGGAGAACATCAGCATTAATAATAATTCTTTGCATTTATATAGTGCTTTTCTCACTACTCAAAGCACTCAGCAATTGCAGGTTAAGGGCCTCGCTCAAGGGCCCAACAGAGCAGAGTCCCTTTTTGGCATTTACAGGATTCGAACCGGCAACCTTCCGATTGCCAGTGTAGATCTCTAGCCTCAGAGCCACATTAGATACAAAGCAGGAACAAATATGAACATTTATGTTTTAGAGAGCCCATACTGTGACCTCCATAATGTTTAGTCCTCAGCTACACAGTTTAAAATTACAACTTTCAGAGATGATTAAAGAGGACATTGCAGTCTTTAATTCAAGGGATTCGTACACATTTCGGTCACAATATGTAGACATCACAATACTTTTTTCACATTGTCCCCCCATTTTCAGGTGCTACAATGTTTGGGAAAATTCACAGGTATTTATGATTACTCAGGTTTGTTTCATTGCTTCATTAGTGCAGGCACAAGATACCCCAACTTGCTTCTACCTACAGACTACCTTTAGAGTCTGTATTTGTCATTGTTCAACAAGAGGATGAGAAGGGTGCTAAAGAAGCCATTATGAGGCTAAAAACCAAGAATAAAACCATTAAAGACATTGGGAAAACTTTGGGATTACCTAAATCAACTGTCTAGAATATCATTAAGAAGAAAGAACACACCGGTGAGCTCAGTAATCACAAGGGGACTGGTAGGCCAAGGAAGACCGCCACTGATGATGGCAGAAAAATACTCACTATGATAAAGAAAAAGCCCCAAATGCCTTTCTGACTTGTCAGAAACAGGTTATATCAAACAGGAGGCAGATCTGTATGTCAGAGACTACTTTCTGCAGAAGACTTCATGAACTGAAATAATGAGGCCACACCGCAAGATGCAAACCACTAGTTAGCCAGAAAAGCAGGGTGGCAAAATTACAGTTTGTGAAAAAGTACATCATCATAGTACAATTTTATTGTTGAGTTTTTGGCAAGCTCCACTTTTTGTTGCGTTTTTAATTGGCAATGGCCATCATTTTTAGGCAGCACCCTTCATTGCTGGTTACATGGAATCACACTATGTGTGATGTTATTAGGTTAGTGGTATGTAGAATGGCCTGGAAGTAATCCTGGTGTCCAAGTTTCAGATAAAAATTTGAGTATTGATCAGTTAGGGAGTATTTTAGCTATTAGGCAGGTCTTCAACTTCTTGCTTTGTTACTTTAGAGTTTAAAGTTGGTTTAATGTGTTGGTGTTTAATGATATTTGTTTCCCCTACTGTACAGCATTATGACCTAAGCCTGTTCCCAGAGTATGATTCTTGCCTGCACCATTAAAAGAGTTAATTTCTTGGTCATATATTTCAAAGTTGCTTTCAGGCATTCTTTCTTTCTCTCTAATGAGATCATTACAATGCTGTTTTATAAGCTGGTAGCATTTCACATTTGTTAATTGCCTTTCCTGTTTTATTGAGTATATTCATGAAGTTCTTCCTGTTATGATTTTTACAGTTTTTTATTTAGTAAAAGTTTTCACACAAGTTTTGTCATTTTTTACCTGTTTTGTTTTCATTTTAATATTAATATTTTGATATTTTAGTGGAGTTCACAATGCCATTTTGTATTTTGTTTACTTCCATATTTTTGTATCATTTTATGTATTTTTCTAGTGACTATAACTTGTTGATATGGAGGCAGTGTGGGGTTATGATCACAGTTTATTTCCACACTCATCGCAACGTCATTGAGTGCCTATATATTTATTTTGCTACAGCCTGGATATATGTTTATTTTCTATTTTGTTGCTGTTTTTGTTATCATTAAATTATTATTTTTCTCATTTTATGTACTGCACTTTTTGCTATGTTTTTTCATTATTTAGTATTGTAAAATGATCCAGACAACACTGGAAGGAAGTCTGGGGGCAGCTGACAAATTGTTGCAAAGAGGTGGTTCTAATTGGTACAGATCAGTCCATAATAAAGAACAATCAGTATAGAAAAACATGGCGTTTATATACAGTATGTGGCAGATGGGAAATGATGTCATCAGGTAGGAACTGGAAGTGATGTGGTCAATACCGGAACCATAAGTGATGTGGTCAATACCGGAAGTGACGTCCTCGGGCCGGAACTGGAAGTGACGTAGCCAGAACTGGAAAGTGGCATCCTTGGAGCTGGAACAGAAAGTTATGTCCTTGGAGCCGGAAGCGGAAGTGGTGTCTTGATACTGGACCCAGAAGTGATGTCATCGGACCCAAGCGTAATTTCCCATGATTGGTCTACTAATGGAAAACAGCAAGGATTAATGCACTCTGCCATCCCCTGGTTTGGTGAGGAATTACCATCTTTTGAGCCTTTCAGCTGTCTCCCATGCTCACATGCATGACAGTATTTATTTAGGTTTATATACAGTGGATGCAGAAAATATTCACACCCTAATTTTTTGCCATGTTGAATAATTGTGCTAAAATCATTAAAATTCTTTTTTTCCCTCATCAAGCAAAACTCAATACCCCAGAATGACAAAATGAGAAATCACATAGGCACAGGTATGCACATTCTTTATTCAGTACTTAGTTGAATGCCTATTGGCAGTTATTACAGCCTGGAATCTTCTTGGGTATGAGGGGACATTCTTCATTGCGTTCTTCTCTGCAGATCCCCTCAAGCTGTGTCAGGTTGCATGGAGATTGTTACTGGAGATCTATTTTCACGTATATCCAGAAATGTTCAGTTTTGTTCAAATCTGTACTCTGACTAAGCAACTGAAGTGCATTTCCTGAGGTGCCCCTAAACCACTCCTGTGTTGTCTTTGCTTTGAGTTTAGGGTTATTGTATTAGTGGAAGGTAAATCTTTGACCCAGGCATAGAGTGCTCTGAAGAAAGTTTTTATTAAGGACATCTCCATACTTTGCTTTGTTTAACTTTCCCTCATCCCTGACTAGTCTCCCAATCGCTGCTGCTGAAAAGCAATTACACAGTATGATGCTTACCCCACCATGCTTCAATTTGGGAATGGTATTCCACAGGTGACATGTATTGCCTGGATTCCACCAGACATCACACTAATCTTCGTTTCATCAGACCAGAGAATCTTGTTTATCACAATCTGAGAGTCTTGTAGGTATCTTTTTGCAAACTCTAAGCATGCTTCCATGTGTCTTATTCTGAAAGGCTTCTTTCTGGCTACACTGTGATAAAGGCCAGATCAGTGGAGTGTTGCAGTAGTAGTTGTCCTTCTGGAAGTTTCTACAGGTTCTCTAGAGTTCAGCCAGATCGATTATCAAATTCTTTGATCCCTCTGTTACCAAGGCACCTCTCCGCCAATTACTAAGTTGACCTGCCGGTCAGCTCTACAGAGACTCATGGTTGTTCCTAACGTCTACCATTTAAAAATTATGAAGGCAAATGTGCTCTTGGGAAACTTCAATGTTGCAGTAATTTTTATTGTAGCATTGCCCAGATCTGTGCTTCAACACAAGTGTTTACTTAAGCTCTGCAGGCTGTTCTTTTCACATTATGGCTTGGTTTTTGCTCTGATACACATTGCCAACTGTGAGACCTTATATAGACAGTGGTGTGCCTTTCATGATCATGTGCTTTTTTTTTTAATTTACCACTGGTGGACTCTAAAAGTGTAGAAAAATCTCAATGAGTTTCAATACAATGGAATGCACCTGAGCCAAATTTCAAGTGCCATGGCAAATGGTCTGAATACTTTGGTCAGTTTGATATTTCAGTTCTTTACATTCAATGAATTTGCTATTCCTTCAAAAATACTGTTTTCATCTTGTTATTCTAGGGGAAGGGTGGCGAACTCCAGGCCTGGAGTGCCGCAGTGGCTACAGGTTTTCATTCTAAACCTTTTCCTAATAAGTGACCAGTTTTCGCTGCTAATTAAGTTTTTCTCCATCACTTTAATAGCCCTATTAGAAGAGTTTAGACCTCTGAATTGATTCCTTTCTTCATTAAATGACAGCCAAGCAGAAATGAGATGTGAAATGAGCCAACAGATGACCAGGTAAACTGGGGCTTCAAACTCCAACCAATTTCACTCCAATCACTTTCTTAACTCTTTGAGGGCTGAATATTTTTTCAACAAACAGTTTCTGAAAAGCAATGGTTTCACACAGAAATCAAGATAAAACATCTGTTGCTGCATGCTGTGGGAGCCAGTGTGACAAGAATGTGTGGCAGGCTTGCTGCCAAGCTGTCTTCATGTGGCAGAGGCAACGGCAGCAGCAATCACGGTTGCAGTGCATTGCAATGTAGTTTCTACCTCTTATCATTGTTAAGTGGCACTCCTCCCTGGTGAACATTGCCGTGGGCGTATCAGCTACATGAACCCGTTCAGCACCATGATTAGTTGGGTCGACTGAAGCTGGAACCTCGCATTCGTTTTTGATCACTTGTATTAAAATCAGAGTCTATCAAGTCATAGTCCAATTCAGAGATAATAGGCAAAACGTTGTCCACGCAGTAGTTTGCTTTATGCAATCACTTTGATCTCTCGCCAGCTGTCAGTGCCATTTTTGCTGTTATTTGTGCCTTGCTATTCACACGAGCGCAAGAAATCTTGGTCAAACCAATGAAGCTAACTTTTCTTCAAGTAACGAGAGTCCAACTAAATCATAACAGTTGTTTTTTTCAGTGTTCAGTTGATCACCATCGTCAACTCCTCCTTTTCACAAAAGTCGACATCAGCCCTGAAAGAGTTAATGAGAAGCCAATTCTTGCTGTTAATTAAACCCGTCATTTAATTCCATGGCTTGGTGCTGCTCTCATTCTGCCACAGCACACATTTCGAAAACTGTTGTTTTTCTGTTCTTTCTAAGAGCACCGTCATAATGTTTTGGTGACCTGAGAGATCAACCTTACCAAGACCATCAACTCTCTTTAATTTCAGATATTGTGTGATGGGCACAGGGGAGCTGGTCATGTGGTGGCTTGTTTTGTGTCTCATTATTGTTTGGCTGTTAATTAAAGAAAAAGAAACAACTATGGTGCCTGAGTCAAGTTAATTAAAAGAAGTAATCAGCAGCAAAAACTGGTCACTAATTAAGAAGATGGTAAGAATGAAAACCTGCAGCCACTGCGACACTCGAGGCCTGGAGTTCGCCACCCCTGTTCTAGGGTATTGAGTGATGCTTGATGTGGGTTACAATGACTTTAAATTATTTTATAACAAGGCTGCAACATAACAAAATATGAAAAAGTGAAGGAGTCTGAATTCACTATATGTCCCTTGTGTTCTCTGAGTGGAACTCAAAGAGGTGGAGACGCCATCACATCATACTTGAGGGATCACCCTTCACCTTTATATTCTGCTGGATGAGACAGATTCTCTTAGGGTGCCACTGAGTGTTGTAAGAAATGTATCATATTTCTGTTTCATTTGGATTTAGTGCTTTTTGTGTTTATATTGCTTCTGTCTCAGCCAAGAGTTAATAGTTACCTAATCTCTTAAAGGACATTTTGTATATTTCTAAGACATTTGTGATATTTTAAGGTTTTAAAGCTAGATCCCCATTTTTGGAGCCTGCTGAAGCCAAAGGCAACATATAGTTGGGGACTGGTTGATTTTAGGTAAGCCTCTTCGGGGCAGGCCACTAAAGGTTCTAACTTGCTTTACAAGTCTTTAGAAGGTCCCCACAACCCCTTTTCATCATGTTGGCGATTCAGTACCACAGCATTATTGTGATGGCACAAGGCATTCTTGTCCAAGTTTGTGGGCAAAATCTGTGAATTGTTTTGTAGCGGTCCAGTGCCGCTAAGATTCACACTGTCAAGATGACGGTGATTTATTTATTTTTTATAGAGGATCCCAGGGACGCTCCCAGCCTTGGCCCGCCTGCACACACACTCACAAACAGAGACAAAATAAAGTACACTGGGGAATAACAATAATTAAAGAATATAATGAAATTAAATAATATAAATGAAAACAATACCACCCCTGTACTCCTACGGCGATATTACATTAAACACAAAAACACAACTCCACACAGCAAAGTCCAGAGAATACCACACTGGATGTAATGAGACATGGTGAGAGTAAGTCCAGCGATCTGTATTTTGTAAGGGAATGAAAAAACAGTCCTACCGGTAGTCACTGTAAGGGTGAAGACGGATGGATGGTTCAGGAGCGCTCCTATACTTGTGGGAAAGCCGTGAATCCACAAACAGTCCTCAGCACACAGGTAGACAGACGATCCAGACCCCAACAATGAATACAATCCCAGGACACAGCAATTAAAAATGGCTTAATTAGCAGAAGGCAGTCCGACAGGTAAACGACACACAAAATACAACAAAAAACACTTTTTTTTCCCCTTGGACACCTGCCCTCCTTTTAAACTCCTCTGACCACCTTTGACCCCAACAGCCCCTGCAGGGACTGCTGGGAGATGCAGTTCTAACTAATAGTAGTACTGCTACAGTTTATTTAGCGCACAGTCTCTTAGTTGAGGGTCTTTTGCAAACTTTTCTCTCAACAAAGAATTCTGGTTTTCACTTGGACTTTGACACTTCAGTTGGCGATTTTTTTTTGTTTTTTTCTTTTCAGACACAACTTTAGACTTTTTCTCACTTCATCTTCCAGTCTTTTTTTAAGTAAAGGCAATTCATTTCTGACTTTACACTACTCTACAACAAATGTTTAAATATTACTATCATTTTTTTAAAGGTAGGTTAGCCATGTTTGTATGGAATAAAAATATATATATATATATATGCTGATTAACAAAAAGTAGGTAGTGTGGGCTTATTTAGTAAACTTGATGGGGGATTAGGAGGCTGGGCAGTTGTGACCACAATCATATCTTTTCTTTGCCAGAGGAATCTGGACGTGGCAGGATCTTCATGTATTCCAAATATCAAACAAGAAGAAGCAACAATTTTCAAGGAAACATTTTATAATTTACCGAAGCTTTGAAGTAAAAAAATGAATCAATGCTTCCAGATTGTGAATATTCACTCTATGCTAGTAAGACAGTAATACATGAAAGATTTACAACTATATTAAGTGGTTATTAAATCAGACAATATTCTGTAAAAATTACAATAATGGAAATTCATCCTCTAGAGACTACATGTCTGAGCTGCTTAATAACATTCAACAATTTACACTGGTGTGTGACCCCATCCACATACACACAAAAGTAATCTATTCTCCACATAATGCATAAAGGCTTTCTTCTTTTAAGATCTTTAATTAAAAACAGAGTGCATGTGTGCTTAAACTAGAACAACAGAAGTATATTAAGAATTTATAATGACCCATGCATTTTTTGATTATAAACTGAGATACTGTAAATATCAAGCTACTAAGACAATATAATGTGTCATATCCCTTAAGGCAGAAAATAATTCTTTATGAATGTATTTAAGGCATATCCAGAATTTTTTTACATGCTCTTTTCACCATTACTCATCTATGTCTTAAGTAGACAGTTTTATTTTTGGACGGAAGTAAAATCATGTATTTACCCTTATATTTATACATGGAGAGCATTTTGAAGATCCAAAAACACCCTATTTATAATTCATAATTTCTTACAAATATCATGGATTTAACTCAACATTATCATTCTTTTAAGAAACAAAGATTAGAACAAGCTAAACAAAAACTGCAACTTTGAGTCGAAAACATTTGATCTGGTAAACCAGGAACAGTAGTCAAGAGATCTCAGTTGGTACTTTTACATTCTTTAAAACACTAAATTTTCTAACACTTTTTGATTAGCATTTTCCATTTTTATTTTTGTTCTGTCTTTAATAAGCTAGAATGTGACTTGTTACCAGTTGATGCATACGTAATAGGGTTGCACGGTATACCGGTACTGAAAAAGTACCAAGAAACAATATTTTAAAAAGGTACATTTCAAGCATTTCTTTAATTTTGGTACCAAAAGTAAACAATAGTTTTCAAGCACCTCACCCTCAGTCTTTTATTATTACAATTGGAACTTCACGGGGGAAAACTATTCTTTAATTGTTAAATTAAATATACATATTATATCTTGCTAGAAGAACCACAAGGAACACAATTCTTCAAATGTATATATTAATAAAAACTCTCAAAAGAAAGGAATGACCCAAAACTGACCTTTTGGCAATACTAGTCTGCTTGAAAGCGGTGTCTTTTAAATGCAAGGGTATGAGAGGAGCACACTCCTTACCAGATATCTGTTGAAGTTGGCATTCTGAGCAGGAAGTACAAAATATGGTGTGGGAGCATTTTGAGGTGGGGTATCTCTGTCTATAGCCAGGCCTGTATTTTGGTTTAGGACACAGTTTCTTACTTCTCACTTTTTTGTCTGACCAATCCCCCCAAAAGTATGTCAGAGTGCAGGGGATTGTGAATGACAGCCAGCACCATTTTCTGGGTTTCCCCAGAATACATAACCACACAGAAGGAAGGTCTATATCAGCAGGTTTCCCTGTGGATACAAGTAAGACTGGTCTTTCCTGGGGTTCCGGAAGAACATAACATCAATATAATTGAAATGTTACTGCCAAAGTGGTAACTCTATAATTATTAACCCCTACTGTAAACACGGAAGGCTAAGAGAAAGAGTTAGTGACAGCCATGACACAGTACTTTCTGCCCAATGTCCATCAGCATCCCATCTGTTTGTCAAGATGCAGGCAGTGAGGTACAATATGTCCCAGTTCACCACACTTGAAACAGCTAATGGGAGGAGGGAATGTTTCTCTTGGGCATGCACCTGTTTTGGCTTTTGCTGATCTTCAGTTTTTTATGGAAGTTTTTTCTGTGAGTAATGCCACCCAGTGATGTTTAAGTGTCTCTGCCAGGCTGTCTACATTCTTCCAGTTCTGGAGCAATATGTGTTGAGCAACATTCTCTGGAAGAGCATAATGAGGTAGTCACAATCAGTTACTACACTCTCTGCATTATTTTCCCCTGGTTTCAACCACCTTCCCAATTTACCCCATAGACTGAATTCCTGGGCTTGTGATGGTCTTTCGGGGTCAAATATCCACTCACAACAGCTGCGTGATTGCTAGTCCACCATTACTCAGTCTTTAATTGCTCATAATCTGCTGAGGCCTACTTGTTAAAGTATGCTCTTTGGGCCTTTCCCTTCAGAAAGGGTCCAATTATATGGACACATTCTGTTTTGCCCTAGTATAGCTTTACCACAGTTCTTTTAAAAATTAGCAGGAACACTTCTACATTATCTCTAGGATGAAATGGCATCAGTACTTCAGTGAGGCTAAGAGCCCTTTCTTCTCGAAGCACCTCCTGAGCCATCCTTCTTGCCTCTGCTTCCACGAAGTTGGTTCCCTGTGTCTGAAGTTGCTCCATCAATGCCTGTCATTATAGCCATTAATTCGATTGTCTCGGTCAGCACAAACCAAATCTTTCAGACTATGCCACTGTAAAAGATAAG
This sequence comes from Polypterus bichir lapradei, assembly GCA_026402145.1. Taxonomy (NCBI): domain Eukaryota; kingdom Metazoa; phylum Chordata; class Cladistia; order Polypteriformes; family Polypteridae; genus Polypterus; species Polypterus bichir. The sequence goes on along the minus strand of JANRMT010062806.1, from coordinate 32,662,440 downwards.
GCACAACACAGATACCAGCTGGTATCCCCATATATTGGCAAGAAAACAAAAAAAGACTGAAAGATAACGAAAACAATTGGAAACGTCTTTTCAGAGGCGAGTTCATGAATGAGACTGCTGCCCTGTGGTACTCGTATTTGGCATTTACAAAGGCTCAAGTCCAGAAGGGGTAGGGCTTCTTTCAAAAGCTAATGTGCCTTCACTGGTCATCAAGTCTCGGATCCTCTGGTCTGCAGATGAAAGAAAAAAAAGATGTAAATCAAGAAACACCTGTCGGAACACAAGCTGAAGGAATGCCTCTCTTCACAGATGTGTGACTATATATATTGTCGCATGCGGCTGGGGATGGAGCCCAGCTGGGACACCCAGGAGGACCGGAGGAGGGCTTGTGCCTCCTCCAGACCACGAGGGGGCGACTGCCCTGGTTGTGTTGGGGGCCACGGGTAGAGGGCTTGGAAGCCCAACCCTGTAGGGGCCCGTGGCCACTGCCAGGCGGCGCCCCAGTGCCTGAAGAACCCTGGACCTCAGCACTTCCGCCACACCAGGAAGTGCTGGGGGAAAGAAGACTGGAGACATACGGAGGGCTTCCAGGTGCGCAGCCGGCACTTCCGCCACAACAGGGTGTGTCCGCGGGGGATTGCCGTGAAGCAGCTGAAGCCCATCCGGGTTGGGATAAAAGGGGCAGCCTCCCTCCGTTCATTAGCAACAGTCGGGTGGAAGAGGACGGAGCTCATAGAGAGGAGTGGAGGCGGCCAGAAGGAAGGCATCTAGAGACTGTGAGGCCTGGACTTTGGGGGATCGGTGCTGGAGGCACTGGGTTTGTGCACTGAATGTTTATGTAAGTATTGTAAATAAAATGAGTGTGTTGGGTGCAAAACCATTGTCCGTCTGTCTGTGTCCGGGTCCAGTTTCACAATATATAAAAATATATATATATATATGCAAGAAAAAGAATGTGAACTCTTGTGAAATACCCACATTTGAGCGTAAATTTGTCTTAAAATATTGCCTAATCTATATCTAAGTTTCAATAATGAATGAACACAGCCTGGTTTAAACTAATAAAAATTATTCAAACATTCAAACATTCCCAGTGTAGGTTGGAAAAACGATGTGAACCCCTAGTCTAATGATGTCAACAAAAGATAACTTGAGTTGGGAGTTAGCAAACCTGGAGTGCAATCAATGAAATGATATTGTAGGTGTGGTTTAGAGATACCTTGTCCTATAAAAAAAATATTCAAACATTTTGAGTTTGCCATTCACAAGAAGTATTTTCCAATCTGAAGCTTGTCTTCCAAAAAATAAATCGCAGAAGATGTATGATAATAAATTGCTACCTTGCATTAAGATGCAAAGGGTTGCAAAGTAATGTCAAAGCATTTAGATATTCATCAGTCCACAGTCAGACAAACTGTGTATAAATGGAGATGATTTAGTTCATTGGCTACTCTCTGTAGAAGTGGGCATCCAAAAAAGATGACTCAAAATTAACAATGCAGAATGCTCACTGAGATAAAAAAAAAACGTAGGGTAACAAGTACAGGCTTGAATGAATCATAAAAAAAGATAACATCTCTGTTCATGAAATAGTGTAAATAAAACATTTAGTGTAAATAAAACATACACAAAACATTGAACTGATCTGGCGTCAATGGCAGGACACCAAGCAGGAAGCTTCTGCTCTCCAAAAAAGATATTGTTCGACCTTGACACTCTGCAATGCTATTGAAAAAATGTTTTTGGACGAAAAAACCAAGACTGAGTTAATCAGGTAGAGCAATTACAGTAAGTACAGTGCAGGGAGCATCATGATTTGGGGCAGCTTTGTCCCAAACAGCTTGCCATCACCAAGATAGCTTACCATTATCAATGGGCAAATGAGTTCCCAAGATTATGTTGGGGTGTCTGTCCACAAACTGAAGCTCCTTAGGGTAATTAGAAAACCGGGTAATTTCAAAGGTTTTGCATACTCGTTCTTCTCCATGAATGTTCTAATATTTATTTTTTTATGATTCAATGCAACCTCAAAACTTCTGGGTAAGAAACTGTCTCCAAATGTACTGGTATGAGGGCCAATGGAGCTGTATCATTTGCCAGAAAGTAGGAGTGAGAAAAATGGCTGTGCAGGATGGCTCAGGTCTTTAATTATGTTTGACTTTCTAAAGCAGTGAGTGTTGTATATGACTTAAATACAAGGTAGATGGGTGCCAATAATATTTTGTGCCACCTTCATTGCCCTTTGTGGTGGTTTATGTTCTTGAGCCAAGCAGATGCTGTACCAGGATGTGATGCATCCAGAGAAGACAGGGTCTAATGTGTACCTGTAGAAGCAAGTAAGAACAGATGGAGAAATTCAAGCTGTCCTGAGGAAGTAAAGGTACTGGTAAGCCTTTTATGACAAGAGCCAAAATGTGTTGTGTTCATCTATCCATCCATCCATTATCCAACCCGCTATACCCTAACTACAGGGTCACAGGGGTCTGCTGGAGCCAATCCCAGCCAACACAGGGTGCAAGGCAGGAAACAAACCCCGGGCAGAGCACCAGCCCACTGCAGTGTTGTGTTCAGTTCAGTTCATTAAATTTTTTATGTGTGATCAAAAGATTTGAGTTCTGAGCAAGTGTTTAAATGCAATAAAAAGTGGTGGAACCATCAAAAAGAATTCTCAGTAATTTGCCTATATATATATATATATATATATACTCAGCAAAAAAAGAAACGTCCCCTGACTTTCAACTGTTTTTACTTTCAGTAGACTTAATGTGTAAATATTTGTATGAACACTAAAAGAGTCAACACCATAAGACATAAACTAAAAATGTTTCACAATGTGTCCCTGAATGAAGGGAGGCTCAAAATCAAAAGTACCAGTCAGTATCTGGTGTGGCCACCAGCTGCTTGAAGTACTGCAGTGCATCTCCTCCTCATGGACTGGACCAGATTTGTCAGTTCTTGCTGTGAGATGTTACCCCACTCTTCCACCAAGGCACCTGCAAGTTCCTGGACATTTCTGGGGGGAATGGCCCTAGCCCTCACCCTGCGATCCAACAGGTCCCAGACGTGCTCAATGGGATTGAGATCTGGGCTCTTTCGCTGGCCATGGCAGAACACTGACATTGCTGTCATGCAGAAACTCACGCACTTTTTGCCACTCCTGTCTGGTCCAGCGAAGGTGGGTTTGTGCCCATAGGCGGCGTTGTTGCTGGTGATGTCTGGTAAGGACCTGCCTTACAACAGGCCTGCAAGCCCTCATGTGGCCTCTAGGAGCACCACTGAGCCCCAAACCACAGACACAATTGCATAGACAAGTCCCAGGTTCACAATTAATGTTTTTATTTAGCAAAGCATCTTTTCAGCGGTTTAATTTTCAGCTTCTCAGCACAAACAAATCCTTTCCTTTGTTCTTCTTCTATTCTTTATTCCTCCACTCCTTTGAGACGAGTGTCACCCTTCTCCTCTTCCAATTCTGACTAAATGGGCCAAGTAGAAGGCTCTCTCATTTAACTCCCAACTTTGGAGAATTTCCAGTGGTCAGTCTATTACCTCTGGGAAGCAACTCTGACTTAGTGAGGATCATCCTGATTGCTCAGCAGTTAATTCCTGACAGCTTCCCCTGGCAGACACCACAGAACCCAACAGGGTAGCCACATGGGAATGCAGCTCCCAAGCTACCCTATGGGCATCCATATCAGGGCCAGCCAGAAGGGTAGCTGCCATGCAGTGTATGACAGAATAGTATGCCAAATCCCACTTATATTTCTAGTCTCCTGTCCAGGAAAGGAACTGCCATCCAACCTGGACAGGTATGCTTAACCAGTCAACATGTTCATCGCAGCTGCTAGTGTACCCACTGCTTGCCTCCTGACAGAGAGAAGGAAGAGTGAAGCTCCCTTCCTGACAGTTCCTTATTTTGGCTTCTAGGCCAGGTAAGGGAGCGGAGTCCATCCCGGCCAGGACTTTACACTCCTTATAATGCAATTAATGACTGGCAAATTTAGCTTTTGACAAAAACTGTGAACCCCCAGTTTAATACAATTTTTTATCTAGATGTTTGTACCATCAATGGCACCAATTAGAAACCCACAAATTGTATAAAACTCTTAGTTTATTATGATATTTTTTTTTTGTGAACAGTGTTACTTATTGCAATACAAGGCCTGTCAAGAAACTCCACAAAATGTTATCTAGCAACCCAGTAAAAAGGGCATCAGTTTGAAAACAACTTAATTTGTGGAACTGAGCCGTTCTGGTACTCACACTTTTATGTACTATAACTTATACCTTCATGTTTGTCTGCTTAAATTGGGGAAAATTGTGTTTAAATGCTATATAGTGTCTTGATTTTTAAAACAATATTCTCTCAATATATATATTTTTTCAAATAAGTATCCTGTGGATCATTTTTTGATTGCCATTTGCTTCTGTAATTCTCATTTATGTGGTTAGCCTTTAGTCAGAAACATGTAATCAAGCAAAATGACCTGCGTTTATTGGGAATAAAAGGAGAACCTGATAGATTCAATCATGAGTATGTGATATTTCAACTCTGGAATGGTAAAAAAACAGGTGAGCTTTTCCATAAAGCAACTTGCTTGTCAAGTTTATTCACTTTTATTTGAGAATTGAATATTGTTAGTGAAATGAAAAAGGCTTTTTGCTTTTTGTCAGTGGTTTGCCATATGTGATTATATGTTTGTAGCTTTGAAAAATAAAGTATTTCAGAATCAAATGGGATTTCTTGCCTAATATTGTATACTTTTATTTCCCACGCTGTTAAGGCTTTAGACGGTCATTGCGAAAATTGTCACAGCTATGAAAAATGTGTGAATTATGGTACCAGGCCCATGAGTATGCATCACTGTGTTTACAGTTTGCAAAGGCATACAAGTATGGTTCTGTGAGCAACTTTAAATAAGATGTAAAATGCATGGAAATGAAAGATGAATTGTTCACTACTCCAATGCATTGTGCAAATTATTTATTCATAATGTCCTCCTTCAGACCTCACCTCCTTCTCTCAACTATGTTTCTTCCTTTTTGCCACTGCCTGAAAGACTCATCAAAAAAGAAATCATGACACCACCTCCTGCAATTCCCTATCTGGTCCTTCCATTCTAAATCCAAGTCCAAATGGAAGTAGTCATCGTTCTAAATACTGGCAGAATAGAGAACAGACCTCACAACAACTGCTAACTCACTTCCTTTAGCCTTAATGAGGTTACCAGGTGCTACCCCAGCACTATGATTTTTTTCTTCATCATCTTTGCAGTTGTTACACTGCCTTATACTATTCATACAATGCAGACTTTATCATGGTTTTCTCTTAGAATTATCAATGTATTTACCTATTTTCTAATTCTTGTACCCAGTTCTGAGTCATTGGGAACCTATGCCTATCCAGCTAGCAGTGGGCACAAGGCAGGATTCAGTTCTGGACAAAGACCTAGTCAATAACAACCTACTCTCATGCACACATCCACACTCATTCATACCAGCTCAATAAAGAATCGCTAATTAAACTGGCAGGCATGTCTAAGAGGGAACCAGGAGGAAAATCCAAACATAGTGTTAGTTCAATTACAATTATTTTATAAATTGATTACAAATACAGTATAATTAAATTAAAAAACCAAGTGACAAGCAACACAATATAGCTCAAACGCCAGATAAGCAGTACTCAGCCCAGGATTCAAACATATCAGCCAAGAGGTGTGAGTTAGAAACTTACATAAATTATTCAATCATCTAAAAAATGAATTACAATGTATAAAATATAACTGATAGACTCATTGCTACCTAAATTTTTAATTCTTTTGAATGTAGAGAAGAGCCAAGCAAAATGACACCTTTTATTGGCTAACTAAAAAGATTACAATATGCAAGCTTTCGAGGCAACTCAGGCCCCTTCTTCATATTGTAATCTTTTTAGTTAGCCAATCAAAGGTGCTATTTTGCTTGACTTCCCACTGACAATCTGATATAATCAGAAATCATGGACAAATGTTTTTTCTGGCTTTGTAAATACTATAATGG
>JANRMT010062806.1:32622436-32656004 GCA_026402145.1 Polypterus bichir lapradei | reverse complement strand
CATATTGTAATCTTTTTAGTTAGCCAATAAAAGGTGTCATTTTGCTTGGCTCTTCTCTACATTCGTAATGGCTAACACGGTACAACACCCTAGTACTAATTCTTTTGAATGTAATATTTCGAGTTTTACAAACCTTTACGATCTTGGATGAATCAAAATTAGTTGGTTTACTGGTTGTTAAATTATTTTCCTTCTTAAATATTATTGTGTCAAGATGCTGAGTGAAGTCATAGAATTTTATTTTTCCTATACGGTTTACCTGAGGATATTGTATAAGCTCAACCTACCTTGGTCTGAGCTTAGAATTTCTCCTAAGTAAACTGAAATGTAATGCACGTTTTTCTACATTTGTGCTGAACTGACAGATTTTTCCATGGAAAGACAATGATCTAGCATGGCTCCTTTTATTTATTTATTTTACCAGCAGAACAAAGCTGCAAGAAGCTTGTTTATTATTTTACACTATTTCCTCACAAACAAACAGTACTTACTTTCGAAAAGTTCACAAAGGAGATGCCTGCAGCCCCCATTTTTATATAATGACAATCAGCTGCTTAAGCACACCACCTGGCTAGCAACAGGTGCAAACCAAAGAATGGCTGTGGGAAACCCAGAAGTGCATGGCAGTACTGTGATGATTAAAACAACACAATATCAACAAAATAAAATTAAGAACACCATAAATAAACATAATCACAAATGAATTACTTTTTAGTATATGCAGAGCTGATAGTACCATTTAGTGCAACCACTTGCTAAAAAAGCCATCAAGAAATCATTGTGATTCTTTTTTATGCCATTACACTTCAACAACATTTGTTATGCAGAAAATTCTGATAAACAAAAGTAAATTGAAGTGCTTAACAGTAATACAAGCTAAAACAGATGTGAAAACTAATAAACAATCATTTACAGAAGGATTTTCAAGAGACTAAAATTGAAGTAAATTTCAAGTTTAACAAACAAATGCTAAGTTCTGATGGTCAGAGAGGAGAGGAAGACAAAAACTTTAGTGAGCGAGGATGGTGAAGTAAATCAACTTTTATGGTTTCAAATTCAAAAGACCACCCAGCCCCTTCTGAATAGTTTAACATTCATAAATCTATCAACAATTATTCAAAACAACAATATGAGAATAGTCTTGCGGAACTTTCTTCATTCTTGCTACCATTATGGGTGGCTGCAACATGCTTTGCCCAGGTAGTGGTGACACACCTCCCATCCTTCAACCATGAACAATTAAAAAGATGTTATGAAAAAGCCACTAGCCTGGCATATCTTTAACAATAAAATATTCTAGAGTTTTGGTGCATACAATCAAAAGTGCACCTCACCAGTTATTGTATACTTCACTCTTAGAATATTGAGCAAACCAGTGTTATAGGATCTAAGATGATAATGAAAATGTAACAAGACAGATACTGTAATACATAAAAAAAGCATTTTATATACAATGTGTATTTTTCAGAGTCGTATATACAACTGAAAGTATTTTAAAAAAATCCTAAATGACACAGGCAGGCAGTGTGATGATACTAAGACTGAGGTAATGTGTTTTGCTGCATCTTGAATAAACTGCAGCCGAGATGTATATTTGTTAGGTATGTTGACAGGAATGCAATACAATAATTAGATGGCTAAAGCCAAATAATTCATTTGTTGTAATTAGAAGTAACAAACATAACACAAATGGAATGAGGCCTCAAAAATGCTACGCAGGAGGCCAGGACCTTCAATAACTAGCCCAGAAGAAGCCCATCCTAATCTATTTTCCTTCAACTGCTAACTGCTGGTTTTGGCCTAGCAGACCACAGAAATGGGTAGCTGGCTTAAATAACTAAAAAAAATCCCAAAATATATCAAAAGGCACAAAAGAGGAGGGATCCCCATAAACAAAAATATTTATAAAGAAAAGTTTATAAAAAAAATGTAAAATTTCAGGAAAATGCTCAAAAGACCAAAAATAGGTAAAAAGGAGTTGACTAAAGGCCAATCCTAAGTTAACAATCCCCAAAACACAATTCAGAAGATTAAATCCTTAAACAGAAGTTAGAAAATCAAAAACAACTGAAAAATCAACAAAAATAGAAAAATGCATGATATTCCAAACACAAGCACGATGATTTCCTGATCTTAGCTTACTCAGCTCTGTCCTTAAATAGCCAGAGAGATAAGCCTGAGCAATGTCAGTGTGGTACCACCCCCTGAGGCTCCACCAACAAAGCACAAACCATATGAACATAAAGGAAAATATGTAAAAAAATTAAAAATAACTCAATAAAGCCAATAAATCATGGAATACACATAAAGATTACAAAACATTACTACATTTTCATCATCATTCAATACTGTATTTTTAAATAAAAGAACACGTGTTTAATGTATGATTTTAAATTTAGCTCTAAATATATATTGATGCACTGGTTTCTTACTTCTGGCCTTCTTTGTAAAGACAGATGATATAGTTTATTCCTAGGATCTTCACTTTTTTGTTGCCAATAATTCAAATTTCTGTTTTTATCATGTTTAAGTTAAGGAAATTACTATTCATTAATTTTGTGATACTAGTAAGACAACTCCATCAGAGGATTTAGAGCCTCATGGTCATCTTGCACTATTGATAAATAAGTTGGCATGTTGTTTACATAACTGTGGTAATTCCATTAATGTATCAAAATGATCAGACCTAATGGAAATATATAGATTGATGCCTCTTCAGTATACTAATTTATTGTAATATACTGACTCACTGCCTGCAAAACCTTAGGAAGTTGTGGAATAAGGTTGCATTAAAAAAGTAGGCGGGACCAGAACTTTAGGTAGGAGATTTACTGTACTTATGGATACTATGAATGACTCTATTTATAAAAGCCTGTTTGAAAATAGACTGAGAACCAAAACAGAGCCTGGTTCCAACAGGATAGGACAGAGAAGGAGGGAACAGAAAGAAAATGCAAGGCTGGCAGATTGTAATGGCAATGGTTTATTAATCTGGAGGCATTTTCAATGACCCTGACAACTAAAAGTGAGTAACATCAATTATTTGAATACATGTAAATAAAGAAATTAGATGCTTGTCAGCAGTGTGACTACAGTGTGTGTCATAATTCAGGCTGTCTGTAACAATACTTTTTCAAACATATACTATGTATCTTTTCTGATTTGTATGTATTCTTGTCAATATTGCTTGCAACATTCTGTTTATTTTTTTTGCTTTTTATATTTTTCATTAAAACATGTCAATACGCCAGCCATCATGTACATGACCACGTGCATGTCGTCTGCAAAAGCTACTTTTCCTCAAAATAAATACAGTGATCCCTCGCTATATCGCGCTTCGACTTTCGCGGCTTCACTCCATCGCGGATTTTAAATGTAAGCATATCTAAATATATATCACGGATTTTTCGCTGGTTTGCAGATTTCTGCAGACAATTGGTCTTTTAATTTATAGTACATGCTTCCTCAGTTTGTTTGCCCAGTTGATTTCATTTAAGGGACGCTATTGGCGGATGGCTGAGAAGCTACCCAATCAGAGCACGTATTACGTATTAAATAAAACTCCTCAATGATATATGATATGCTTCCCACGCGGTACTTCGCATTCTTAAAAGCCCAAACAGCACCTATTGATTTTTGATTGTTTGCTTTTCCCTCTCTGTCTCTCTCTCTCCCTGACATTCTCTGCTCCTGACGGAGGGGGTGTGAGCAGAGGGGCTGTTTGCACAGAGGCTGTTTGCCTAGAGGATACGGACGCTCCTCTAAAAAATGCTGAAAGACCTCCTTCACATTGCTCCCTTCCTTGCGGCTGCTTTATCACGGTGCTTCGTATACTTAAAAGCCCAACAGCACGTATTGATTTTTGATTGTTTGCTTTTCTCTCTCTCTGTCTCTCCCTCTCTCTCTGACATTCTCTGCTCCTGACGCTCACTCCTTTGAAGAGGAAGATATGTTTGCATTCTTTTAATTGTGAGAAAGAACTGTCATCTCTGTCTTGTTATGGAGCACAGTTTCAACTTTTGACTAAAGGGTGTTATTTCATGTCTAGAGGGCTCTAATAATGCAAAAAAAAAAGTATTTAGAAGGTCGTAAACAGGTTTTCAATGCTCTAACTGCGGAAATATTAGATTTATAAATAAAGAATCCTACTTCGTGGAAATTCATTTATCGCGGTAGAGTCTGGAACGGATTAACCGCGATAAACGAGGGTTTACTGTATAACTGTGCGGAGAATATTTATAAACAGTGTGGGAGAGTTCATAAGGGCTTAAAATATATAAAAATAACCATACAAACATATGGTTTCTACTTCGCGGATTTTCACCTATCACGGGGGGTTCTGGAATGCAACCCCTGCGATCGAGATGGGACTGCTGTAAACCATGGTTTCACCATGGTTGCATTAAAGAATTATTCCTGCTTACAATTAAGAAAAGCAGCTGCATTCCTTCTAGGTGCCCTTATTGTAATATAATTGCCGTCAATTGCCCAATTACATTAACAGAACTGGAGACTGCAGCAAATTGCCGGTTTATGTTGGCAATTTTTGATTTTGCCAAAAATCATGTTATGTTTTATGTATATAAAACCACACTATTTGGAAATTCAATGTAGGACATCATCAGTCAGTTAATGGCTTCCAGCACAGCAAGCATGATGGAGCTGCAGTTTAGCTGAGATATTCCGAGAAATGACAACAGGAAGACAATATAAATTGACAAAAGAACAAAAAAGTTCTTCAGTTCAAAAAGGCTCCCTTGACCCTCCTTAATAGGGAACTAAAATAGAGTCTGAACATCAGATTCATCACTTTTGAGGTTTAATGTTTGTCAAGTCAAAGCACATTATAATATCAACGTGGTGATATGAATCAAGGTGTACGTGAGTCATTATTTAGCTGGTTTGGCTGCATTTCCCTGCTTGATCAAGGGCGTTGTTATTTCCCAGCTCCTTTTAAATGTTGTGTTCATATGTATCAGATTCACCATAAATATGCTCAAGGTCTTCCATCAAATTTCCTTTTACAAAGCCTGACTTTTGTGTGAAAAGATGTGTACATACACTTCAGGCCTTTTTTTGTGCGTACACAGATTTTATAAGGCTGAGCCTAGTAGGGTGGTTGAAAATGCAGGTTTTTTGTTTCGGAAAGGGAGGATATCTTTGCAAAGTGTGAGATGTAACATCAATGTCCTAGAAGCTACCTTGAGTATTGAAAAGGTATGGTTGGTGTGCCTCATGCTAGGAAAGGAAAACACTTAATTGGTAGCCTGATCGCATAGCTTCTAGGGAGTAGTTGCCATAGCCATTTGAGTACAGGAGGACTGCAAAATACCCTTGTCTTGAGCTTGATTATGTTCCCTAGCCTGATAGCTGTCAGCAGAGGAGTGCCTGTGCTGGGTAACTACCTACTCTGTTGAGAAAAGATTAACTAGCTAAAGACCAAGTTCTGAATTTTGGATTATTTAAAAAAATGAAGACCTCATGGTTAAAAAAGAGTTAGGAGTTACAAAAAATTTATCTGGCTGATGTTTTTACATTTCTGGAGTTATTCTCACCATGAAAGTAACAAAAATGTTGCTCTGAAAGAATTAATTGAATTTGAAGCATGTACAAGAATAAATTATCCCCAAGTAGAAGAAAGACAATAAAGCAGGCACAAGAGAAGACTGAACAGATAAAAGCTGTGCATGGAAAAAGCAGGCATGCTACCTTCAGTAATAATTAGGGTACCCAAAAATGGTAAAGTAAGGCCTTTGTGACAAATTGGTATTTTCTCATATGGTTTGGGTTTACCTTATTTTAATGCTCTTATATTTTGGTAAATAAAGTGTGTTATTTGAATTTAAGTATTGTTTCTTCTTCAAAATTGTCAGTGTATGGTAAATATAAATGCATTTCGCTTACCATTACAACTGCAAATGTATTTTAAGATTAAATGATAAATGTTATGATAAAACCCTGTAATGCGTTTAAGATAATTGCTGATTTCCTAAATGCATTCTCAAAAAATATGTCACTCTTTTATGAGATAGCAACACAGTATTCATTCACAGCATGACACCACACTCCTAGCAGGCATCAAAGGTGACATCTTTGGAAATTGTCTACATGTAATCTGGCAGTTGACCTTCCAGACAACCTGATAAGCATTGAAAGACTGAAGTCTACCAAGACAAGTTCACTTCTTATGCTCAACATAAGGAGTAATCCAAAACATGATACACTGTCTTTTAAAGATTTTATTTCTCAAGAGTGGAAAGAGGTCCAGAAACTTCTGGGACTATGTAGATTTATTTGCAATTATAAATATTTGTTGGCATTAAAGGTGTCATGTGACTTCAGCCCTGTGTAAACACAGGATTTCCTGGCTAAGTGTACGTTTTTTGCCCCATTAGTTTACTCCATAATTTTCTTGATACATTTGTGTTTTTTAGAATTAAAATAATCACAGTATTAATTTTGCAGAAGAGTCATCCCTATTGAAATCGTTTTTCTTTGCAGTCTCAACTCACAGCCTGACCGTTCTATAATAAACAAACACAATAAAATATCCAGCAGACAGACAAATGCACACACATTGGAGAAAAATAACAAGTAACTTTAGCTTCTTTATACAGATTTTAATACATGTAGAGGCAGAATATTATCAGAAGCAGAAGAGCATGAATTCATGTCCCTGGAACAAACAGGGATACTCCTGTTGGTCTGCACACTCACAGGTTTTCCCAGCTGGCCACATATTGCTAGGTTCATATGAATAGGCTGGATTGCCTGATTAATTCCAGATGGCCAGATGCTAACTACAGTGACAGACATCTGCAACAGTCTGTGGAAGTTACACTTTTTAATCACCTTATCCAAATTTTACTTAAAAAAAAATAATACAATTTGAAGTAATAATATGAGCCCTTTAAAGTCTCTAATTAATTCTTAACTAAAAAAATCTGTGGAGTATATTGCTATATAAAACCTGACCTTTAAAACTGTATGTTTTTTTGTAATGTGTATCAGGCAGGATGCTTAAACTTGTAAAGAACATTGTCTAATTCTAGCAGTTTCTCACCTCGACAATCCCGTCACGCTTCTCTGTTCTCCTTTCTACCAAACAGTGTAGGACGCCTACCATTCATTCTACTAGATTCAAGGGTAGTTTTATCCTTTGGCCATAAGGCTGCTCAATAGCCGCCCATACTGACAACTGCATCAGTGTACCTGGTGTGTTTCTAAATTGTCTAATGTTGTTTACTGCATGATGTTTTAAACAGTCTGTGTTGCTGTGCAACTGTCAGTAGTGTGTGGGACGCATGCAGGTAAAAGTTCATTGTACTAACTTCAACTTAATATAATAATAAGACACCAAATAAAATATTGTTTCTATCCATTAATCATCCAACTCGCTATATTCTAACTACAGGGTCACGGGGGTCTGCTGGAGCCAATCCCAGCCAACACAGGATGCAAGGCAGGAAACAAACCCTGGGCAGGGTGCCAGACCACCACAGGGCATACACACACACAATAGGGACAATTTAGAATTGCCAATGCACCTAACCTGTATGTCTTTGGACTGTGGGAGGAAACCGGAGTATCCGGAGAAAACCCACGCAGACATGGGGAGAACATGCAAACTCCACGCAGGGAGGACCCGGGAAGCGAACCCAGGTCTCCTAACTGCGAAGTGGCAGCGCTACCCACTGTGCCACCGTGCCACCCATATTGTTTCTATTACAACCTAAATACTTTTATATGTCTTGATAAACAAAAGTTAAAGCTAAATGTAAATGTTTAAATATAATGAAAACAGAATATCATGTCCATGACAATCAACTATGCTTTCAGAGGCCAGTGTCCATATGAGTCACCCACCTGTCACCTGGTGTGGTTTTGTCTCTCTTCAGTTAATAATGCAGATTAACAAAAACGCTGGAAACTGACAAGTTTACATAGTAGTAGTTGTAGTAGTATTAGAGAGAACCCATAGTGAATACATTTCAAAATAATAATATTTATTCCCAGAATCATCAAAGAGGCATTTAAGAGAAATGGGAATTACATAAAAATAGCTCATTTTAATTACAGTAATACAGCATACTAGGCTTCACCAAAAATAGCTGGCTGGTTTTAATAGTTATTGCTAACTAGATTTCTAACCTTTTCTCATAATCCACAAAATGTCTCATAAACTTATAATGCTACAAGAAGTCCCTTTACAAATGACATTAATAACAAAGCAATCCAAAAAGAAACACCACCAAACCTAAACCACAAAGTACTTAAAACCAAAAAGAATCTGATGTACTTAAAAGAAATCCTCTTTTCACTATCCTTACTCATCTCTTCAAATGACTACCAATTCATGTTCTGAAGAGCTGACCATAAAAGAGTGAAACCTTAAGGCTGTAGCTCTTGGAAGTTAGAATCCATAATTCATTTTGACCAGTCAGTTCCTAGTCTTGCCAGGCCAGACATGACACTCAAACTAGAATATGTGTCTGTGGACAACTGCTTAAAAAGTGTGTAGTGAACAGCAGCCAAATCCTACACTGCAAATGCTACACCCACAAGGCTTCTGTCTTTGCATTTTAAACTGCCACTGGGGTTTCATGGAGAGAGCAAAAGATACTAAACAAAAGACTTGATGCTAAGAGAAAATACAAAAGCTAAAATTGCTGGTATCCATTCATGAGATCAGTAGCACAAGGTAACTGAAGCTTGATAATTAATTTGCCTGTTGTAATGAGAGCGGCAGGAGAGGAGACAGAGAGACAGATACACATATATACCACTGTAGCTACTGGGCTCCACACTTTTGAGAAGTGCCTCTTCTCTGTTGTGCAGCTTCATCTGTGAATTTACTGGTGTTGTTAGACAGATGTGTTGATTCAGGTGTTTTGAGTACTGAAATCTGCATCTCCTGTGGTTCTTCACTATCATCTCTCTTAAAAGCAGTACTTTTGATAGAGTGTGACTCACCATTTACTTCTAATGCATATTTTGCAGTGCTTATCTTCATGGACATAGCTGACAATAGCTTGAACATAGCTGACAATTCTTTCAAGCTTACATCAGCTTCAACACTGTCGTCATAACACTGAACAGCAGAGAACACACACAACAACTGCAACAAAATATCATTCAAGTTTACCATTTGGACATTGAAGCCATCGAATACTATCATATAACCTGATGCTACTTTTTCCCTTGCTTCAGATTTTTTTAAAACATGCAATATGCTTTCTCTACGTATCACACACATTTATATGTTAAATAGGGTTCTTTTAGAAGGCTTTTTGACTGGAGACTGTTTATCGTAAACAGAAGCATGCTCTGTGTCAGATCAGGTTGAGAGCACCTCTGATCTTTGCAGTTTAAAATCACCTCCCATACTTTGATCATCATTTTCATGAGGCATTGGATTGGTTTGGAAATGTGACACTCGGTGAGCTGTCTAATTGTTCCCACCCAGTTTTAAGCAGATTCACTTATTGTTGTGTTCAGATGTATATGACTTGGGACATGTATGTATACAGTATATCTGCCATAGTATTTAAAGCACAATTCACACTGACATATTAGTTAGCTATTGTTGATTACTTAACTGCCTAATATATCTTTCTTTGTATTTTGTGCCCAAATGCATGGTGCTAGTCAAGGGTAAAGGCTGGCTTATGCATGCTGTAGACACAACTACTTTGATGCTCAGCTTAAAAGCTTTTTATATTTCAGCTACAATGTATTCATCTTGAAATTTCTCTGAAGGCTTTTTTCATCACACTGTCAAGAACTGGGACACTTCATTAGAGATTTTTGTTGCTTTAGGTACATTTAGGTAATTTTTGTCTATTTATCTGTTATAGATATTTTGAAAGCTTAAGTCTCCAGAAATCTGACCATGTATGTATGTGTTTGATTTAAATAATTTTGTTTAAGAAAAATGTAAATATTTTTGTTGTCTAAATTTAAGTGTGTCATGCTGCCATTCTCTAGCTTGAGTAATCTGTTAGTAGGTTGCTAGGACAACCTGGTTCTGCTGGTCTTCTGGTATATGATTCAAAGCATTCCATTTCTTGATTTGGTCCATGTTTTAGTTTCTTGGCTATGGTGATAATCTTGTCCCTGTGTTAGACTTAATTTACATTTTAGCCCTCTTGTGAGTCTGAACTTTTAGATATTTACTGTTTCTCCAGAGATGTGCATTTCCTAGTCAATTATTTCATAAACACACACAAGCTATTAGGATCCTTCGACATTTTTTACCTCATTGACTTTTTTTCTCTTCTTCTCCTACTTTCACACCTCACTCATATACAGTAATCATTTTTAGTTCATACAGTAAATCTAACACTTTTTAAATAATGTGCATCAACTACTAATTCCATCTCCTAACAAGCTTTTATGATTTGATTGTCATGTGCCTCTTGTACTGGCTTCAACTCACTTTGCTTTCAATGACTCTGCTTTGAAGTACTACATGAAACTGAAGTGAAACGGAGCATGCAATTGGTCTAAGAATGTGTTTCCACAAAAATAAAGAGAAATCATAATAAAAGAGAAAGATAATTAGAAATAAAAATGAAACAAATTATGGAATTTGCCAATTTATTTCTTTAACATTTAGTATTAAAAAATGTTAACTTTGCTTTGCCTTCAGACCAATGTGAGCTTGCTTTATCTTTTCTGCCTTGGCATTTGCCTGACATTTGCTGAGTTCTGTACACCCCAACTTTCTCATTTTACTTTTCAGCCTTTATATTTATGTAAAAATAACAATCTGACACTTTATTGGATAGAAGTTAGGTGTTAATAAGCCTCAAAATGAAGGAGTGAGCAATGTTTTGAGACAAACATGACTGATCAAACATTGTATCTTCCAAAACTGTATATATACCGTTATGTCTACAACAGATCATACTTGCACTGCTAATATGTTATGTGTAAAATGCTGTATAATCATTTAAGTAATACTGTAATCAAATGAAAACTAAAATATCAGGGATAGAATCATAGTTTTTATATTCCTCAACCAGCTGTAGATTGAACATTCAATGGATCCGAACAATTACGCTACAGAAGTACTTCTTTTGCCTGGAAAGCATGCATCATGTTATCTCTGAGTGTGGTAGTATCAAAGCACTGTAACAGATTTTTATATTTAAACACCTGTACAATATTTTTGCTAGACCATCAGGGACCAGTCCTAAATGCATCACCAGTCAATTGCAGGGTACATTCAACTCACAAAAGATAAATTCAGAGTTACCAGTCACACTTATTAGCTGCTTTTGGGATATGGGAAGAAACTAGAGTGTCCACGGAACCCATTTTGAAAGTTTGCATTCCAAAATAGAAATACTGGATTTTGGAGCTGGGAGACTGCAGTACTAACAAATGTCATCCAGTATCATCAACATAGAGTGGTGCTTGAAAGTTTGTGAACCCTTTAGAATTTTCAGTGTTTCTGTATAAATATGACCTAAAACATCATCAGATTTTCACTCAAGTCCTAAAAGTAGATAAAGAGAAACCAGTTAAACAAATGTGACAAAAATGTTATACTTGGTCATTCATTTACTGAGGAAAATGATCAAATATTACATATTTGTGAGTGGCAAAAGTATGTGAACCTTTGCTTTCAGTATCTGGTGTGACCCCCCTTTACAGCTATAACTGCAACTAAACGTTTCCGGTAACTGCACACCGGCTTGGAGGAATTTTAGCCCATTCCTCCGTACAGAACAACTTCAGCTCTGGGATGTTGGCCGGTTTCCTCACATTAACTGCTCGCTTCAGGTCCTTCCACAACATTTCGATTGGATTAAGGTCAGGACTTTGACTTGGCCATTCCAAAACATTAACTTTATTCTTCTTTAACCATTCTTTGGTAGAACGACTTGTGTACTTGTGTGCTTAGAGTCGTTGTCTTGCTGCATGACCCACCTTTTCTTGAGATTCAGTTCATGGACAGATGTCCTGACATTGTCCTTTAGAATTCTCTGATATAATTCAGAATTCATTGTTCCATCAATGAAGGCAAGCCATTCTGGCTCAGATGCAGCAAAACAGGCACAAACCATGATACTACCACCACCACGTTTCACAGATGGGATAAGGTTCTTATGCTGGAATGCAGTGTTTTCCTTTCTCCAAACATAACGCTTTTCATTTAAACCAAAAAGTTTTATTTTGGTCTCATCCATCTACAAAACATTCTTCCAATAGCCTTCTGGTTTGTCCACATGATCTTTAGCAAACTGCAGACGAGCAGCAATTTTTTTTTGGAGAGCAATGGTTTTCTCCTTGCAACCCTGCCATGCACATCAATGTTGTTCAGTGTATTCCTGATGGTGGACATGAACATTAGCCAATGTGAGAGAAGCCTTCAGTTGCTTAGAAGTTACCCTGGGGTCCTTTGTGACCTCGCCAACTATTATACGCCTTGCTCTTGGAGTGATTATTGTTGGTCGACCACTCCTGGGGCCTCATGTATAAACGGTGCGTACGCACATAAATGTTGCGTAAGGACTTTTCCACGTTCAAATCGCGATGTATAAAACCTACACTTGGCATAAAGCCACGCACTTTTCCACGGTACCTCATACCTTGTCATACGCTAGTTCTCCGCTCGGTTTTGCAGACTGGCGGCACCCAGCGTCAAAGCAATGCTACTGTTCCTGTGTGGTTACACCTTATTTTCCTGACGCGGCTTTATAAATACACTGAAACTAACCGCATATTGTTTATTAGTGTAACGCATCTGATTGTAATTAACTTGTAACAATATAATGGTCTAGAGAATAGCCATAGAATTCCAAATACCATAACTGCTTTAGCGTTGTTACTCTCACTGCACCTTCTTCTTCTTCTTCTTCTTTCAGCTCCTCCCGTTAGGAGTTGCCACAGCGGATCATCTTTTTCCATATTACTCTCACTGCACCACTCGGAGTATTTATATCACTGTATCTGAGTGTGAATCACAGCAGCAGCTGATCGGAAAGAGAATTATCGGTATACAGCTTCAAGGACACGCTGTCTCAGCCACAGCAAAACGTTTCAAAGTCTTTCCTGTACGGACCTCGCGGTTCAGAAACAGTTTCATCCCAAGAACTTTAAATGCACTTAATCAATTGCTCCTTGTAGAACTGTTTGTACTTATAAGTACAATCACCCCACTGTAAACTTGCACTACAGTTATAATATCGCACAACCTGAACCACTTTATAAAGCGTGTATTTACATATGATGACGATATTTTAAAGGTGAAATGCAGCAAAATATGTTTATTATATTATACAGATAAAACATTAACTTCATTTAAATAATCTATATTCTTCACTGGGAGTGTCGTGAAGGATAGAATAATTAAACATGTACTACGAAGATATTTCAATGTTCCTTAAACATTTTGAAGAATCGCGCTCTAAGCTTACAGATGGCTTAACTTCTATTACAGAGCTGATTGTGTGGTGATTGGGTATTTGGGGAAAGAAAAGTAAGGACTGCAGTGGCGGATACGGCAATATATATTGAATATAAAACAGAAAGAGAAAATAACAACACAGCTAAAAACGCAGCGACAAATTTCGGCAAAAGTTAAATGCTTGTGTCATGAGCACGAGGCAGCTATGCAGTGTCTGCAACGGACGTGGCCATCCACCGTGCATAAGCTACGTTACTGACATTGGCGGGCGAAGGAGCCACCGATTCTTCCTCTGCCCAGTGCCACCACAAGCCTAGAGCCGCCCCTGAGTACCGCTGCAATAAATTATTTCATCGAAGTTCGCACACAATCACTGCGCCGTGAAACTCATGTTTAATAACGTGGTTTAACTCCTATCATCATGAAAATGATATCACGTGTACATCTCAGTATTTTAGTTATTTATTGAGCTGTAATATCATGAATGTAATGGATTCTGTGTCCAGTTGGAGGAAGAGAGCCGGTTTAAGAAGCAAGTAGTGATTCACACACATAGAGCACATAGAAGATCAAATACAAAACAAAGCATTTAACGTGCTACTTTAATTACGATGTGATTTGAGAAACTGGTTAATTAAACGATTTTAAGATGAAGTTTATGATGTTCTACTTTAATGACAAAATAAACTACGTGATTAAAGTGGAAATGTCGAGACTGAAGTTGACATTTCGTGCTTTTTCCCCACTGTGTGCCTTTTTTTCTCTGTACCCTAATAAGCTTTCATATGACACTCAGACAGTGGGCTACAACTCGCCTTTTCACGGTGACTTTGATATGTGATTTCATTTTTATTTCCGGCACTGTGCGATTTTGTGAACGTGAGCTTTCAAGTTTCTCCAACACGCTATGTCACTCGATCAACTTCCTTTTGTTGATTATACCACGGTTTATTTGAACAAATAGTATGTTTTTCCTTTGCCTCCACTTGGTATTCGCTGAAATTCTTATATTTTCCCCCGTGCTTTTCCCATTGTCTTTTCACAGAAGGCTGAGCTTAAGGGCGATTTATATTCATTTGCATATTCAAAGAGGCGTAATTCTGGGAGGAGTTGAGGCGTTACATAAAGCGCATGCACGAGAGTTACTTTTCACTCTGATCGGGATTTATGTAGCAGAAGAACGTGGAAGTTGGAGTACGCACAGATTCCTGCATCTGGATTTTTCTGTGCGTAAGCACATTTCGCCATGTTATAGTGCAAGTTCTACGCACGCCGTTATACATGAGGCCCCTGGGGAGGGTAACAATGGTCTTGAATTTCCTCTATATGTACACAGTCTGTCTGACTGTGGATTGGTGGAGTCCAAACTCTTTAGAGATGGTTTTGTAACCTTTTCCAGCCTGATGAGCATCAACAACTCTTTTTCTGAGGTCCTCAGAAATCTCCATTGTTCGTGCCATGATACACTTCCACAAACATATGTTGTGAAGAGCAGACTTTCATAGATCCCTGTTCTTTAAATAACACAGGGTGCCCACTCACACCTGCTTGTCATACCATTGATAGAAAACACCTGACTCTAATTTCAACTTCAAACTAACTGCTAATCCTAGAGGTTCACATACTTTTGCCACTCACAAATATGTAATATTCGATCATTTTCCTCAATAAATAAATGACCAAGTATAATATTTTTGTCTCATTTATTTAACTGGTTTCTCTTTATCTACTTTTAAGACTTGAGTGAAAATCTGATGATGTTTTAGGTCATATTTATGCAGAAATATAGAAAATTCTAAAGGGTTCACAAACTTTCAAGCACCACTTTTAATAAGCAAAATATAACGTCTACCACCCTTTATTGCCAAAATCAGGACATTAAGTTAACTTCTTTGCAATAAACCAAATAATCTTAAAGTGTCAGCCGCATTGCAACTGGATTCTCTAGAGCCTATCAGACTATGCTCCTTGAGACAGCTTTTCAGATTTTTGGATCCTCTCACAGTAATATTTTTTCATACTTTTTTTTTTTTCTTACATCCACTAGGCCATTGTCATCTGATTTAATTGTGGATCCCTGAGCAGCATCTTCTTTAACGACAGAAAATTAATTTCAGCTGCCCAGAATTAACTTATAATTAATTTGTAGTCCAGCTGTCGTAATGTCTGCCAGACTTGCCTGCAGGCCTAGATTGTCACTCATATTCAATACAGCTCCTATCAAAAGAATAGACTGGGTCTTTTTGCTTAAAATATAACAGTTTTATTATGTGTTATTTAAGATCTACAAATTAGATATTAATATGTTTGATTTTTGTCAACTTCTGCATTGCAATGGCATTTATTTAGGTATTAATAATAACATAACGAATTATTTGTATTTAACAAATATCTTAAATCTCTAATATTGCAATTAACTTACCAATCCATTTTTAACAAACAAGGCATTAATTGGTTTTAATCATATAATTTACATGCCATAAGGCAACAACAACTTTGGTGACTGCCTTACAGAATCATCTGCAGAATGATTCTAACAAATCCAAAGGCATGTTTGTGCTTTCTTGACTTGAATACAAATTAAGGTGTAACTCAACTGTCCACCTCTTTAGAGTCAATTTTTGCTTTAGCTCTTTTGCAATACGTTCTCCAAGCCAACTATAAATAATAAATGAGCATTCAAAACTGTAACAGCTTGGATTATTTTATTGACTCAATGGGATTTAAAGCTTCATCACTTAATGTTAACTATTCTGAAACCGCAGAGTTGCCAGTTTTATTACTATCCTCTCTCAACACACTTTGATTTGAAATATCTAGGAGAACTTCTGCCTGAAAAATCGTCCTCGTGTTTGCGTAACCTTTTCTGTCAGCTGCTCCCAGTGTCAGAGATGGATCTTTGATGCTGTTGATAAGCGGAGCTTAGGGAAATGGGGGCTGGGATGGAATCCACTGCTCCAATAGCTTTGTTCTCTAAGCATACCAGCTTTATGCTGCTAAACAATTCACATCAGTCACCTTTTTAAGCTGGATACCCTTCTCCTGCATACTAAGTTGTATTTTTTCCCATGCAATTCTTTACTGTATAGTGTGAACTTTTTTCATATTATTAACATCCAAACTAATTGGTATGGCTTAGGAAAATAAGTCTTTGAGTATGCTCATCAATTAAATAATTAATTCAAAAAGCATCTAAATGCTGAATATATGGCACTGGTGCAATGGTAAAAAAAAGATTATTTAAAAAAATATAAACAAATTCTGAAATAATATGGACTGAAAAAATAGAAGTATGGTAAACACACATTTGATAAAATATGAAAACAATGTTTATGAAGTTTGCAGTTTTAATGTGAAATTAAATAAAGGCACATTTCAACAAGCACGGGGACAGCACTGGAATGCATTCTGTACAGACAGTTGGAGATGAAATGGGAAAGAAGCTAAATCTTGCTTACATAAGCACAAACACACATTTGTCCCACATTTTTCCAACACAAATAGTACAGAACAATTCCACTCAATCACTGGTAAAATAGGAGTTCTCATTTCTAATTCATCAGATTAGAAATATCTGAGACAGAAAGTGCTTCCTGAAGATTTTGGGAAAGTTGCAGCATAGTATTTGGAAATGTTCATGAGAAAGGGTAGTACTTAATCTGACTAATACTGTACATTGTGTTTTGATTTCGACTTACAAGTAAATTCGCAATCAGAACTACTTTTAAATCTGTGCTAAAAATGACCCATTGCTGGAGTATGGACATGTCTATTCCCATGCCATTTAAGTTATATCTTAATTGATTCCTACACTAATTCCATCTTTTCCATTAACCGGGACAGAAATCACACCCAGTAAAACATAAGGAAATCCTTGGGTATGGTATATTTTGGGATGCAATGATGGGCTTTCTCTAGTGCAGCTATTTTCTTTTCAGAACAGAGAAGCTAAAATGTGTTATACAGCTTAAGCATAACCTCCTCTAAGTTGTATTCTACACATCATACTATATAACCTAACATTCCATTAGCCTTCCTAAAGGCTTTTGCACACTGTATGGATGTAGAGGGTAATGAATCCACAATGACTCCTAGATCTATTCTCATAAGGTGTACCTTTAAGTTTTAAATGTCTTGTGTATTCAAAGCTAATATTTCTACACACTAAGCATAATACTTAAAATGTACTTACATTGAATTTCATCTGCCATAATTGAGGTTATTCTATAATGACTTAGTTGATTCAGCTGCCTCTCCTCTTAGTTTGATCTCATCTGTAAACTTAATCAGCATGTAATTTGTATATTCTTATAAAATCATTTATATACATTAAAAATAGCAGTAGCTATACCACTGCTCCCGATGGAACACCACTTGTAACTTTACATAACTGTGAAAAACTTCCTCTCAACATAACCCTTTGTTCCTGATGTTTATGCCAATGTTTCATTCATCTACATGTGACTTGATTTGCTACTTGTTTTATTTTGATTGTTAGCCTCTCACGGTGGTCATGTTATCAAAAAATTTCTGAAAATCAAGATAAATACTATCATATGCATTTCCTATCATGTGAATTGTTTGTGTGCATTTTATGTATTACTTGTAAACCTCAATGTACGGTCCTTTTAAATGCGCACTTAGATGGGGCCACCCTGATCTCACAGCTTCTAAATCCTCACTCTTTACGGCTCACGGCTTTATATGTAACCCAGAGGAAAGGAATAAACAGTGGTTCATTGAAGTTTGGTGGTGTTATTTGTGTATGTTATTAATTTTTTGCATCTTTTCTGGGAAGTTTCTTGAACATCTTGGAGGCTAATTTGGGGTTTCTGAAGCCAAGGAATCTGATTTTGACATTTATTTTGTTCTTTCGCATATCCCGAGGAAGCCATAATTTTCTACCATCTTTCTGAAATGCCATCATGAATGTTGAAGGGTGACACCATTTTGAGATATTCATGTCAGCTGTTGCAGAGGTAACTTGCCCTGGGAAAGTGGATCATTTAGTGTGTTCTGGGCAACCCTATAAATGATCATATTCAAGTGCTGTTTAGGTACCAGTTTGGATTCACTTAACCTGCTGTGCACAATTTTTACTGTAGTGGGACTTGGTTAACTGGGATTACCTTTCTAGCAGTTCCTTTTTTTTTAGCAAGTTTTCTTGTTTTTTTATGTTTCTACATTTCAATTTTTTTCTCTTAAAGACAGAGTTTTCAGAGTTTTTCTCTCTGGTGAGGTATTTTGGGACAATAAAGTATATTTTGAATCCGTTAATGCCAGCTCACCATTTTTGGGTCCTGCTCAGTCAAAGCTTGCTGATAGTAGTTTAGGGCTGGCTATGTATAGAGTGAGCCTATTCTGAGCAGAGCAGAGAAGGTCCTGGCCTGTTTTAGGGGTTATTATTGGAGGCCTTATGCTATGTGTAGGATTCCTACTGACAATAGCTTATAGAACCACAATCCTGTAATCCATAATAACTTCCTGAGCAAGTGACAAAATGCCTTTTTGCTCTCTGTATACTGCTGTCACTCTCTCATTATAATTTTTACAAAATTAGCAGATACAAAAACTTGACTCTGTTTAGTAGACAACAATAAAACCCAGACATACAAAATCTTATTCTGCAGGAATGACTAATTGAGATCAGCAGGTATGAAACACAAAGACTCACATTCTCACTGTCAGTGAATAAATTAGAGTAACTCTTTATCAATACTAAACCATAGTTTTAAGTTATGGATATTCATTAAAACTCACAAACATAAAAGCGCCTTTCTAGCCTATCGTTTACTTTTAGAGGTCTAGGCTGGATTGACAGATACTGGCCTCAGGCCTAGTGACTATACTGCTGGGCCTCACGCCTGCTGTTTATGCTGCTGGGTGAGAAAAATTTCATGTACACCTATAAGCTGCTCATGTGTCAAGTTAAGCTGCCCCACAGGATTCTGTGCTTGGATGGGTGCATCCAAAAGCTTTCTTCATTCTATCACTTGCTTTTGGCTCAGTCACTACTTTATTATATATACCAAAATGTCAAACATCCTTCTGGGAGCATGTGGTAAAACTGATAAATAACCATACAAAGTGCTTAGCCAAGAACATGATGGAAGACACCACTAGAACTGAAAGGGGAATAGGATGGTTGTGTTAAAACAACTGCACATTTATATTACATCAGGTTGATGTTTTAACTTTATGTCAAAATAACATTTTGCATTTGCATCGATATTATATGGTTACCAACTTTCATGCCAGAACTATCAAAACTAGCCAAGATGAACCGACTGCTGATGTGGAATGCCATCCTTTCTAGCCTACAGATAGTGTCCATCAAGTGTGACTACAAGCCCTCACTCTAATACAAAATGCAGCCCACATTATATATTTTTAGTGAAGTGTATGCCATTTTTTTTTCTTTTTATTAATTTTATTGCAATCCATACAAATCAATCAAGTTTTTACAAAAAGAAAAATTGAGTTATGAACAAATCGATCCCCACCCCTGACAGAGAGAGCAAGCCAAACGGCGTGAAATTTAAGGCCTGTAAACATACCTACATTAATAAATTCTCTGTGCTTTATGAGCTTATTTTAAAATATTACTGATTAGATCCTGCCATGTTATGAAAAAAGTCTGTACTGATTTTCCAATTTCAAATAGTATAACACATCAGTTTCCCACTGACTTAAAAAAGGAGAGTTTGGGTTCTTCCAGTTGATCAGAGTAAGTCTGCGTGCCAAAAGTGTAGTGAATGCAATCACAATTTGTTTGTCTTTCTCCGCTTTAAACCCATCTGGAAGAACACCAAACACAGCTGTTAATGGGTTAGGAGGGATTGTAAGACCAAGGCTGTCTGAAAGGTAATTAAAAATTTTCGTCCAGAATAATGTTAATTTGGTGCAGGCCCAGAACATGTGACCCAGCAAGGCTGGAACTAGTTTGTAGCGTTCGCAGGTTGGATCATGCCCTGGAAACATTTTGGAGAGTTTTAGTCAAGACAGATGTGCTCGATATATAATTTTGAGTTGTATAATTGTATGCTTTGCGCATATGGAGCTTAAGTGAATTCTCTGCATTGCTACTTTCCACTCCTTTTCTGATATATTAATTGAGAGATCTTTTTCCCAGTGTCCTCTTGGATCTTTGAAAGGGAGGGATTGTAAAATGATTTTATATATTGTAGAGATGGTGTCTAAGTCCTTGAGATTGAGCAATATTTTTTCCAGCTTGGATGTGGGTGCAAGATGAGGAAAATCTAGAAGGTTCCGTTTAACAAAGTTCCTGATTTGAAGATAGTGAAAGAAATGTGTAGTTGGAATGTTAAATTTGGAATGTAATTGTTCATAGGATGCAAAGACATTGTCTATATAAAGATCTCTAAGCAAGTTAATTCCAAATTTTTTCCAGATTTTAAAAACTGCATATGTTTACGAAGGTTGAAAGAGGTGGTTCTCTTGCAGAGGTGCCACAGATAGAAGCTTCTCCGTCTTAAAATGCTTTCTACATTGGTTCCAGATTCTAAGTGGGTGGAGCACAATTGGGTTATCAGTATATTGCCAATAACGTGTGTTTATTGGAGCACAGAGCAAGGAGTACAAAGAAGTACTGCAGGATTTTACTTCTATTACGGACCAAGCCTGTGTATGTTCTTCTATTTGTGTCCAGGTTCTTATCACCTGTATATTTGCTGCCCAGTAATAAAACTGGAAGTTAGGTAGAGCCATACCGACTTCTGCCTTTTGTCTTTGTAGGGTTGCTCTTTGGAATGCGTGGATGTTTTGAATTCCAAATAAATAATGTTATTGTTGAATCTAATTGCTTAAAGAATGATTTATTAATGTATATTGGAATGTTTTGAAATAAAAAAAGGAGCTTAGGAAGAATATTCATCTTAACAGTGTTAATTCTTCCAGCTAGTGTGAGATGAAGGGTTGACCATCTATGCACGTCTTGCTTGATTTTTTTCCATGCAGATGGCGAAATTTTGTTGATAAAGAGCTTTATGTTTACTTGTGATGTTTAACCCTAGGTATTTAAACTTTTCTGCAATGATAAAAGGTAGGGTATCTAATCTAATATTATATGCTTGAGAATTCACTGGAAAGAGTACACTTTTATTCAGATTAATTCTGAGACCAGAGATCTTTTGAAATTCTGTGAGTGCTATTAAGACTACAGGCACAGAATTTTCTAGGTCCGATATATACAGTACCATATCATCTGCATATAATGAAATTTTCTGTTCCAGTCCTTCTCTGCTAATCCCCTTTATCTGATTAGTATTTCGACAATGTATTGCCAGTGGTTCAATGGCAATTGCAAACAGCAGCGGTGACAAGGGGCATCCTTGTCTAGTACCACGTTCTAGTTTAAAGTAGTCTGAGCAAATGCTGTTGATGCAAACTGAAGCTTCTGGGTTAGTATACAGTAATTTAATCCATGCACAAATGTTCGGGCCAAACCCAAACTTCTCCAATGTAGTAAAAAGGTATTTCCATTCAATTATGTTGAATGCTTTTTCTGCATCCAATGATAATAATATTTCTGGGGTGTTTGATTTAGTTGGTGAGTATATTACATTAAACAGACATCGAAGATTTGAAGATAAGTGTCGGCCCCTAATATATCCAGTTTGGTCTTGTGATATTACAGAGGGGAGCACTTTCTCCATCCTTCTAGCTATGATTTTAGAGAGCATTTTAACGTTGTTATTCAGAAGTGAAATTGGTCTGTATGATGCACATTGTAATAAGTCCTTATTTTGTTTTGGAAAAACGGTGATTAGTGCTTGGCGAAAGGTTTGATGAAGAGATTGGTTAGCTCTGGCTTCTGTAAATGTTGCTAATAGGAGAGGAGCTAACTGAGCGGAGAATTTCTTGTCAAATTCTGCAGGGTAGCCATCAGGGCCTGCTGCTTTCCCTCCTTGGAGTGACTTTATAGCATCTAGTAATTCTGATAACGCCAGAAGTTTCTCAAGTTCCTCCGCACTAAAAGTGTCTATTTGTGGTATTTGTAATGTATCCAGAAATGCATTAGATTGTGTATTGTCTTCTTTAAACTCAGTAGTATATAAGGATTTATAGTAGTCTCTGAAAGTGTGTCATTATATTTTTGTGGTCGACGATTTTATCTCTGTTTGCGTTGGTGAAGTGTATGCCATTTTTTTTGGAAGAACGTTTTCCTGATAACTATTACATCCCATATCTCTGCCCTATACTGGTCCTTTCTGTCCATTTTCCAAAGCTATGGCCATTCATATACTCACAACTGCAGCCAAGTCAGAGCTGGATCATGATTCAAACATATGATGGTTTTACTGTTAAAAAAATGTAAAACAATGTGGGAAAAATAAACATATACTTGTGAATTTTAACCACTGCATGGCTAGGGAGTTGTCTGATTGTTAGAAGTATTGCGTAGGAGATATGCATAAAATGCAGAGAACAGAAAAGCCATCTGATAGAGTGTGATATCCACTGTAAAAAAATAGTTTGTAAAATATAACAGGATTCAAAATACCCCAATCAAAATTGCTGGCATCTATATGATATTCCATACTGCAGCATTCTTCACTGTCATCACTTCAGGTTTGACCTAAGCACTTTCTTGAAGAATTTTTTTTTCTCATTTTTATTGATTTTTCTTTATCCAGAACTATCCAATCAAGAAAAGATTTAGGTAACATCTGACATCAAGAGAGAAAGATAAGAATTATAGCAAAATCCGAACCTGCCAGCTTCCTGTTGAAGACTACTAATCAGGAGTAAAATACGTTCTAAGAAAAAACACTATTGTATGAGCTGCTGATCAGGATTTTAGAAGTAAGTGAAAAATTTAAAAAACAGTTCACCATCAGTCAGGATTGGCTGAAGTAAGGTCAAAAGCTGATTTTCTTAGTATAGGAACAGGCACACTGTCAGCATCACATGAAACAAACTGAAGAAACAGTGAAATTGTACAAAGAATGAGCTGGTAAAGGAGCAGAAAGACAAATTCCATATGCTCCGTAAAACGACATGGAGCCACATGTATAAAACTGGATTACATTCGGAAACTTGTCCAAGCCATTTCTTACGCAACAGTTGATATTTATAAATCACAAACTTGAAGTGAACATACGGCAAACTAACTATATGCAACTCCTACACAGACAATTTTTTATTGGCATTTCAGTAAATCCAGGTGACTGGACAATAAAGTGAAAAGAAAATTTAATTTCATTGCAGACTTCAATAATGCATCAGTCACATTCTGAAATATTTCAACTAATATCACAGTTAACTGACATGTTCTTCCAATATAGCTGTCATCAATGGTAATAACGCCTACTGCATATGCTTAAAGTTAATTGCCTTAGTAAGGAGTATATTTTTTGTGCTATGTATTGTATTACATAATTGGAAACTGCAGTGTTACCAAAATGCCAACCACCACACACAACATAACCCTGAAATATGTTTCCCACACTACTATTTCATAAAATCAAGGAATCCTAGGTTGGACTGGGCCCACTCATAACAATGTTAATCAGACCTCACATAATATATTGGTTGTATATTAATTGAATGAAAGTGCTTTCTGTTTACAAACGCAGATTAATTCTGTGATAGTGCCTTTATCAGAACACAGAAAATTAGGAAAATTAACAATTGTTGAAAATTTTCTTTGGATATCAAACTGTTCATTCTGACTATAAGGAAACTGGATATATCTATGTGATATCTTCAATATTCCATTGGCTTGAAATGAGCTGGTATGCACCAGTACTTTGTATTGACATTTCCTTGCTTTTGTGGCAGAAAGTAAATGCGTATTGGTGCATACTGGCTAATCTTGCTCTGACCTTGCATGTATTTAAATACAACTGACACAACACACCACCCTTCCTGCACTTTGAAGCAATACATGTATATATAAGGGGACCCTGTCCTTCAAAACATGAACACAATGGCAGTTTAAACATGTTTGGGTGTTAGTTGTTGAATGTAAAGAGACTTGTATTGCAATATTGATATTTACTTTGCAAAATGATTTTATTTATTTATTTTTGCTTTTTGCACTCAACTGATGTCACCTGCCCTCACTCCTTTATTTTCCATTTATTTGTGACACCCCCAGAAAAATAAGCAAAAACAATGTCTTTGTGGTCTCCATTTCAGTCAGTAATACTTCTAGTTCACATTTGCTAAATTTTCTTTTTCTGTGTTCCTATGGTTTGTACTAAAGTTGTCACTCAGGAACATAGCTAAACTTACATGGTGAATATATCTTGAATTTTTAAAACAGGCATGTTTTAGCCAAACATGGTTATTGGCGGGAGGTGACAGGGATTGGCTAAAAGCTTGTGCACTAGTGCATATATTTAAGTTGATTTGAGATTTATAAAGGAATGTGGCGTAGCACGTAGCACACATACAGCTTTATAAATCTGATTTTTTTTGTACACACACCATTTTTGCCTTTAGAAAGTTAGCTGGATTTTAATATGGAATCTAAGCAAACTTTAATTCATGAGGCCTCTGAGCTGCAGATAAAAGAAAAAGGAAGAAGGTGAAATTGAAAATTTAGAGCAAAGAGATTGGAACATAAAATGCCCTGACCAATCACATAAGTCACCCAGTGTGTAACTTCTGAAAGAAAACCAGCCCAGGAGTGAAATATATTTTTAAATAATTCTTAGGGAGCTAAAGTGCAAACAAAGAGCCAAACCAATGTGTGTTTCAGAATTATGAACTATCTGAAGGGCATATGAGACTATCAAGCCAAATGTATTACTCTCCTTGGTTTTAAAAATAGCAATAGGAAGCTTGCAAAGAATATGCAAGGTTGGATTAAACCAATGCCAAACTAAGTAAAAAGCAAACAGTCATGGTTCAGCCAGGGTTATAACCAAGGTATACATTTATGTTTGTTGTGTTTAATTTTTTGTTTTTGTTTATTATGTTTCCATGTTCCATTAGTTTTTTTTTCTTGTTCCCTTTTATGTAAAATGATATTTTTGAAAATTATTCAGTCATTAATGTTTCTACCACTTATCCAAGACTGGGTTGTTGAGCAACTTCAGTATCTTAGCAGTAAAGCTCTTACATTCCTTTCCCCAGCCACACTTGCCAACTCATAGTGTGAGATACCAAGCCACCTGGGAGACAAAATCCTCACAGCAGTCCCTAAGTCTTCTCAGGTGTCTCTTTCCAGCTGGTTGTACCCAGTAAAAACCTATCAGGGAGGCATCTGTATCAGATGCCCAAACCACCTCAATTAGCTCCAAGTCTCTTCCTGATGTCTGTGCTTCTCACCCTATCTCTAAGGGAGTTCCCAGTCACCATGCAGATAATGCTTATTTTGGCGTTTGTCCCCACAAATCCCATTCGTTATTACCCACAGCTAATGACCATGGGTGAGGGAAGGGATGTAGATTGACTAGAAAATTGAGAGCTTTGCTGTCTGGCTAAGCTGGTTCTTCAACAATACTGATCAGTATGGTGACCACATAACTGTGGTTGCCGCCTTGATACGTCTGCCGATTTCACCATCCTTTTTCCCTTCTTTTGTGAACAAGCTCCAAGTTACTTGAACTCCTCCATTTGAGGCAGTAAGTCAACTGTCACTCAGAGAGGACAGTCCACTTTTTTCCTATTAAGGACCATGGCTTGAGATCTAAAGGTGCTGATCTTTATCCTGGCCGCTTTACATTCAGTTGCAAACCATCCCAATGCATTCTGATGTTTTTAGATTGTTTTTTATTTAATTATTTAAATTTACACTATTGTGTTTCAATGTGTTATGTAGTGTTCTATATTACTTGTACTATTACTTCAGGGCTCCCTAATGTCACCACATTGGGATTTTTTGCTTCTGTTCTTGGTTTTTTATATTTGAATTGTGTTTTGGGAGTTGTTTACCAAGGATTCCCTTTTAGGCAACTCATTTTTGCTTTTCACTTTTTTATTCTGTTAGAGATTTTCTGAATACATATTCTCATTTATAAAGATTCTGCTCTAAGAATTGTCCTTTCTAGCAAAACGTTTTATGGTACCTTCCTCTAGAAGGGCATGTTTGTTTTTTTTATATATTTTTGGACACTAAAAGAGTTTTTTTGGTACTTTGAATGTCAGTTCCTGATCTCGGGCTAGTAGGCTGAATCCTTCCTGTGGAGTCAGGTTGAGTCAGGGGCGGGACAGAAAGCATTGAACTCAGAACCTTTAAATGAGGAAGGACGTTCATCTTAATGATAACCATTCAAGAATGGAATGACAATAATAATAATAATAATAATAATAATAATAATAATAATAATAATAATGTCATATTTATGTAGCACCTTTCATACACTCAAGGACACTTTACAATTCAATAAACACATTAACAAGACAATAAAAATTACATACAAGAAAATGAATAATGCTCATTGAAGAAATGTGTTTTTAACAGGAGTTTGAAATGAATAATAGATTTTTCCTCATGAAGGCTGAGAGGAAGAACATTCCAAATTTTAGGGGCTATCACACTGAAAGCTCTGCCACCCATAGTTACTAACCTGTGTTTAGGTACAGTGAGTAAGTTAGCATCTGATGATCTTAATGCACAAGCAGGAGTGTAAGGAAGCAGCAGCTCAGACAAATAATGAGGGGCTAAACCATGAAGGGCTTTAAAGGTGAGAAGAACAATTTTATATTTGATTCTTGAAAAGTCTGGTAACCAATGCAAATCATAAAGGACAGGAGTGATATGAGCAGATTTTTTAGTGTGTGTAAGTAGACGAGCAGCATAATTCTGAACATATTGTAATCTATTGATATATTTAGTTGGGAGGCCATAAAACAATGCATTGCAGTAGTCCAGACGGGTAGTGATGAAAGCATGAATCAGTTTTTAAGTATCCTTCACATTGAGAAAAGAGCAATATTGCGAAGATGAAAAAAAGCTGTCTGTACTATTGAGCTAATGTGTGGTTGAAAAGTAATGTGATGCTAAGGGTTCAACCAGGATCCCATCAATGTCAATTTTTAGCCCATGAAGGGTAGAGAGAACAGATTTGGTACCAACTAATAAGATTTTTGTTTTATCAGGATTAAGTCGTAAAAAATTATCTGTCATCTAATGATTGATTTCCTGAATGCAATCAGCCAATGCAACAGGTGAAGATGTTGCAGTTGCATTAACACTTATATAAAGTTGTGTGTCATCGGCATAGCAGTGGAAGCTTAGACCATACCAATGAATAATCTCACCTAATGAGAGCATATAGATGTTAAACAGAACTGGACCTAGGACTGACCCTTGAGGGATACCTTGTGTGAGTGAAGTAGTGGTAAATTTGTGTTCCCTAATGAAGACATAATACTGGCGATCACTGAGTTATGATATGAACCAAGAAAGAGAAAGAGCAGCACCAGAGATACCAATACTACAATAACGTTGTTTCAGGTAATTATAGATATTGTAACATCATTAACACATAACACATCCAAAATTAGAAGAAATAATGTTTTTCATGAAAGAAGATACTGTGATGCCTAAATACTTAAAGGAAGGAATGGACAAGATAAATAAATGGATGGACAGGAAATTAAGTTCACTATTTGAAGGAACAAACACTTTGTACTTGCAAAATAGATTTATTACAAAAGGAAGGTAAGATAATACATTCTCCATGTATATCAGCACATTGCAACCATATAAAGAGATCCTGTGAGATGAATTATACACAAGTTTAGGTAAACCAACTAGACATGCATAAAGCTATCACCAGAAGCTTGAGAAAGAGAGAGAGAGAACAAAAAGAAAGGGCAATACTAAATATCCCTGCAGTGCATTCCTGTGAATACTTATATGGATGACATTATATAGTTAATAAGCAAGACAGCAGTGGGAGAAGGGTATAGAGTTTTGTCAATAAAAGTAGGTCCAAAGTTAATAGTTTCCATGCCAATTGAGCCCGCCAAATGGCTTTTCTACTTGCAATGAAAACATTGTTACAGGGAAGACTTACAAATAGTCTTTGTTGATAATATAGTTAGAAAGTGCAGTAGAGTTCTTAACTTGCTTTAGTGAAGGAGAAATAATAGCAAATGTTATAGATGTTTTCATTAACAGAAAAATGGAAGAACAACAGCCATAAAATATCTCTGAGCCATGTGACTGCAGTACTCTGCGATCTCTCCACTTCCGGGTTCCACTACCAAAGACATCACCTCCATCCTGTAGTGATCTTCTCATTTCTATTCCCACGTCGATGACTTCACTTCCAGCTTCCATTGATGACGTCTTCCCCGTCCACCAAAGAAGATGTCACTTCCACCTTTTCCTGCCAACACAGTTCCATTTTGTGTTCATCCAATTTTTAGTTTGCTCCTCTATAAAACACCTCCAAAAACTCCATGTCTTTGTCAAATGTGTTCTTGTGCCATTTATGACTGGATTTCAAACCCAAACGATCAATACACGAAGCGAAACATTATACAGGTAATTCCCCCAACCCTTGATTGCTTTTCACTGTGTTTTTTGTCATTCACACAGTGTTACTGTTTGTGATATGCCATCCATTGGAAAGGCAAATGCAATATATTTTATTACTTAACTCTTTCAAGGCTGACATTGACTTTTGTCAAAATTCAGGGGTAGAGGATCATAATCGGCTGTAAACTGATACAAAACTTGCCGTTACTTTTTAGTTCAACTTTCTTTGCTTGAAGGAAAGTTGCGTAGCTTTGTTGATTTGACCTCGATTCCCTGCATGTGCATGAGTAGTGAAGAGTAAACAGCCTTTAAAATGGTATCAGCATCTGGTGAGTCTAAAGCAAATGTGCAAAGCAAAATACTCCATGGATGTTTTCTGTATTATCGCTGAATCAGACACTGACTTTTCGGACTCTGAGTTTGATGCAAGTGATCTGGAGATGGATATCAAAGACAAAAGTGAGGTACCAGCACCAACCTATTGGTCCCCAGCTGATCATGGTGCTGAAAACGTTTGCATACCTGATACGCTTACAGCAGTGTTTGCCTAGGAGGACCACCACTTATGATGACAAGAGGTACAAACCATATTGCGTCACACTGCGACTGTCACCATCGTCCACCTGCTGTGCTAAGGCAGAGAGGTAGCCAGCCCGCCATGCATTCCAGCTGTCCATCAAGCTGCCCCAGCACAGCCACTGCTGCCAGAGATGCAGAACAGGCGCCAACAGCCCACCACAACACATAGCAAAAGATGTTTTATGTTGATGTGTGAAACTAGTGCATTTTGTGCTTTTTAGAAAACTGAGTTGTTTGGAAAAAATATTCAGCCCTCAAAGAGTTAAAATGTTTCTGATGCACTATATGTTGGAACAACAGAGACATAGCAACTGAATGAACACCCAGGCAGACACACAGACACTTATGCTTTTATTAAGTTGGAATGTCCTGCTGTGATGTACTTGAAGTTTATCCATACATTAAAGAAGACTGTTAAGCTTATTCTTCATCTGTGAGTATGGGTTTTGTGTGCCAAGTTTATTAATCAAATGTTATTAAAGGATGGTAATTTTCTTGCATGTCACATAGTCCAGGTTAGAGACAAATTAAATAAGAAAATTTAAGATAAAACCCTCAACAACCACTAAAACAAACAGTGGTCTTAAACCAAATTAATATTCAACAATACCAGTTTGTCCAGTTTAGTAGAAAGCTGTTCTTTAAATGTGCTATTTTGTAAAAGAGAGAGATTAAAATGCCATCATGGAGCCTTCGATGTTAGAGGTAAATGAAGTTGAGGATGTGTTTGTCTGTTTAATGGCATCATTGGCTGGTCTTTTCTTTAATTCCTGCTTGCTCTATGGCAAGGGTTCCCAAAGTGGTCGATATCGACCCCCTGGGGTCGATTTGAACTTTCTAGGGGTCGATAGTTTCAATAAAAAAATTGGGGGGTCAACGACAGCAAAAATAGACCCCCTTACTACTGCTATTTGTTTGTTACTTCAAAATATCTATGATTCCAATAGGTACCTAATTAAGAAGTAAAATAATTCAAAAAAACACTTTTTTGATAAAAACATATTACATACCAAACTTGCGAACAAAAAGGTAAAATGTGTCATTAAAAGAGTCACACGTAAGAATGCATGAAAACACATGTAACACAAACATACAGTATCTGTGCATTGTCTTATCGAACATATCAAAGCAAGTGCGGACATGAAAAACCGTTGCATGTCCGCTCTTGCTTGCGGTGGGACGAGACGATGGATATTCTATATTAGCAGAATCTATCAGTCTTGTACGGTCATGCTTTCATAAAACACTATAAATTGGTTCGTTTAATGTGCCATGTACTTATTTGTGATTTGAACTTTGAATATAATTATTTATTGAGGAGCAGTACTACGAAAAAGAAAATTGGAGGACACAGTTTATTTATTCGAGTTAGAACAAAAATCTTCTGTTTCAAAGTACATACTTTATTGTTGTTTTTTTTTTAATCACAGGGGCTTAATTAAAGTTTGTATTTCTTCAGATAATAATATGACTGAACCAAAAAAGAAATGCAGACAGTACAGCTTGGACTATTTGTACTTATTTTGAATTTACATATTTATTTCATAAATGTCAAAAATGTAAAAAAAAAAAACCCTAACTCTGCTCGTATTTTTTTGCTTAAATTTTCATTAGTGCAGGTTTCGATATTAAATGTTGCACAAGATAATGCCATATTCTGTAGCCATTTTATCTTTTTAAATCATAATTACAAATGATTAAAATCTGATATCTAGTGAAATATTTAATATTGAGTACTGTACAAATGTATTAATTTGAGTAAGTAAAGTAAATGACTAGGGGGTCGACGGTTTTAAAAGTTTTTGGTAAAGGGGTCGACGGCCGAAAAAAGTTTGGGAACTCTTGCTCTATGGTATTTAATTTTCTTCTCTATTTTATTTGTATATATTTATTTATACTTCTTTGTGTTACTGACTGACTGATTATACAATAGGTGTAACTTTTTCTTAGTGAAAAAGGGTGATTGGAAAGTAATTTCAATACTGTATATTTAATACTAGCAAAATACCCACGCTTCGCAGCGGCGAAGTACTGCCTTAAAATTTTTATTAAGAAGAAAATTAAACCTTTTTAAACTGAGGGAAAATATACCAATAACTATTTGTTAAGGATCTCTTTGTATACCACGTTGTGAGTTTGGCCCTCCGATTGTAATATGACCAAGCTGTGCGCTGAGCTTACTCTTGAGCATGCAACGTACAGTTGGCCATGTGAACAGTAATCTTGTTTCAAATCTCACAGCTTGGATTGCCGCTGTCATAATCGGTTTGAGTTTCATGGTTTGTTTCAATTACGACAGTATTTGTAGGACTTGTGTTGAAGAGACATTCGGCATCTGTCAAGCGTTGTAAGTATATATACAACCAGTTTCATCGATAACTTCACATACAGCTTTTGAGAGTTTAAACATTTATAAACATCAAAGTGTCCACTACTGAAATCGTCACCTGTGAATCTAAGATGTTTAAGAGGCATTGCGGTTATCCAAAGGTGTAAAATATTTGGCCATTTCGGTACACTTGAAAGCGACAACCGAACAATTCAGCGGCAGCCATCAACTCACATGCAGATGCATAGGTGAAGGGCTTAAGCATTTCACTCTTATAGTGCTCCTGTGTAGTATAATTATCTCCTGTACCGTCATCGGTCCACACCTTGAACCTGTCCCAGTCATTTAATACATAAGACACAGTGTTCCTCTGGATATCAAGAGTGAGCCTGATATGGCCGTGCAATATGTAACAAAGAGAATGGAAAAGGTAGGTGCCATCTCTGGTCATGGAAACCACTCGGTAAGTGACAGTTCTTTGATCGATGGTGATCACCTCAATAGACATGTT
This sequence comes from Polypterus bichir lapradei, assembly GCA_026402145.1. Classification (NCBI taxonomy): domain Eukaryota; kingdom Metazoa; phylum Chordata; class Cladistia; order Polypteriformes; family Polypteridae; genus Polypterus; species Polypterus bichir. The sequence goes on along the minus strand of JANRMT010062806.1, from coordinate 32,623,705 downwards.
AATGCGGGTACGGTTGGAATGATAACGGAAATGGGTACCTGAACAATGTAAAGTAAGTCTAAAATACCTACACAATAACTATAGTCGTAATAAATGAACAATAAAACAGCAGAGAAGCCGTGGATTAAATAAAAAGGCTGTAGTTATCAGCAGGGAGACGTGAATCCCGTGGCGAAGCAAGGAAGGGAATGTAGAGACTGGAGCGACAGACGGCCTTATATAGGCAGGCAGCCAATAACGTGGGAGGCAATGGGATGGGGGACCCAACGCTGCCTCACACGGTGACCGAGCTGCAGGACATATATATGTACATAAGTAGGATTCAGTTAGCGTTGGGAACCCGCGTACCAAATTTCTTGAAGATGGGCCCATAAGTAACAAAGACCATTGAAAAGTTCAATATGGCGGCCGACAGTGGCATCATACCACCGAAATAAGTACCAAATTTCAGCCTTCTATCTACACGGGAAGTTGGAGAATCAGTGACGTTGGAAAGTTCAATATGACGGCTGACAGTGGCGTCATACCACCGAAATAAGTACGTACATTGGTTTCGGTTAGGGCAGGGAAGCCGCCTACCAAATTTTGTGAAGATGGGGCCATGAATAAGAAAGTTCAACATGGCGGACGTTGTTGACCGTTACGCGTAGAATTTCAAAATGAAACCTGCTTAACTTTTGTAAGTAAGCTGTAAGGAATGAGCCTGCCAAATTTCAGCCTTCTACCTACACGGGAAGTTGGAGAGTTAGTGACGTTTGGAAAATTCAATATGGCGGCCGACAATGGTGTCATACCACCGAAATAAGTACGTACATCAGTTTTGGTTAGCGCAGGGAAGCCACCTACCAAATTTCGTGAAGATGGGGTCAGCCTTCTACCTACACAGGAAGCTGGAAAATTAGTGACGTTGGAAAGTTCAATATGGCGGCCGACAGTGGCGTCATACCATCGAAATAAGTACGTACATTGGTTTTGGTTAGCGCAGGGAAGCCGCCAACCAAATTTCGTGAAGATGGGGCCATAAATAAAAAAGTTCAACATGGCGGACGTTGTCGAACGTTATCGACCGTTATGTGTAGAATTTCGAAATGAAACCTGCTTAACTTTTGTAAGTAAGCTGTAAGGCATAAGCCTGCCAAATTTCAGCCTTCTACCTACACAGGAAGTTGGAGAATTAGTGATGAGTCAGTGAGTGAGTGAGTGAGGGCTTTGCCTTTTATTAGTATAGATATACATATATACACACACACACACATATATACATATATA
>JANRMT010062806.1:32575156-32614384 GCA_026402145.1 Polypterus bichir lapradei | reverse complement strand
GTAACTGTTCAGCAAGCATTTAGAAAACAGATATCTTGATAAATCCAGTTGAGTGGTGACCATAAGTCTTGTGGTCCCTGTATATTGTATTACTTTCATTGTAAAGCTCGGCAACATTCAAAGTACATTATTCTAAAATGGTTAATATTTAAATCTTGATATTTACTCTTTAAACAAATTAAAAAGAAAGAACAGATTATGTCTCTTTTATTTAACACAGCAGATTCATAGATAGGACAGGATTGTGGCAAAATGTTTAGTCTTGTTTCCTCACAGCTCTAGGAAGTTTAGCTCTAATCTTGTATAGAATTTCTAGATACTCTCCAGCTTGAATATTCATACCAAAAAATGTATGCTGGGTTGATTGTTGATGTTAATTTGGTGGGTGTATGTGTCCTACCATTGGCTGACAGGCCAGCCAGGTTTCAAAACCATCTGTTGTATTTACTTAATTGAATTATGAACATTAGTTCTACATGAATTGCTAGCTTTTACAGTGCCCTATACTTGTGCATTGTTTCATCACATACATATCATGCTACTTCAGTGTAATTTATTCAAGTAAATTATAGTATGTACATTTTGATAAATTTACTTGTTAATTTGTTCTGTTATCTCATTATGGTATTAATTTTGGTTATATGACCTGATTCTATTAATTTTACACAACTCACTCATTATTTTGCATCACCCTTTTCATTTAGTTTTAGTTGTTTCCCTTATTGGTAAAAAGTTATGATACCCATAGATTCAAATACTAGATCTGTAAATTGTACTCATATTTAACATTGTTACAGTCGTTAATCTATCCACTTTCATAGAATAAAAGCAGAGCTCAACAGGAGTGCTGTAGCACATGCGTGATGTTACCACTGTTATTCATTTTGTGGGCAGATGTTTAAACACCTGTCTGATTCATGATTCTTGATCACTTCACTTGTCGTTCTTTTGAGTTCAAGCTGAATCATTACCAGTGAACAAGAGTTCTGTTGCTGATCAATCTCTCATTCATCATACAAGTAAAATACAGTAAGAACACTTTTATAACAGAATGTATTAATTATAGGTTTTGTTAAAATATGTTATTGAAATTGTTTAAAAAAGAATATATAAACATATATGTAACGTTCGTGTAAATTCATATTAAAAGTTATATATATTTATATTAAAGTTTATGTCCCTTTGAAAATTCAACAGATTAATCAAACAAAATTGAGCTATATGTAAATAATATTCTAAGTTTTAACAGTTATTTGCTTTCAACTTTACCTTTTTAATTTTTTTTGAATGCACCATGTATATATCAATCACATGATTCTAGTTCATTTGTTTGCCTTTTGAATCACTACCCAAGAACATGGTGTATGATTCTTGTTCATTTGATTGTCGAAGTAAATCATTACCCAAGAATGAGGTGCATATTCTCATTCATTTTTTTCACAAACTGAACCATTACCTGATGTAACCACTAGAGGGTGCCACTGCACCCCAAACTCCAAGACACAGTAATGCCTAACACAGTTTTAGGATAAAATAACATATTTATTTATCTTAGGCATGTTTCCACAACACCTTTCCGATACCCATTGCAAAATAAATAAAATAAACCAATTCTTCCTCCTCTCGTACTCCAGTTGAGTGTTGTCCACTGCCTCCCAACTCTGATTCAATGATGTGAGGCAGTGGGCTCCCTGTTAAGCCAGACACAGGAATGCTTCCAGTGTTAGGAAGTGCCTCTCTGGAAGCACTTCTGGACAATAAAGAAAGTAGGGTGGTCCTGTCCCAACAGTGCCCTCATATAACCACCTGGGACTCCATCAGGGCTGCACTTCTGGATTCCAACTCCCAAGCACAGCTGCAAGTGTCCCAAATGGGCTGCCACATGAGGACCACTGCCACTTGCCATATGGGGGATGGAACTTTAGTCCTACATTGAGAAAGAGAAATACAATTCTAATTAATCTTATTTGTGAATTGAATAATTATTTGTGAATTGAATTAGAATGAGTCGCACTGTTCTTATTCGATTATAATTCTTGAGCATATTGTCTTATTTTAATTACGTACTTTCAGTATGTTATCATGCTTTGTGCTTTCAAACAGGACAATGTTATATGAAGGGCATTATCAGCATCTACTGTAGGTATAAAGAGAAAGAAACAATTTCCGTTGAGAGGCAATTATAAACTAAAGGAATATTGGTTGAATAAGGGACCTGATTTCAACGGATGTGGTCTGGATCCTGAAGCTACCAAGGACCTGTAATGAAGTCAATGAATGAATGTGTAAATAACAAATTATTAAACTTGTTATATCTGTATCTTGACTTCATGTTTGTTTCTTGAACACATTAGTTACATCATACAACTAACATTTCACTTTTTCAACATAATTTAAGCAACAAAATAAACATACTAAATCTGAGGCAAAAAGACTCTCACCTGGATAACTAATGTAATGACTTGCATCTCAGCTGAGCTGAAAGCCTGTAAGTTATTTTATATGCTTGGCTCTGCGTGCCATTTTAGTATTATTACAATGATCACTGACATTTTCTTGCGTTGTCAGGCATAAAACCAAAAATAAAAAAAAAATCTCTTAAAGGAAAAAAGATTATTGAAAATCATTTCTTTGACACTGTAGTACTTTTTGGCTCCTAATTATGAAAATAATTATGAATTCATGAACACCTGAAGAAGTGAACAGCTACTGTATCTGCTTTATTGGTATCCTAAAAGAATGAGAATTGTATTCACAACAGACAATGCAAATGTTATTTATATCTGGGAAAGGGAAAACTTGGATCAGATGTTTTGTGCAAATTTATTAATTTTTCCTTCTACTCAAAATTAATAACTTCAGACTAATTTGGCTAGCAATATACTCTGCAAAAAAAAAGAATACAATCCATGCATTTTTGAATTACTGCTTTCCTTTCAATGTTTAAAGCTTTTTAAAATCTTTTGGTTTATAGTTGAATGCCCAATGGTTATCATTTAAGCATAAGCAGTTTGCATGCAAATGAAAATGAAAAGCAAGATGTGGGTGACCTATGAATGCAACTAATTTTATGATAAAACTGTTAAATGAATTAAAAATCATTACAGCATATTGCATTCTGCTACAGTACATTTTCTGCATTCTATATTATTATTTTGGTGCCTCTCACACAAATTGGCAGAAAAACATAAACAGATGGAATGCACATAAAAAAACGAAGATGTGAGCAGGACAAAAAACTCCTACTTGCTATGCAATAAAGTACAGCTATTCCTTAAACATCTTAAACATTTAATATGCACCCAACTCTTTTGCAGGCTTAAACTTTCTAGTGATCCTGCATGCATTTTCAGCTCACTCGAAGTTAGTAGCAGGATATTTCTGGCACTGTTCCATATACCACTGAACCAACCGTAATAATTTAATTTAGATGTCTGTGCTTGGTGAATTTAGGCTTCATATGTTACTGAACTAAAGCAACAGAGAGAGTTCACATGTCTATCTATCCCCTAAACTTGCAACACAGATAACTGTCCATGGAGTGGACATTGTAGCAAACTAAGTAGCATTTTGACATGAAAAATTATTATCATACCACCAAGTGAAATGCATTCTAGTCTTTCTGGAACAAAACCCACGCTTTATTTCCAGGCTAGTGTGAGATTTCAACTTCTAGATTCTGAGGAAGGTAAGCTTTTATTAACCTCGAGACTCACTCACTTGAATTATTACTTCAGCTATACATTATATTTTCAATCTTTTAAGGTCACATTAATCCTTATGCTTGGCAAGAAGTTTTTTATGTGTTTGATAACTTAAAAAATGTATTATTGATTTAATCAATTTTTTTCAGAGAAATTCATGCATGAGTTTCTGGGTTTTGGATGTCAATGAGCAATTATGGTTATGTGTTTTAGCCTTTGCTTTCTCTAGAATAAAGTATATTTTATTTTTGTCATACTGTATTTGTAGCTGGTAGTGAGAAAGGCAAGATCAAGCATGAGCCAAACATGTGCCAAAAGAAATCTCTCAATACAAAAAAGTTCATTTTAAAAAGGTTTAGTGAAATTTCAAAGCAAAGAATCCTCACAAGAATAGAGAAAGGTTGTTACACACGTAGAATAAAAGGCAAAAAAGAAAAATGTTTCTTCATGTTAAATTTCAATTGTTTCTGCCATTAAGAATGAGTTATTTCTCTATGCTTTACTTCACATTCTAAACGTACAGCTTTGCACATACAACTGAGCATTAAGGCATGGTTTGAAACTGTGTACCCTCCATGCCTTACACACAGCAAGGCAGGTAACTAAGATTAATATGCAATCAGAGGAACAATAAATAGTTTGAATATTCCATTTCAATTCAGCTTGTGGGGGTTATATGAACCTCCCAAATACTATGCACTAATTTAAAGGCAAACATTTAACATAATTAAGAAAATACTTCTATCAACTTAACATCTTCTAAATAACTGGCAAATGGCTCTTACAAGTACCATTCCCACAAAGCAATTTTGTTTTGTTTATGGACAACATCCTTTTGTGTGTCCCATCTTCACAACGTGAATCGCCATGGGTTATTGTATCGAGTGTCAAAGCATCTGATGTCTTTAAAATGATACTTTAAATACAGCACAACATGTCTCTCCTCATCCAAGATTGTTGATAAAATAAAGAGATTTGTGTGCATTTCTTTTCTGAATGCTTTTATGATGGTTCAAGAAATTCAGCTCACTTTTTCCAAATGACTGTGTCATTATTCAGTCTGGGTTTTGCCAACAGTAGCACTTTTCCATTCTTCTATTTTTTAAATAGACTCCAGCACTTGTTTTTCTGCAATGGCTGCTGAGGCTAATACCTAATGTGGCTTGAGCTTCAGATATAATTTTAATTTGTCGTTTAGGTGTCTTTACTATTGTCTTTATCTTTTTTGATAAAGATCAAAAACTTTATCTTTTGGATATTCCTATTTTCTTCTCTCATCTTCAGGTAGTTTTCAAATTTAAGTTAAGGATAAGGATTAGGACAGGGGTGGCGAACTCCAGGCCTGGAATGCCGCAGTGGCTACAGGTTCTCATTCCAACCCTTTTCATAATCAGTGACCAGTTTTGACTGCTAATTAACTTTTTCCCTATCAGTTTAATAGCCCTGTTAGAAGAGTTCAGTCCTCTGAATTGATTCCTTTCTTCATTAAATGACAGCCAAGCAGAAATGAGATGTGAAACAAGCTAACAGATGACCAGCTAAACTGGGGCTTCAAACTCCAACCAACTGAATTCCAAACACTTTCTTAATGAGAAGCCAATTCTTGCTGTTAATTAAACCCGTTATTTAATTCCATGGCTTGGTGCTGCTCTCATTCTGCCACAGCACACATTTCGAGAACTGTTTTCTTTTCTTTCTAACAGCACCATCAAAATGTTTTGGTGACCTTAAAGATCAACCTTACGAAGACCATCACCTCTCTTTAATTTCAGATATTGTTTGATGGGCACAGGCGAGCTGGTCATGTGGTGGCTTGTTTTGTGTCTCATTATTGTTTGGCTGCTAATTAAAGACAAAGAAACAACTACAGGGCCTGAGTCAAGTTAATTAAAAGAAGTAATCAGCAGCACAAACAGGTCACTAATTAAGAAGACGGTAAGAATGAAAACCTGCAGCCACTGTGGCACTCGAGGCCTGGAGTTCACCACCCCTGGATTAGGATTTGTTTAGGAGTTTTTTTCATGGCTTTTGGATTTAGATTTACAGACTTACTGTTTGAAGCTTAGCAGTAAAAATATAGGAAAAATTAACTGTGTTTTGTAGTTTAGAATTTCTGATTTTTTAAAGTCTTTGTTACCAAGAAGAGTATTTAATATCTTTAATATCTTTTTCTCTCTTATGTCCCTTAGTGTTCTAGTGTTTAGTGTGTTTATTAGTTATTGAAGAATCAGTTTAATTAGTTTTGGTTTTCCTCTAATTATTGCGTATTATATTTAGTTGTTTTGTTTTTTTTATCTTAGTGGTTAAAGTGCATTTCTTGATTAATATTTGAGAATCAATATTAATTTGTGTGGTTAAATTAGGGGTTAAAGTGACAGTTATTTTAAGGACATTGGGAAGGACATTTTAGGTCCTTTACTTTAATGCTATTTAAAGTTCAGACAAAGAACGTTGCTACCACTCACAATTGATAAAATAAATTTGTTTCATTATTAACTGATGCACGTGAAATGGAAAATTTGAAATATGAATCAATGTCAGAAAGAAATGAATAGTAAAAAACACAAAAAAATAACATTAAACAGCATAAGTCTTTGACATTAAGGCTCAAAACATACTGAAAGTCAAAAATAAGTCACTTAAGTTACCAAATTTTTCTAGTGATTTTACAAATTATATAACAATGAATATTACACCAGTCAATCATGGAAGTAATTACTGCAAATATGTGTGTTTGACATGTCTTAACAGTCATATCCTAAGCATCAAAAATGTTAACAGAGGCTCAACTTCTTATTTCAGAACACTATTAATGATTTCTTGGCAAATGATTAAGAGTGTTTGGAATGCTCCTCAAAGAGAAAATTAGATCTTTTTTAAATTTTCAGGTCATACTGTGAAAATCTGAAAGTATCCAAGATACTGAATAATGAATTTCATAACTGAATACCATACCATATGAGTAAACAAATTGCTTAGAAAATTTAACAACAAAATTAATTTGTGAAAAAGTATAGCTAGTAATGTCAAGGTTTTCATGCATTTTGTGAATATGCACAAAGAAAATGAAGCAAAATGTTAATTAGACACCAACTTCATCAGTCAGAACAGGTTTAACATAAATCATTAACTATGAACTCTAAAATGACATTATAGGTAAAACATTCTGCTCCACATGACAAATAACTGTGAATTATTGTCAAATAACTGATTCATTGAAGATTCATTAAAGTGCAAATTCAAAAAAAATTGTGAGTTATAAAAGTAATAAATTGGCATAACCTGCTGGCTACTACATGATTATTTTTCTTCCCCACAAATATATAGGTGAGAGTATGCAACAAATAACTAAAAACAGGGGAGGTCTCTATGTGGCAGAAAACTGGCTAAACAAATGATATGCTGGTGAAGTCTGGCATCAGTATAGATCAAGAACTGAAGTGGTTGCTCAAAGTAAATGATAAAATACTCTTGTTCTCTCACACATACACACAAAGTGTACAGAGCGGCATATGAGGCACCTAGTCATGCAAGAAATGATAGGTAACAACCATCTAAACTGGTATAATACCTATATTATAAGCATTTTTAAAAAATGTCCCTTTAACTGGCTCAAAAAACAGCCAGTATGTTGTAGAAAAGAACTGATATTTATGGGTTTTGGTTAGTCTCCTATTCATTATATACTGTATATTAAATTGAGATTTTGATAAAAATCTGAAGAGAAGTCATTTTGAAACCTGACAATGAAGCAAACACCTCACATTCTGCCACTGATAAAAATAAAATTAATGGATGTTACACATTAAAGGGACATGCACTTGTGAACTGTGAAAAGAAGCTACAGTAGGATTCACTTATAAGATGAAAAAGAGAGACCTATAGCTTCCCCAGAAACAAAGGATATGGAAGTGTCAAAGGAATAGTTTGAATATACAGTATGCAATAACTAGCTTTATTACCTGGCTACATTCATGAAATATCTTACAACCTGTAAAAATGCTAGGTTCAATTAGATTTGAATGCAATCTTGTCATTAAAAAGTTTTGGATGGTTTAAATCAAAGGTAGTATACACTGAATCTTGGTTTACTTTAACTTAATACTGATGTATTAACATTTACAGGCTACACATTTGCAAGGCCCATAGAATGAACTGAATGTTATACTGTAAGCATTGTACAAAAACTGACAGGTAAAAAAAAGAATATCTTAAACTATGTATAATGTCCACCTCCTACATGTTCTGTCCATGGGAGACTTCTTTACTGAGCTTCACAAATATTTAAACTGACCAAAATCTGCCGTCGCTCCTGGGTTGTGTTGTGCATAAGGCTTGAAGTGGGCCGTTATGCTGTGCCAGCCTGTTTCTGGTTTGTAAACCAGAGTGTAGCAGAACATTGCAGTCTGACCTCTAAGGCGTCACCCCATTTCTCTGCTATACTGCATAAATTATATCACCAAGAGGGAACTTCCCCATATCCCAACCTTCAGTTCTTTGAAGTATATGTATATTATCTAGGTTGAACATTCAAGAAGTACAAACTCCTCAGCTCAAATTTGTATGTATTTTATACTGCATCATGATGAGTAACAAGAAGCTAATAGAATCGGGAGTACTGTGTGTTCTTAATCTCCTTTTTTACTTTTGCTGGCTGCCTTAACTTGCATAAATGAACAAGCTCTATGTTTCTGAACAATTCCCTTCAAGTGTTCAGCCAATAAAAGTACCCAGTGCCTCACCCTAGCCTACTTATCATGGTATTTTTATCGACAATAAAAAAAAAGTAAAACACAGGTCGACTAATTGTTTGGTAATTTTCATTTTCAATAACCTCATGGAATATCAATAAAATCTTTTTAAACTTTGGTATATTTAGCTTTACTATTGTAGGAGTTGTTTTAATCCCTAACTATTGATATACTGAAATGTATTTTCTTAGCAGATGCCTATTGCTCTAAATGTATTATCTTGCCAAATTTCAGTTTTTGAAGTAAGCTAGAAATAGTGTTTGTATTGATAAATATATTGATAAATGAATAAGTGAGCGAATGAGTGACTGAGTGGGTCAGCTTTGTATTTTATATATGGAGGCAAAGGTCTGTGATATGGTTTTGATATTTGTAGCTGGAACTACATAATGGGAGTAAATGAATCATGCATCATAAAATGCTTTTATTCCTAAGCTTTCGATTCCTACCAGGAATCATCATCAAAGGAAAATGATTAGACTTACAGGAATCCAATGCAATATTTAGCAAATAAAGAGGGGGGGATAGGTGGATGTCAGGGTCGGGGGGTATTGATGACATGAGGTTCGGAGTGTGGTCGTTGCTTTTGATGTTTGTCTCACATATACCTCTGGACATGCATTAGATGGAATGCTGCAGCAATCTATGATCCTGATTTCTTGCTTTTAGTCCTTTTTTAATGCTAAAAGCAAGAAATCAGCAGCAGAGACATGTAACATGGTTTAAGGCATTCCATGCAATGCATGTCCAGCGGTATATGTGGGGAAGACACACATATACAGGAATGTCTCAATGCAGCCAGAAGGAAGAATTCACAGTCTCTAATTCACAGACATACAAATTCAACCAGACACACATTTAAGTGGGACTCAGTGCAAGTGTAATTCAAGGCTAAATAGTGCCGGAGAACTGGCTGAAATGTGGCTATCCAATGAAAATGCCTTTAACAGACATTTTGACATGCAGGTTTGAAAAGAACATGCAAATAATAAGACTTTTTGACCAATACTCTCCGAACGGCATGTCATCAATCCCCCCTAACCCTGCAACGACATCTACCTGTCCTACCCTCCTTATTTACTATAAATTACCTTGGATTCCTGTAAGTCTAATCATTTTCCTCTGATGATGAATCCTGGTAGGAACTGAAAGGTTATTAATAAAAAACTATTTTAAAATACATGATTCATTTGCTCCCTTTTTGGATTTCCAGGTAAAAAAAAATTATATATATAAAATCAGCTGCTCAGAAATATAGTTAAGTGTGGAGGTCTGTGCTGAGAATGTGTCACCAAAAGAGTACAAAACAAGCTGGAGTACATGCATTAGTTAATTTTGTGCTATGTATGCTTTAGATGTAAGTTCAATTTTAATGTACTTTCATACACTATTGTCAAGTTCATTTTTACTGGATTTTCAAGAAAATGCATTAGAAATGGACTAATTACAAATATATTTTTACCAGAGTAGTACTTTAGTTTATTTAAAGTAAGTGCACTAATCACCACTAATACTTGATATTTAGTGCATTCTGGTATACCCTGAAATAAACAGAAGTGTATTGTTAGTGTTACTTAATAGTGTGCTTTAAAAGCTTTAAATTGAAGTTCAATCTTAGTGGACTGCTATCAACTCCTGTTTTTAATATTGAAAATGTACTAGTTACAAGTATATTTCTACATCCATAATACTTCAATGTACTTAATATAAACACACAAATTACCACTTATACTTCAATTGATATGTGTTGTATTCAGATAAAGCATGCTACCACAAAGAAAAATAATTACTGAATAGTGTGCTTTCAATGCTTTAAATATAAAATGGTGGAGTTTCAAATTATGAAGTGTGTTTAATCGATTAAGAAGTTTACTTTTGTCACACAATATGTTTTTATGGTATTATTAGCATAACAGTTTTGAAGTACTACATGAGGTGTATTAATGATTAAAACAACTACATTTTGTATTCCTCCAAAGTACACTATAAACCAATACAAACTAGTGAACATGCAGTCCTTTCTTCTAAAGTATGTTTTGATCAGTGTAAAAAATATATATAAAAAAGTTAATTTCCTTAATTTTAACAGAACTTTTTTTTTGTAAAAAACTTCAAAGTCACCACTGCTTTTAAGCAGTACTTAAAATTTGTGTTTCTTTTTAACAGTTTGGATGAACACAAAGAATAACATGTGACACATAAACCAGCATTTCTAATACTGCTGTTACAATATATGACAGGACAGTCTTGAAATATATTTTTTAAATTTGTACTTTTATTGTCATTAAAGAAAGCACATATTTCAAAGCTTGGTTCATTTCACATTTGACAGCTATCAAAAATATGTTACCACTTGAGAACACTTGCTAGCATCTCAAATAACACAAAATTCATCACGTTTCCACCACTCAGCAAAATGAGATTTTTTTAGTTCATTCATCTGTAGTAGCCTCTATTGATGGGCAGCTTTTCAATCAACCATTGTTTACTATAGTTGTTATAGTTACTGTTTAAAGTTTCCAGAATATAGACAGAGAAAGGTGACTAAATGTTTTGCCAGATCTACTTGATACAGTAGCTGTCCTGTTGTATGGAATTGATAGCCACCCCAGAGCCAATTAGAAAAGTGAATTTCTTGCTCAGTATTTGCAGTTGTCTAGAATTACATGTTTTGAATGTTACTTGTATTTTCCATTGCAGGATCACACTGATCATAAATTATAGTCAAGACATTGACATTCTTTTTCTTTCATAGAATTGTTCTGTTCAGCATATGTTTGATTCAAAGACCATGCGCAGAAATGACAGCTTTGCAGACACTTGGCATTCTCACACTCTACTGTCTTTTAAGAATTTCTTCTGGTAACATCTTAATTTTAGCTGTCGCTGACCATCTTTGTTGTACCTTATAGATGGCATGATAGATCAACGTAGCTTAACTTCTGGCTGGTTGATTGCTAAAGTTAAATGTTTTGCTGTTTACTGGTTAATGTGTTCTCAGTTTGCATTCAAACAATCTACTGTGTATAGTAATGTGGATACTTTATTTCCTGGACACAGATTTTTCTGTGTAACACTGGGATCCAGGTCAGCAAAACCTGCTTCCACAGATTGAACAGGACCAGAATATTCCTCTTCACCGCTGTTTGGGCAGGATGTGCTGGCATCTTCAAGCCTTACTAGTAAAGCCGTCATCAACTGTATCACAGAAGGATAAACTGGACTCTGAAAAATGGAATGCCCTTGTTGGTTTGTATTGAATCTATTTTGTTATTATCCTTTTGTTTTTCTTCTTTCTGTCATTGGTTTTATGTCTTAATACTCATCAGTCAATTAAAAAAACAAAAAAACAACCATTATTTTTGTAGGTGCCACATGCCTTACAAACAAACATTAATTTTAATGTCATTTCATTTTTTTTCTTTTTCTACAGATACATGAATTTCTGAATTTCCAGGGACAACACTCCCTGAAGTGCAACAACGAGAATTTTATCCCAACAAAGATGCTGTAGTCAGCATAATGTTAAGTTAAAGTTTAATATTAAGTTGTTTTGGTTTTTTAACTCTTCACACACATGAGCATATACAGACACACACACGTTCACACAGGAAGAGGTCTGCGGCACTGAAATTTTCTGCCCCAGACAAAAAGTAAAGTTGTGTGATAAAATCGTTGTTGATTCTGTGTTTTGTTTATGTTTGTGCCCTGGGCTCACTTGAACATTTATTTCATTTCATTCATTTAGCCTTTTCATTCCATACCAGATAACCTTCGTTATCTTGTGACAATTTCCCACAGAGGTCCATTTGGGCACAAGTGTTTGTTGCAGTCTGTTTGAATGCTTGAAATGTAATTAAAATTCCAATAATGTGCTATGACAGAGTAACTGTTTTGATTGGCCCAACCATAAGCACTTTGTTGCACTTTCTTACACTTATTTGCAGAGACCAAGGAAAAAAGTACAGTAAAGTACACATAATTTAAGTACACTAAATATGCTTCCATAATATACCAAAGGTATACGATTTTTGAATTGCAAATACTTTGAATTATATCACAAATATGTTTTCAATGTATTATCTTTGCATTTTGATTGAAATATAAATCTATTTCCTATGTAAGGTAGCAAGTAACTGAAAGGTGGATTCAAATATAATCCAAGTGGGAACAAACCACATCTATAAAAGTACGGGAATGATAAAAAAAGTGTATTTAAGCATATTTAAGCACATCTTACTAGTGTCTCAAAATAGCACATCCAAGTACACATAGTTGTGTTTAAGTAAATATTTAGTTACACTAATAAGTACAAAATTAGTGCTTGAAAATAGCTCACTTTTGATACAATATGGAAGTATACTAAGTGCACTTAAATTAAGTGTATTTTAGTGCATTTTTTAATCTGAGATGATAAGTGATCTGGAAATTCCATGTTTAAATCTTAAGGTAACAACTCTGCAAACTAAAGAAGGTAATATTCAGTTTCAAGATTCATTATTAACAACAACAGTCAAACAGTTAGTAGTAGAAATGGAAGAACTGCAGTAGAATATTAGTGCTGATACTCCTTTAATAGTAACAAAGAAACTTGATTCCATACTTGGAACATTATGTACAAGACTGCAGTAGTTACTGTGGCTTTCTTTCCCATTGTGGAGTTATTTTTGATTTGCCGTCGGGCTCTTTTTACATAACTTAAAATAGCCTAAACCATTTCTTTCTGAAGAAACATTTGGAGTCTGCCATAGTAGTTTTTGTTGTCTTTGTTAGTATGAAGTTAGACATATTGACTAAGTGTTTTAATTAATAATCAGGATATTAAACATTTAAGCTGTAATCCCGAATTGTTGTAATCAAACAAACAAGAGTCAGACGAAAACAAAAATAATTGCAAAAAAGATTAGCTTTAAAAGCACCAAATGACAATACAAGTAAAGAAAATAGCAAAAGTCCTTAATGCTGTCTATAATTGTTTCCAACCTCACTAGAATATTTGAGAGCATTTTATTAAAATCCACAGTTTGTTTTTTTGTTTTTTTAATTTTATTAATTTTATTGCAATCATTTCATACAAATCAATCAATTTTTACAAAAAGTAGGATTGAGAACAAGTCGACTCCCACCCCTGAGAGACAGAGCATGGCCAACGGAGTAAAACTTAAGGCTTGTAAACATACCTAAAATGATGAGTTTGATAAGCCAATAGCGATGAATGGAGAAGAAAAAGAAATACAGAAATAATTGCTTCCTCTGTGCTTTAAGAGCTTATTCTAAAATATTACTGATTAGATCCTGCCATGTTTTGAAAAAAAATCTATACAGATCCTCTAACTGTGTATTTGATTTTTTCCAGTTTCAAATAGTATAAAACATCGGTTTCCCACTGACTTAAAAGAGGAGAGTTAGGATTCTTCCAGTTTAGCAAAATAAGTCTGCATGCCAAAAGTGTAGTGAATGCAATCACAGTTTGTTTGTCCTTCTCCACTTTAAACCCATCTGGAAGAACCCCAAACACAGCAGTTAATGGGTTAGGAGGGATTGTGAGACCAAGGCTGTCTGAAAGGTAATTAAAAATTTTGGTCCAGAATGATGTTAATTTGGTGCAGGCCCAAAACATGTGACCCAGTGAGGCTGGGACTTGATTGCAGCATTCACAGGTTGGATCTTGCCCTGGAAACATTTTGGAGAGTTTTAGGCGAGACAAGTGTGCTCGATATATAATTTTGAGTTGAATAATTGTATGCTTTGCACATATGGAGCTCGAGTGAATTCTCTGCATTGTTATTTTCCACTCCTTTTCTGATATATTAATTACTCTGAGTCCTTGAAATTGAGCAATATTTCTCCAGCATGGATGAGGGTGCAAGATGAGGAAAATTGGGAAGGTTCTGTTTAACAAAGTTCCTAATTTGAAGATAGTATAAGAAATGTGTAGCTGGAATGTTAAATTTGGAATGTAATTGTTCATAGGATGCAAAGACGTTGTCTATATAAAGATCTCTAAGCAAGTTAATCCCAAATTTTTTCCAGATATTAAAAACTGCATATGTTTGCAAAGGTTGAAAGACGTGGTTCTCTTGCAGAGGTGCCACAGATAAAAGCTTCTCCATCTTAAAATGCTTTCCACATTGGTTCCATATTCTGAGTGAGTGAAGCACAATTGGGTTATTAGTATATTGCTGATAACTTGCATTTATTGGGGCACAGAGCAGGGAATATAAAGAAGTATTGCAGGATTTTACTTCTATTGTGGACCAAGCCTGTGTATGTTCATCTATTTGTGTCCAGGTTTTTATAGCTTGTATGTTTGCTGCCCAGTAATAAAACTGGAAGTTAGGTAAAGCCATACCACCTTCTGCCTTTTGTCCTTGTAGGGTCGCTCTTTGGATATGTGGATGTTTTGAGTTCCAAATAAATGAGGTTATTGTTGAATCTAATTGCTTAAAAAATGATTAATTGATGTATATTGGAATGTTTTGAAATAAAAAAAGGAGCTAAGGAAGAATATTCATCTTAACAGTGTTAATTCTTCCAGCTAGAGTGAGATGAAGGGTTGACCATCTATGCAAGTCTTGCTTTATTTTTTCCATGCAGACGGCAACATTTTGTTGATAAAGAGCTTTATGTTTACTTGTGATGTTTACCCCTAGGTATTTAAACTGTTCTGCAATGATAAAAGGTAGGGTGTCTAATCTAATATTATATGCTTGAGAATTCACTGGAAAGACTACACTTTTATTCAGATTAATTCTGAGACCAGAGATCTTTTGAAATTCTGTGAGTGCTGTTAAGACTGTGGGCACAGAATTTTGTGGGTCTGATATATACAGTACCATATCATCTGCATATAGAGAAATTTTCTGTTCCAGTCCTTCTCTGATAATCCCCTTTATCTGATCTGCATTTCGACAGTGTATTGCCAGTGGTTCAATGGCGATTGCAAACAGTAGCGATGAGAAGGGGTATCCTTGTCTGGTACCACGTTCTAGTTCAAAGTAGTCTGAACAAATGTTGTTGATACAAATTGAAGCTTCTGGATTGGTATACAGTAGTTTGATTCATGCACAAATGTTCGGGCCAAACCCAAATTTCTCTAATGTAGTAAAAAGGTATTCCCATTCAATAATGCCAAATGCTTTTTCTGCATCCAATGATAATAATATTTCTGGTGTGTTTGACTTATTTGGTGAGTATATTACATTAAACAGGCATCGAAGATTTGAGGATAAGTGTCGACCCTTGATAAATCCAGTTTGATCTTGTGATATTACCAAAGGGAGCACTTTCTCCATCCTTCTAGCTATGATTTTTGAGAGTATTTTAACATCATTATTCAAAAGTGAAATTGGTCTGTATGATGCACATTGTAATAAGTCCTTATTTTGTTTAGGAAAAACGGTGATTAATGCTTGGCGAAAAGTTTGAGCAAGAGTTTGATTGTCTCTGGCTTCTGTAAATGTTGCTGATAGGAGGGGAGCTAGCTGAGTGGAGAATTTCTTATAAAATTCTGCAGGGTAGCCATCAGGGCCTGCTGCTTTCCCACCTTGAAGTGACTTTATAGCATCTACTAATTCTGATAACGGCAGAGGTTTATCGAGTTCCTCTGCACTAAAAGTGTCTATTTGTGGTATCTGTAATGTATCCAGAAATGCATTAGATTGTGTATTGTCTTCTTTAAACACAGTAGAATATAAGAATTTATAGTAGTCTCTAAATGTGTGCATTATATTTTTGTGGTCGATGATTTTGTCTCCGTTCGTGTTGATGATTACTGGGATTGCGTTGCGGATTTCTTGCTTGTGAATTTGTTGAGCTAAAAGCTTATTAGCTTTCTCTCCGTGTTCATAGTAATGATGTCTGGATTTATAAATTAGTTGTTCAGTTTCTTTAGTTCTGAATGCAGAGCCTGCCTTTTCCTATGTAGAGCCTCGCTTGGAAGCCTGGCATGTTCTTCATCTATTGTAGTAATTTCGTTTTTTAGCTCTGCTACTTTCTTGGTTTCTAATTTATTTCTGTGGGAAAGATATGAGATAATCTGTCCTCTTAAGAAGGCCTTAAGAGTTTCCGACAGTATTCGTGCAGAAATCTCTGAGGATGTATTTGTCTCTAGGAAGAAACTGATTTGTTTGGATATAAATTCTGTACAATTCTCGTCTGCTAATAGAAGCAGGTTAAGACACCATCTGCGAGGTGAGTGTGTGGGGCATAGTAACTTTAGCTCCAAGATCAGAGGTGCATGGTCAGAAATAACAATAGCATCATATTTGCAAGATTTAATCGTAGGCAAGAAATTATTATCTATAAAGAAATAATCAATTCTTGAGTAGCAATGATGTACTGGTGAGTAGAAAGAATATATTCTTGAGTTTGGGTTTAAAAACCTCCAGGTTTCTGAAAAGTTGTAATCAGTTATAAACTTTGTAATTATCTTTGCAGTGTTAGATGTCGTCCCCCCTGTGATAGAAGTCCTATCTAAGAGTGGATTTAAACACAATTAAAGTCCCCAGCCATTATAATTTTATGAGTGTTCAGATTGGGAATGGATGCAAATAAATTTTATATAAATTCCTTATCATCAACATTAGGTGCATAAGCATTTATCAAAATCATTTTACAGTTAGATAAGTTACCCATTACCATCACATATCTCCCTTCAGGATCCAATACTACATTTGATGCTACAAATGAGACTGTTCTATGTATGAGAATTCCCACACCTCTAATTTTCTTTGTAAAGCTCGAATAGAACATTTGGCCTGTCCAGTCCTTTTGTAGCCGGAACTGATCCTTGCTTAGTAAGTGGGTCTCCTGTAAAAATACTATTTTAGCGTTTAAACCTGTTAGGTGAGAGGCTACTTTCTTTCTTTTTAATTCGTGATTCAGGCCTTTAACATTCCAGCTCACAAAGTTAACTGTCCCATCATGGAGACATTGATTCTGAATTTTTGATGTCATTTTATAGTCTTAACTGGAAGTGAGACAGCTTTAACCTTAATTTCCTATTTCCCCAAGAGTTATTGCCATGCAGCCTATTGTTACATTGGTAGTTATAAAGATTAAAATAGATTAGGTATAGATATAGCCTGCTCTCTTTCTCTCCCCCCCCTTAACCCCCCACCCTCCTATTTTGCCTCCCCACGTGAGGCTAGACCCCATTTCACGCAGTCCCGGTCCTCTGACATACCCAGAGACAGAGCACGTCAAAGCAAAAAAAGCCCCCATGCAGCGGCGTTTTAGGATTAAAAAATAGAGATATCTATTACCAATATAGTCTAAATACTATATGCCTAAAATATAATCATTAACAAACTATGAACTTAAAATATATATAATCTTCAGCAATATATATAATCTTCTGCAGCTTAATGTATTAAGATAATAAACCCAGATAATAAGCAGAATAAGCATATTAAGTCTTAATGCAATAATAGCAATAACAATAAACCAAAGGTATGATGTTAAACAGTCTCGTTTAGGGTAGAGAAAAAATAAATAAGAAAAATAAAAAAAGAATCAAGCACAAACGTCCATAACTGTTATTAAAACATAAACAGATAGCGTCCGAGTAATATAGAGGATATATAATGATAAAAACCTGTATCTTAACAAATAGATCATAGAGTAGGTTATTTATCCTTGCCATGTCATGACAAGCTATGACTCACTATTATGTTTCAGAATAGTGCCGGGATCAGTTTTCTTAATTCCTTTTCTGCCTCTTCCTTGCTGGTAAAGACATAGAATTAACCATGCAATTCCACTTTCAGTTTGGCAGGATATAAGAGGCTGCATTTGATATTGGCTTGCCGTAACCGCTGTTTAATGTTGTAGAAGGCTGCACGTTTAGTAGCAGTTGCTGGAGAGAAATCAGGGAAGATACGAATGTGGTTATTTTCATATATAATCTCTTGCTTGTGTCTGAGGAGTGCCATCACCTCTAGTTTAAATAATTTTCTCTCAAAGCGAATAATAAAAGATCTAGGTACGTGATAAGCTGCTGCTATCTCAGAATCTGCTTTAAAGTCCTCTCCAATTATTTTAGAAAATAGTTCAGCTGCGAATTTCACTGGGTTTGGACTTTCTCGATTCTCAGGTAGACCTTCGATTCTAATATTATTCCTTCTACTTCCATCTTCCAAAGCAGCAAGTCTGTCTCTGAGTTTTTTGCATTCAGAGTTGGCAGTTGTTGCTTTTTCTTCAGCACTAGCACCTAGATTTTTGGCTGATTCAATCCGAGTCGTGAATGTCTCCTTGATATCCTCTAGTTGATCAGCAAGTGTGTTCAGTTTAGACGAGGTTTCCTGAATGTGCTCTTCAATTTTACCCACCATATCTTTAAAAACTGCCTCAAAGCGAATACATGTGCATTTCTTCAAGTATTTATTATCCTGCTGCCGCACCTGTTGCAGCTTCTCATTTGCATTTTCCCTTGCCTTCTCATTTGCCTTCTCGCTTTTCTTTATATCTTTCTTTTATCTCTTGCTTTTGCTCTGCTTGAGCTTGCTTGAGCTCAGTGATCATCACCTTCAGTTCAGACAGATCATTTCTGCTTTCGTGCACCGTAGGTGAGGCAGTGGGCTCTATTGCAGCCGGTGTTCCCGGCTCGTGTGAAGTAGTTGAGAGTGCGGGCTGCAAGGCCTTTTCCAGTTTCAGATGCTCTTCTCCAATCAGCGAGCTATCGTGACCTGCGTCACTCGCACTCGTACATTTGCTCCCCATTTCGCTCTCAGCCGGAGATGATGTAGCGGACCGTGGTACCGAGGAGTCTGGGCTTTCGCCCATCTGATCCAGGTCAGTCTCTGAAAGGCCGTATCTTGAGCTTGAACTTGGGCTTGCCGATCTGAGCTTGGATGTAGCTTTAGTTTTCGTTTCTTTCTGATCCCCTTTCTTGTTGGCCATGTTTATGTATGCTTGCATATACTGTAGTAGTGCCCTTCAGGTTGGATAAATACAGGATATCTCAGGATAATAAGCAGATAATATGAAAAATAACACCGCTGCTAGCAGAGCTCCACTTCAGAAGTCCATCTCTCGCAACGGACGAGACCAACTACACAGTCTTGGTTAAACCTTAGTAAAATGCTTCCATGTTAATAATGGTCACTGTGGACATCTCATATGACCTCTTACTCCACATCCATGTAGACAGCAATGAGTGTTGTTGATATAAATGATATGGTGATATCCATCTCAAAATTATATGAAAACAGAGTCACCCCCAAAATAAACAAGAAGCCAAAAGAATGATGCAAGAATAATGAAAATAGCATAAAAATGTCCATCTATCCATCCATTATCCAACCCACTATATCCTAACTATAGGGTCACGGGGGTCTGCTGAAGCCAATCCCAGCCAACACAGGGCACAAGGCAGGAAACAAACCCTGGGCAGGGTGCCAGCCCACTGCAGAAAAAAGTCCTTAACAAAAGAAAAGATAAAAAGATAAAAAAAGAAAAGATAAAAATAAAATTTTTCTTTTCAGAAATTATTAAAGTTGCATCCATTTTATAACATCTTGATATTTATTTACAATTTAAAATAGTAGCTGTGTGTAGTTAGGTTAACTCAACTTCTTCTTGACACAGGAAGGTTACACCTGTGTACTTTCTCTTCTTGGAAACATTTTGATGTCACTAATAAGGACATTTTGCGATTATCTGCTATCTCTGCTATTATCTGCAGAGAAATGGAGACTCTGGTATGAAGGATTCAAGATTCCTTTAGTATTTGCTGACTGTAAAAATGTAATATATTTAATAACAGCAAAAGAGTCAAAAGCAATGCAGGCATGTTAAGCTTAAGCCAGTTTTAACTTCTAGTAATTGAGAACAACAGGAGGACAGATGATATTTAATCTTCAATTTTCAATTTTGATTCCTTAATTGTGGAACATCTAGGTAACTGAAAAGACTAAGGAGTTTATTACTGGGCATTATTGGTGGACAAATGAGCATGGGAAAAGCACTATATAAATAAAATGTATTATTATTATTAAATGTAAAGCAAATTGTCATTGGTTATGTTAAAGCTTATGAAGAATGTAATCAATCAAAATCAATTTCTGGTCTCTTCATGGATTTTCCACAACTTTTGCCTGTTCTAAATAGACCCTGGAATCACAAACAGTATCAACAGCCATAATATTATTATATTGACAATCTATTTTCTGTTATTTTAAGTAAGTACGTGATCTGTACGGTAATAGGTAAAGTGATTGTCAACTCATTTGAATTCTTGAATATTTTTCAGTTGCTGGAGTCAGTTCCTCTGATGTTAAATATGTTGCTTCTTAAAGGCAATCTTTCAGTCATCTATGTTGTATTAGTTTTATGTTTTTTCTTCAGCTCATATTTGAACTGTTATGTACTCTGATTATCTTAAACAGATAATAAGTTTTATTACCAATAAAAATAAAATTCTCTTTATGAAATTCACTGCTCTTAGAAAAGACTATAAGGTGTAAAGCTGAGGTTCTTTACCATGGTATGAATTGTGTTATCATACATTACAAATAGCACATTCAGTCATTGAGTTTAATGATATGAATGGCCAATGTAAAACAAGTGCACTTTTGTCCTCACCAATTTATTTAATAATTATTTTGGTCTTTACTTCATTTGAATTTTAAAGGTTATTTATTTATTGCATTGTGGCGTTATTTATCTTCTTAAAAATAATTTTGACATTTAAGTGTATTAATAAAAAGCTGAATTGTCTCTCTATTATATAAAAAAATCTTGGGACAAGATGAGACCCAAGAGGCGTATCCGCAAGAAATAAAAGATTTGTTATTTGGTGAAAGTGGAATCCACAAACACTACAGGCAAAATATCCGAATCTACAATGATCCGTTCACGTTCGCATCATTCAATGCTCAAAATCTAGATTTACACGATTCAGGACCATACGCTATGAGAATCTATGGTCCTGCAACAATTAAAGCAACTACAAGTTTAATTTCAAAGAAACCACAATTTGGTCAGGTTTATATTTACAATCAGGGAGAAGCGATGCAACATAGATTCGAAACAGTTAAACTATCGGACGTATTAGAAATTCTACAGCCAATAATGAATACAAATCTATACATCCAAAAGTATCGTACTTTACACGAAATGTACCTGAAAAACACGGACAAAGAATTTTTCTTGGATTTCTATATGAATCCGAAAGATCACGCTTGCATATACAATAAACCAACATTTGACGAATTGTCAGCGATAATAGTTTCAAAAGACGGAGATATCGAAGACAGAGTTGATATTCGTGTTTATCTAAAAGCACAGCATGATTAGTCACAAGCAGTAGATCTGGGAAATGACTAGTGTGTAGGGTCCACAGCGGGGATTAGCGAGCGAAGCAAGCAGGGGGCAGAGCCTCCTAGTTTTTAAGAAACTAATGAAGACTGCATCCTGTTTACATGCGCTGTAACGGAAGCATAATGATGGTTGTGGCTTGTGTTTTGCATGTACAGTATTTGTGTTTTGGTGATGGTTCGTAAGGGGCACTAAAGAAGGTCTGGCTTAGGGCAAGAAAACTGTCAGAAATTGCGCCGACTCCATCCATTTACACAGTGTCATGTCTGTGTTGGTTACCTGATGACTCTAAATTGGTCCATTGTGAGTGAATGGTGATAAGTTATTGTGGAAAGCAATGGATGGATTTTTTAACTGAACTTTGTTATCTTGTAAACTATGTTATACTTCAATTTCAAATTTGCACTACTAGTTTTTTTTATGATTGTAAATCTTAACATTAAAGCATACTATATAAACATTTATGACCTAAAATGGCAAAATAACATGGTACAATTGCACAAACACAGCCACTGAACAATGTTTTGTATATTAACAAAATATTTTGATTAGCAGAAAATGACTGCAATAAAAGTAAATTATGCCTTGTACACCATGGAACATAATAAGTAATGGTGACCAAACACCACTGAGTTCACTTCGCTGTGAGTTCAGTGAAATCACAGAAATGTTCTGTAACTTTGCTGAGGGCTAGGGAATCATCTGCCAACTGTGCTTGATTGATTATCGTGGTCAAAAATGTGACATTAACTGTAGCGTAGCAGTGCTAACCACTGCACCACTCTGCTTTAAACAACAAAAGATGCAGACTGAACAATAGCCATAAACAAACTAAATACATTAAATTGCCACCAACTACCAATACGTAAAAAAAAACATATAGCATTGCACTCTCAGAGTTCCAGACTTCATTGCAAATTTAATGGAAAATATTTGTTGAACAAGGTCACAAGCGAACACAGCATATTTGCTGTGAAACACACAGGTGAATTTAGCCAATCAGCACTAGTATTGAGTTCACCAAATGGAATGAAAAAAAAAATCAAAGCAGAATGTGCCATGATTTTAAAAGAGCTGGTTATCCCACCTGAAGTCAAGTACCACCTAGAAGGAGAATAGACCAACCCAAAAAACCCAACACACATTCTCTAAAGGAAATAGAATAAATGAGAAGAGGCTGCAACTATTTTGAAGTAAACTCCAGAAAATGTCCTCAAATGGAACAAAAACAAAACCTGCCTGGGAACCACAGTATTTAAATTATATAGCATTATTAGTAAATACTTAAAATATGAATCCAGAAATACTTGATAAAAAGGTGAATATTTAGCACAAAATATTAAATCTTTACTTAAACAATTAACACAAAAGAGAACAATTAAAAAAAAAAAAAATTAACAGGCATTCTTATAAAACAGATAATTGATAACCATCTGGGACCCATTAAAGAACTATTAAAAGATTACAAAACTAAAATGACTTCAAGTGATTTAAGATTCCTAACTGCATTGTTAACTTTTAGAAAGAGTTTAATTTTTTTATTAATACATAATAAGTTTAAAGAACAGCTGGCACACTCTGTCTGGAAAGGAACTAGAAGCTGTTACATGATTAATAAAAGATTATATTCTTAAGCAAAAACTGCTCCTGAGCATAAGAAAACTAATAGAAAATAACAATTCCCAATCCAGGAAAGATTATTAAAATTAAAAAGTATTATAGCATTCGTTTCTTTTTTGATGTACAATATACTGTTACTTCAGTTTATTTTGGCTCATTTCTTCTTTAACCAAAATCAAAATAATGTTTTGGATTTTCAATTAAACAACATTTTTAGATACATATGCCAATGTTTTAAACACTTGAAAGTGGCAATGTGGGATAAACTATATCCTATTTCTAGCAACTCACAGATGTAGTATTTACTCTGCCAGATGTAACAAAGAACTTTCTTTAACTACTGCATATCAGTGGCAAATTTAAACTCCAAACTGTGTACAGACTTTTTTAATATTATTGAGCTTACACATCACATTACAACATGTAAAATACAATTAAAACCACAAGTGACCACTGACTACCTCAGCCCTGTCCAGTTCAGAGAACTACTGTATGTGAACAAAGGACCCATAAGAAAATGGTCCCTGATATATACTGTAACACACAAAAACATCAACAGGCAAATGCCCTATAGACTTATTTTAAGACAGATTAATAAATGTTTTTACCAATCATTGCAAAAAAAGTAATATTACTGAATGCAGTATAAAAATCTCTATGAAGTTATTATTTAACTAATATTGTCCAATTCCTGTGTTATTTCACACAGTACAGCTAAATGATCAGGTATATTTCTATAGGGACAGGTGCTTAATATATTTTGGATAATTGGGTAATTTTACTCTTGAAATATCTGTGCAATGTGTAATGTTAAGCTGATTGATATCATGTTTACTCAACATTTTGAAGAAAGTATGTTATGAATGACTGAATTTTCATTCATCTTCTGAGATATTCTGATTATTTTTGCTGCTCATTGTCAAGATCAGGTAGATGTTCACTTCCAGAAGTTAGTTCATAAAATCTAGAAATTCTACTTATATTCTTCTTCTTACTGTCTAGAATATATTCAGCTATAAACATTGATAGATGATTTCAAAAGTTTGCAATATTATTTTTAAACAATGCTTTTATCCTGTAATCAGTCAAAAGTAGGAATTTCATTGCTGAAATTTCATATCTTAAGATAAGTTGATCAAAGGGCATCATTGTCAGTATATACATTTTTGAAGTTCCAGATACCTAATGACTTTCATTAATTAAAAACCATATTAGTTACAGAAGGCTGGAGTATGTAACTGAGCAAGTAATGCACAGCTTGTGAACTGACAATGGTCATTGATGAATGAGCTGAAAATGAAGGCATTTTGAGAACAATTTTTTTGTAAGGTTGACTAAGCAAGTACTCTTCTACTAGTGTCAAATTCCTTCCATATTCTCAGAATACGAATATTCGCAACCAAGTAGTAAAGATAGAAGTTAGCTAATGCGATGCCATCCTATGATTTACATCTTTGAAATATCATCCTTTTAATTAGTCAGATGCATTTGAAGTGCAGACTTTCAGCTTTAATTCAGTGGGGTGAACAAAAAGATTGCATAAAAATGTGAGTCAACTAAAGCATTTTTTTTAACACAATCCCTTCATTTCAGGGGCTCAAAAGTAATTGGACAATTGACTCAAAGTCCGTCATTATCAATTACCGTAGATCCCGGAATACAAGCCGACCCGGTATATTAGCCGATCCCCTTCTCTACCTACTAAATTACATGTATTTGCCGATGACCGGTATTTAAGCCAACCCCCTTCTCCAAGCAAATTTTTCTAAATTTCCTTAAAAGTGTCTCTTCGGGTATATTTATAATGTTTATCGGCGAGAATTTGAGACTGCTGGCTTTTTTGATGGAAACCAGGAAGTGATTGCGGAGAAGTTTGGTAAATTGGAACCTTTGTGTTGAAACTATATACGCAAATACGGTACATCGGCGGGTGGATTTCCGGAGACTTGTTATAAATTTGATTAACTTAAATACGCAATACAGTGGACCCTTGACTTACGAACTTAATTCGTTCGCAAAGGCTAACCCATAATGCGTTCCGAACCTCCCATTGCAACACTTACTTAACCTTTTCATAATAAAAAACACCAATAATTTTTCTAATGTACTAACCAAAAAGTTATAAAAAGTGCCTAGCCTACTTCGATTAGGCTAGGAGCATGGCGGCGCGCATGGTCGCAGCGGATCAAGGCTCTCCTTTTCAGTGCACTTTTTTGTTGTTTTTGTACATTTTTTTGTCCTTGTTTGTTCACGATCGGTTCGGCGAACATCCGCTACACCATTCAGAACCTTATAGACATCGGTGTCCAGAGCCAGACATCTGTTTTGAGTGTTTTTCATCATACGCACAACATCCCAGACAACATAGCGAGACCAGCGGGCTCTCTGTGGTTTGTTGTCGGGTCTAGCAGACGACACAGATGGAGGAGGGAAAGAAAGCAGAAGCGGGGCCGCAGATACGGCGTTATGCTAAGGCTAAAAAACAATCATACAAGCCCTATACAGAACTTTTTTCTGCACTGAAGGAGCTGCTTTTAATCTCATTGTAGATGCGTATAGTGACAGTAAAAGGCATTCTATTCTAGAAACAATTTCATACTGTACTCACCATTTAATTTGACATCTTTGGGCTGCAGGAAGGGAGGAGGAGGAGATATTTCCACACAATGTCCATCTTCGTTTCGAAATTGCATCCACAAACACATGTATCTGGGCTCCGATTGACGCTACTAACGCTCTCGGTTGTTTGTTTACAATCGCGCAAGCAGATACACGTGACCGCATCCGTTTCGTAACGCAAGATGTGGATCGTAAATCAAAATAAAAAATTTTATTTTAAATTTCCCGATAATTTATTATAAATTTTATTAATGAAATCAACAACTAAAACACTTTTTTGAATAAATTCTTTATTTAATTTAAAGTACCGGCATGCAAAGTTACTTCTTCATCTGAAAGATGGCTCTGTGGTTTCCTCATTATTTACTTCCGTATTCATCGGCAAAACCGGCATTGCACTGGAAATCTTGAATCTGAAATGATACTCGTTGTATAAACCGACCCCCAAACTCCAAGCCAAAAATCTAGGACGAAATTCTCGGCTTGTATTCCGGGATCTACGGTAAGCAGATAAAAGGCCTGGAGTTGATTTGAGGTGTGGTGCTTGCATGTGGAAAATTTTGCTGTGAACAGACAACATGCGGTCAAAGGAGGTCTCCATGCAGGTGAAAGAAGCCATCCTTAAGCTGCGAAAACAGAAAAAACCCACCGAGAAATTGCTACAATATTACGAGTGGCAAAATCTACAGTTTGGTACATCCTGAGAAAGAAAGCAAGCACTGGTGAACTCAGCAACGCAAAAAGACCTGGACATCCACGGAAGACAACAGTGGTGGATGATCGCAGAATCATTTTCATGGTGAAGAGAAACCCCTTCATAACAGCCAACCAAGTGAACAACACTCTCCAGGGGGTAGGTGTTTCGATATCCAAGTCTACCATAAAGAGAAAACTGCATGAAAGTAAATACAGAGGGTGCACTGCAAGGTGCAAGCCTCTCATAAGCCTCAAGAACTGAAAGGCTAGATTGGACTTCGCTAAAGAACATCTAGAAAAGCCAGCACAGTTCTGGAAACACACTCTTTGGACAGATGAAACCAAGAGCAACCTCTACCAGAATGATGGCAAGAAAAAAGTATGGAGAAGGCGTGGAACAGCTCATTATCCAAAGCATACCACGTCATCTGTAAAACACGGTGGAGGCAGTGTGATGGCTTGGGCGCGCATGGCTGCCAGTGGCACTGGAACACTAGTGTTTATTGATGATGTGACACAGGATAGAAGCAGCCGAATGAATTCTGAGGTGTTCAGAGACATACTGTCTGCTCAAATCCAGCTAAATGCAGTCAAATTGATTGGGCGGCGTTTCATGATACAGATGGACAATGACCCAAAACATACAGCCAAAGCAACCCAGGAGTTTATTAAAGCAACGAAGTGGAAAATTCTTGAATGGCCAAGTCAGTCACCTGATATTAACCCAATTGAGCATGTTTTTCACTTCTTGAAGACTAAACTTTGGACAGAAAGGCCCACAAACAAGTAGTAGCAGTAAAGGCCTGGCAGAGCATTAAAAAGGAGGAAACCCAGCATCTGGTGATGTCCATGAGTTCAAGATTTCAGGCTGTCATTGCCAGCAAAGGGTTTTCAACCAAGTATTAGAAATGAACATTTTATTTCCAGTTATTTAATTTGTCTAATTACTTTTGAGCCCCTGAAATGAAGGGATTGTGTTAAAAAAATGCTTTGGTTACTTCACATTTTTATGCAATCCTTTTGTTCAACCCACTGAATTAAAGCTGAAAGTCTGCTCTTCAACTGCATCTGAGTTGTTTCATTTAAAATTCATTGGGGTAATGTACAGAACCAAAATTAGAAAAAAGTTGTCTCTGTCCAAATATTTATGGACCTAACTGTATATATGATATTTGGAATAACTCATTTTATGACCTGTATAGTACATTTTGGAAAACATTATGGCACTGATGCAACATTATTCATATTCATTCGCATGCCTTCACATTTTTTTTTTCGATGTTGCTAGTGTCCACTTTTGTGTGCACGGTGCTGTTTCTTTTGTACTCCAGGACATGCAGAGGAAAGAATAGTACAGAGGGGTCAGTGCCGCGCTATATGCAATCATCAGATTCAAATGTTAACAGTTCCCACACACCCAAGGACCGTCCTTTTTACGTTTACGACATGTGTACCTGTTGCAACGTACACACTTCTCTCTGTGCTGTGGTACCTATTACATTGAAGAGACGCCTGACACTGACTAACTGAGTTTGCTTTCCTGGGGGAAGCGGCTGTCTTGGAACAGAAGCTTGTCAGTGTTGCATGCTCTTTTGCTTTATCCATCACCTTTTCTTGTAAGGAGCGATGACGAAGTTCCTCTGCAAGCTGAGCAAAGAACACTCTTCTTTTCTCAGTGGCCCCTGTGCATGCCTTGTACAATACATGTGCGTTGATCGCTGCCAAGTCAAGCGTGTTATAGCACAAGCAACTGGCCACCTGCTTGCTCCTGCTTGCACTGAGTAAGCTCACACCTTCTGGTGCATGATGTCAATACAGCACTGGGCAAAAAAGAAAGAGATAAATATATGTGACATTTTGAAGAAATCATTTTATGACCTGAATAGTACCAATCAGAAAACATTGTTGCACTAATGTAACATTAATCAGATCGGGTGTGAATTTATACTGGTGTAGCACACTGTACTCTGGATCCAAGCTTTAGGATATTTCTAAAAGAACTTTGTGCTTTACTAATCAGTTTGTTAGTTTTAATATTTGCTTAAGGACTGATAAGCAGACTGTGGTGGGCTGGCGCCCTGCCTGGGGTTTGTTTCCTGCCTTGTACCCTGTGTTGGCTGGGATTGGCTCCAGCAGAACCCCGTGACCCTGTAGATAGGATATAGCGGGTTGGATAATGGATGGATGGATGATAAGCAGAGGTATTTTTTGGGACAAACAAAATTAGTAATTAGAGTCTAGGCAGGAATCAGAACCAGAGGTATAACAAAAAACTAATCCACAAACTTTTGAGTGAACATCTAAATAGTCATAGTCTAAAAGTGCAGAGCAAACTTTTAAGCCTTAGTCTAATATTCTACATGAATAATAAAATGTAATGCATTACAATGCAAGCAGATCCCAAGCCTGACAACATGTGACGTTGCCAAAACAACATAACCAGGCCCATAAGAAAACCATGCAAAATAATTTTATGAACATGTTATTGATCAACATGTTGTTACTGAATCAACAAACTAAATGGTTCAATTATAACTTACACAAGAGTTTCATCCCTGTTCTGCCTCTGTGTTTTGAAAATTAATGTACGTCTTTGATAAATGTTTTTTTTTTTTTCAGAAAATAATTGTACTTTGAATGAATTTAAACTTGACTTTAAGTCAAGATGTTTTCATCTAATGGAGATAAAAGCCAAGCAAAATGACACCTTTTATTGGCTAACTAAAAAGATTACAATATGCAAGCTTTCGAGGCAACTCAGGCCCCTTCTTCAGACAAGATGTAACACGGTACAACACCCTAGTACTACATCTAATGGAGAAAAACTTCTGGTTGTTTACAGTGGAAAGGTATCTCATGCAATGCACTTAACACTAAGAGCTTGTACCAATGAAAGTGATGCAATTTTTCCATTAATCTGAGTTTAGAGTAATATTTTTTTACAAAAGATCATTATCAAAATGACTGTTTTAAACCTTTTTGTCAGGGCTATAATAAGATAATTTGTATTTACCCACTAATTAGTCATTTAAATACATTAATCTAAATAAATCTTTGCATTCACCACACATTCATAAATCTCGTCAAACATACCTTTCTATTTAAAACATGCTTTTGTACTATAGAAGCATTTACAATATAATACAAAACAGAAATTAACATACAGCTTTTCAATTTTATATAAAGTATAATTTCCAAACAATCTAGATTTTAACACCACGTCACCATTTTTTGCAGTACTAAGTGACATAAAATTAAAAAAGCTACTCAATGAAGGCCTTGTATTTACTGTAAATGTTACTACACTTACATAGTGCTAAATATACAGTAAATATACGGTGCTTTAGCCAGCAGCCATACCAAATGCAGTTCAGCACAGGTAGTCCACCGGAAGCAAACCATGTTAGGGCCCGGCCAGTATTTCGGTGGCTGCCATCAAGGAAAAGCTTGAGTTGCTGCTGTAAGAGGTGTTGGTGAGGACAAAAGATGGTCTATTACTTTGTAGTCATTTAGAATTGTTTTTAAAATAATACTAATGGTTTACAAAGCCTTAAGTAATCTTGCCCCATCCCATATTTTGGAATGCTTGTCCCCTTACACTCAAAAACATAACCTCAGATCTTCAAATGAAGGTCTGCTTATAATTCCAAAATCCACTCTGAAAAGAAGCTTTTTACTCTTATGTACCTAAAATTTGGATTACTTTACCAATAGAAATTCGACAGGCTAATACTGTAGAGCAATCAAAAAAACTGAAAAAAAACAGTTATTTTAAAATGGCTTTTGTAGCTGTATTTTAGTCATATTCCTGTTAGTCTATATGGGTACCGAATGATCATTTTCCTCTGAGTTCTGAAATTCCATACTAATCTGTGCTATTATCTGCTGTCTTTTCCGGTTTTTCTGTGTTGGTAGAATTTTAGTTTCCCCTCTCACCAGTCAACATCTTAGGCCGGGTTTATACTTCACGCGACGCATGCTGCAGTGGACGCTCCTGCTATGCAAGCGTTTTACTGTTTATACTTGCGTGCACACTTTATGTAAATCTGGAGGAATCCACCAGGTGGCAGAGCGAGATATTATCACGGTGAGAACAAGTTCGGCTTCACTGTGTTGTGAATTGCCTGGAACACCCATTCTTCCGATGACACCTTACCACAATATCTCTGAAAAGGATGTTTAATGATTAAATCCATCAGTCCAGGGATTTTTCCATTTCAGCTAGCATTGGGCACGAGGCAGAAACAATCCCTGGATGAGGCATCATTTCATCGCAAGGTGAATACAAGCACTCACATACACTAGCGTCATTTTAGTGTAACCAAATCTGCATATCTTTGGAAGGAAAC
The DNA here is from genome assembly GCA_026402145.1 of Polypterus bichir lapradei. NCBI lineage: Eukaryota > Metazoa > Chordata > Cladistia > Polypteriformes > Polypteridae > Polypterus > Polypterus bichir. The sequence continues at coordinate 32,583,325 of JANRMT010062806.1, read as the reverse complement.
TGGAGCACACTGAGGAAATCCATCAGGAAAACACGTAAACTCCAGGCAGGGAATATCAGCGACGTTACTCCCTGCAAGACAGCAGCGCTAACGCTCCACCACCGTATCACCCCCATGTGTGTAATTATTAACAGTATTCATTATTTAAACGAAATTACCGATTTATCTGTAAAATGTAACATACATACTTTAATTCATTTCATCATGAAAGTGATATCAAGTATAAATCTAAGGATTCTAAATGTGCAGAGAGTTGGAATATCATACATTTAATGTGCTCAGTGTGGCCATCTATTGCTGTTTGCTACTGCTGTCAGGACCGGCGGAAGCCCTAGAAACAAAGATGGCACAGAAGATGGTATGTGAGACTTTTAAAATGTATCGTGTCATTACGATCGGGAATATGCGACGCTTGAATATAAAAGCACTATGAATGCATCTGTATGTCGGCATTTTGCTTCGCCACATTGAACCATTCATCACACATCGAAGCGAACACAACGATCTCGTAGGATCTGCAAAGCGGCTTTCTGTCACATGTAGATAGTAACCAGAGACTCTGACGTCATATTCCAACTTTTAGCACACTGCGCCCGCCGACTTTTTGCTGGTACTGCAACTCGCGCACGCGTCGTGTTAATTTCTGAGGCCCTGCTCAGAGGACGCATCAAATGAACGCTGGGAATGCGTGACAGCCATGATGCGGGCGTGTACACATTCTGAGCGTGAAGTATAAACAAGCCCTTACTGCGATGTTTAGTTTTGAGGGATGGCCAGTTCTAATAAGAGTCTGGATGGTGTGATGGACCATCCACTTTCTGATGATGGATGCTTAACATTCAACTGTTCAATATTTTTTACAGCCATTTTTTGTCTTGTGCATTTCAATGACTTTGTTTCTCACATCAGCAAAATGCTCCTTTGTCTTCATTTTTTACAGTAATTGTCTGACAAAGACTATGGCCCTTACAAAAGGTGCATTTATATCCAGAGATATAAAAGACTCACAAATCGTACCTCATTATGTTTAATTATGACAGTCATAACTCCAGGCGTCCCGGTGGGGCAGGGTTCCTGGCAGACTATCACAGTATATATATGCAAAACACCCCCTATTACTGCTACAAGCAACGCCTTTGAACTTTGGTACCCAGATGTGAATTGCTAAATGTCTCCTCCAGGATGCGCGTGACCATATTAGCATATTTTTCTCACCTTAAACAATATAATCTAGCCACCATTATAGAAGTTACTTTATGATGCTACCTAAATGTGAATTGCTGTTTATCTCCTTCACCTCCAGATACAGTAACTACACAATAATCACAGGAAAAATATCATACATTGTCACATTCTTGCACATTGGGGGCAGCTTAACACTAGAATCCCTGAAGCCTATGAAAAATTAAATTCCCTTGCACCTCCTCATTAGTGTCTTTTGTTTTGCAAATGTGTCGATTAGCACAGGCAGTAGGCAGCCTGCTATCCCATTCCCCCACCGACGCAGCTTTAGTCGTACACAAAGTTCTCCCAGTCCAAGTCTGTTTATCTGGGTGTGAGGTGCCTTGAATTGTATAGGGTAAATAATATATTGTTATTTGGAACACATACATTTCATGTGTGTTCTGTGTCTATAACGGTCTGGGTAAATGTACGATGACAGGAAATGCAAGGCAAGTAATGTTGAACACATAGCTAAAACAAAACTTTATTCATGTTCTACTAATAATTGGCAAAATGCTGACATGAAGTGTATAATGTGTGAAGGCTGAAGTCCAAATATCAAATAAACACTTTCACAAAAGGCATAACAAAACAAGTGTGCTTTTATTAAAGATTTAACTAATGTAAAATAAATTAGAATAGGGTACGAAACACACACCCATGTGTATATCTGCTTGGCTGGTATGGAGGTAAGAACTGTTTTTTGCAAATTGAGAGGTGACAGGTTCGATTCCGGGTCTTTAATGCATTGCACTGTTTTGAGTAGTGAGCGGCTATTATTATTACTATTATAAAATAAAAACATATATTTGATTTATTTGAGTTTGTTTCATCATTCACTTTTACTCTCTCAGTCATGTTCACGCTCCCACCGATCTGACACTGTTAGTTTTCAAATAAAAACGTGCTATAACAGAGGTGAGCTCAGATGAGGATGAGGGTTCTACATCAGAGAAAGAGAACAGAAGCCGTCCCCACAAGAAACATCCACTCACATATAAGAACAACGCAGCTGCACCAGGCGTAAAGGCTAAAGATGGCACTGTTTGGATGCAGCAAGAGGTTGGGCGTCACCCTGCCAGTGAATCTGCCACATGCATGTCCTTCAACTAAACAGCAAGGCTTACAGAGCTCGCCAAGGTATTGTGCAAAGTCCTGTTTGTGATGGTCTTTATATAAAAAACATTTATATGTTACTTATATAAAAGCCAGATTGTATGTTATTTACCTTGATTTATTTAGTTATCTTCCTAAAGCATAAAGTCACAAGTACACTGCTGAGCTTCCTGTGTTTGATCGATGGAAGCTCCACCATCTTGAAGTAGTCCACTTGGAGACTCACGCCTGCAACAAAATTTTCTTTCCTTTTAAATGCATTTTGATTAAATTAAGGGTTTGCCTACAGGTGCCCCAACACAGTTGTCTGTGCAGGAGACCAACTGTCAGAGACTGTGGTAATGCAACATATTACATTTTCCAATGGCAAAGGAAGAATTGTCACAGTTCAAAATTTTTCATCTCTTTCCCTAGCAAGCAAGCTGATAAAAAAAAAAAATAGCCTTCATGGTACAATGAACAAAATGAAACAAGAAGTTCCACCATTTGCAAAAGACAACATGCAAAGAGACATTAACTATACGTGGAAGTCAAGAAAGAAAGTCTGCTTCCTTAGCACCACCATCAGCTTTGGCACAGACATAAAAAAAAGAAATCAGACAGAGTGACAGACTACTATCGCACCAAGGTATGTAGTGCTCTTACTTGCTGTAGTTCATATTTTTATCTAAGCAGGGGAAAAACACAAAGAACTCACATTTCTATATTTTAGAACTTTTATAGGCAGATGTGGATGTGCACACTGTTGCTGTGCTTATAACTTGCTAGACTTGGCTATGATCAATGCCCATATTTTGTATTCGCAATGATTGGGCAAGAAAGAAGGCAGAAGGCAGTTTATTATGGACATGGCCTGGGAGCTTTACTATAACCACATGATGAGAAGTGTAACTTCATTGTCACTTTTGCTGCCAGCTAAAGAACATTGTGCCAGGATTGTGGAGGATGTAGATGTAATAACATGAATGAAAACAGTATAAAGTGCTATTGTTTTGTGACTGCTGATATCTTTGTAATTCCCTGAACTGCTGGTTACATTTACTGATATTTACATTAAAATAAAGCATGGAAAAATGTGAGTATGGTAATAAATTTTAAAATTCTGAATCTGACCAGGATGTGGCAGACTGCACTGACTCTTTTTCTCGCTTTCCTGCAGACCATTCACGGGAAGTTCCACCTGGCCCTATTGATGTCACTTCTGGGTCCGGACCTATAGAGGAAGGCCTTGCCGGCTCCGGCCCTCTTGGTGTCACATCCGGGCTTGAGCCTATGGCTGAAAACCTTTCCGATCCCGACCCCTTTGACGTCACTTCCTACCCTGACCTTTAAAAGCCTCCACCTTTTCCCTATTTCTTCAGTTCTGTTTTGCACTCCAGTCTGTGCACATCTGTGCTGTCATTTATTGCAATTTGCAGCCAGGAACACAAAATACAGGCAACAACACATTTTTATGTACAAACAAACTTTTGAAATCTTATTTTTAAACAATCTACTGTTTTTATAGGGTTGTAGGAATGCACTAACAAGATGCTAAGCTGATGGACCATTAATGAGCACAAAAGCATTCAGAAGCCACTTGGTGTTGCCTTTTAGTTATAAAAAATGTGAGATTGTTCTAATGTTAAAACTTCAGAAGGTAGTAGCTCAAACATTACTTTTGATTACAGGTTATAGACCTATACACAGTATTTGTATTTGAAAAAAGGCTTTATGTACTTTTGCTTCTTTTTCCTGTTCTTATTTTATGTGTAATGTTTTAAAGGCTTTGCCTGCAAACAATCTTGACAATTTTGTCTTTGTATTTGTACACCTATTATACTATTCAATGGCTCAGTTTTAGAGTTGTATCTTGACTTGTACCAGATGTTATCAGGATACATGATTTGATGCATCATTCAAAATGTGTTGTTGATACAGTATTAAAAAAAACAGTATGAGCTCTTAATATTGTGGCTATAAGTATTGAGCTCTTTAGATACTGCATAACATATTAAGGAAATGTTACTTTCTAAACATACACATCAATCTTCTTAGAAGAGTTAATTTAATGACTTCATTAACAACTTTCTCTTCAACAGATTGAAACACAAAAAAATCAGGTGGTAATCTATGATGATGTTACCTTCAGTATAATCAACTGAAGGAAGGCACTATGCCATTATATTCACAGAATTGTGCAGAATTGAATAATGTACTTCAAAGAATAGCTTTTATATTCTTTAAAAATATAATTATACTTAAAAGAAGTAAACACAAGATTCACATAGAATAAATAATATTGTGAATATAAATATCCTGTCAAGGAATATTTCTTTTTCAGAGTATTCCCATATACAGTTAGGTCCATAAATATTTGGACAGAGAGAACTTTTTTCTAATTTTGGTTCTGTACATTACCACAATGAATTTTAAATGAAACAACTCAGATGCAGTTGAAGTGCAGACTTTCAGCTTTAATTCAGTGGGGTGAACAAAACGATTGCATAAAAATGTGAGGCAACTGAAGCATTTCTTTAACACAATCCCTTCATTTCAGGGGCTCAAAAGTAATTGGACAAATTAAATAACTGGAAATAAAATGTTCATTTCTAATACTTGGTTGAAAACCCTTTGCTGGCAATGACAGCCTGAAGTCTTAAACTCATGGACATCACCAGATGCTGGGTTTCCTCCTTTTTAATGCTCTTCCAGGCCTTTACTGCAGCGGTTTTCAGTTGCTGTTTGTTTGTGGGCCTTTCTGTCCAAAGTTTAGTCTTCAACAACTGAAATGCATGTTCAATTGGGTTAAGATCAGGTGACTGACTTGACCATTCAAGAATTTTCCACTTCTTTGCTTTAATAAACTCCTGGGTTGCTTTGGCTGTTTTGGGTCATTGTCCATCTGTATCATGAAACTCCGCCCAATCAATTTGACTGCATTTAGCTGGATTTGAGCAGACAGTATGTCTCTGAACACCTCAGGATTCATTTGGCTGCTTCTGTCCTGTGTCATATCATCAATAAACACTAGTGTCCCAGTGCTACTGGCAGCCATGCGCGCCCAAGCCATCACACTGCCTCCACCGTGTTTTACAGATGATGTGGTATGCTTTGGATAATAAGCTGTTCCACACCTTCTCCATACTTTTTTCTTGCCATCATTCTGGTAGAGGCTGATCTTGGTTTCATCTGTCCAAAGAATGTTTTTCCAGAACTGTGCTGGCTTTTTAAGATGTTCTTTATCAAAGTCCAATCTAGCCTTTCTATTCTTGAGGCTTATGAGTGGCTTGCACCTTGCAGTGCATCCTCTGTATTTACATTCATGCAGTCTTCTCTTTATGGTAGACTTGGATATCGAAACGCCTACCCGCTGGAGAGTGTTGTTCACTTGGTTGGCTGTTGTGAAGGGGTTTCTCTTCACAATGGAAATGATTCTGCGATCATCCACCACTGTTGTCTTCCGTGGATGTCCAGGTCTTTTTGCATTGCTAAGTTCACCAGTGCTTGCTTTCTTTCTCAGGATGTACCAAACTGTAGATTTTGCCACTCGTAATATTATAGCAATTTCTGGGATGTGTTTTTTCTGTTTTTGCAATTTAAGGATGGCTTCTTTCACCTGCATGGAGAGCTCCTTTGACTGCATGTTGTCTGTTCACAGCAAAATCTTCCACATACAAGCACCACACCTCAAATCACCTCCAGGCCTTTTATCTGCTTAATTGATAATGACATAATGACGGACTTGCCCACACCTGCCCATGAAATAGCCTTTGAGTCAATTGTAAATTTACTTTTGAGCCCCTGAAATGAAGGGATTGTGTTAAAAAAATACTTCAGTTGCCTCACATTTTTATGCAATCATTTTGTTCAGCCCACTGAATTAAAGCTGAAAGTCTGCACTTCAACTGCATCTGAGTTGTTTCATTTAAAATTCATTGTGGTAATGTACAGAACCAAAATTAGAAAAAAGTTTTCTCTTTCCAAATATTTATGGACCTAACTGTACCTATGTCTCTGTTTTTTTTGTCAGGTGAGGCTTTGACATCATGGACCATAAGGTGCATACTAATTCAGTGTGAGCAGAACACTCAATAAAACTAAATAAAAAAAGATTCAAGTGATGGAGAGATACGAAGATGGCAGATTAAACAGCGTTTATGTGTCAGCTTATATCCCTCCAGATCAGAGAATTTCTAGTTCCATTGTCTCAAAACACCACTCACATGTAGTTATTCCCAGTTTCAAATAAAAAGTAACAGCATCAGATCTGGGGCGGGGGGTGGGTGTTGTATCGTGATCGTGACTATGAGAATAAAAGTAAAAAAAAAACGCAAACTTTTACAAATACTATAAATTTACACCGGCTGTTACAGACACAAATCAATTGTATGTTTTTATTGTATAATATTAACAATAAGAGCTTTAACACATTATACAGTTCATGTCTACATTTTGTTATTTATTACTAAAACATGAAAAACGTTTCTTTTTTACGATGTGTTTACATAGATTGTTGTAGACACAAAACACACATCAGATTATTTCCCCTTACAATTCTGGGTAGCTCACTCCCAGATAATTAATCAAGACAGAAACTGGGAGAACTTCTTGCCCGTTCTGAGGTGGTGGGGAGATGGTATAGCAGGCTGGTTGCTGCTTAGGCTTATCGACACATTTAGAAGACAAAAGACGCTGCTGAAGAGGTGCGAAGGGATTTAAGGTGGGCCGGATTTACGAGTTTTTCCGATGGCTGTGGTAATTCTAGTGTTAAATAACTGCAGTGTGGTGACATCATAGACATGTGACTAACAATAACCATACCATAAAAAACATGCCTTGAGAAACAAAACAAAATTAATAATTGTGAAAATATCAGTAATCAAAATTAATTTGAAAACATGTCACAGAAATAACCATAAAGTGAACCAACTAGTCTGGTGTGTCTGGTTTCACTGAATGTCAACAAGACGAAGGGGATCATTGTTGACTTCAGGAGGAAACACATGGCAAATACTCACTTATAGTCTATTGCAACATTGTGGAGGCAGGAAGAATCTCCCTGCTGATAACTGCAGCCTTTTTATTTAATCCACGGCTTCTCCGCTGTTTTATTGTTCGTTTATTACGATGAGAAGTTATAGATGAAGGCGGTTGTATGCTTACAACACTTGACAGATGCTGAATGTCACTTCAACACAAGTCCTGCAAATACTAACGTAATTGAAACAAACCATTAAACTCAAACTGATTATGACAGCAGCAATCCAAGCTGTGAGAAAACAGTAAAAAGGAGGCGCATCAGAAGTCGTGGTGCATTTTCTGATGCAGCTAGACGGAAACAATTTCCTTATGCTACCGCCAAATACTCGCAGAAAAATCCACAAGTTAATAGACACGCTGTCGCTAAATACTCGCAGGCAAATCCACAACTTAATAGAGACGCTGCCTCTAAATACTCACAGGCAAATCCACAAGTTCATATAGACGCTGTCGCTAAATACTCGCAGACAATTCCACAACTTAATACTGGGAATACCTGTTAAACATCTTAGATTCACAAGTAGCGATTTGGGTAGTGAAAACTTCGATGAATGAAACCTGTTATCTTTACAATGGTTGACAAACACGGAATGTAACTTGAACACAACACATCCTCCAAATACGAACCTGATTGAAAGAAATAATGATAATCAAATCCATGATGACAGCAACACTCATAACAGTGACAAAACAATTACATTGACAATCATGTTATGTTATTTTTAAAATGTTTCTTTTTCTTTTTCATAACTTATTTAACACACTACTTCTCTGCTGCGAAGCGCAGGTATTTTGCTAGTATATATA
>JANRMT010062806.1:32484073-32575056 GCA_026402145.1 Polypterus bichir lapradei | reverse complement strand
ATATATATATATATATATATATATATATATATATATAGATTAGTCCTGAAAATTACAAGACAGATGCAAATTATGTTAAAGCATTCTTTAACAAAACCAAAACTTTAATGTCTGTTTAAGAGGCATAATCTGTTACAATCCAACAAATGAAAAACTGCAGGCACACAAACTAACAAGAAAAACATGAGGCAATACCTAAGTACTTTGTTGGTGCATAAAACTACAGTCAGAAACATACATGATTATTTGCATGAAAATGAAACAATTAAGATATAGAAGAGTTTCAATAAGTTTCTTAAAGTCAGAAAGATGCACTACGTTATGTATATCTGCTTTGCTGATGCTACATGTACATAACAAAGGATGCCCACACACAAAAGGAATATGACTTGAGATTTTGGTAACTTTCAGAAATTTACACACAATAACTTATCGAATGTATATCCAATAGATAAAATTACAAAGACTGTAATTTTCATGTACCAACTTACAGCAACAATAAATACATGCAGGGTGAATATATAAACTATGTAAAACCAAGAAACAATACTGACAAGTAGTGGTTAGTTAACTGTTCATACGTGTGATGACATTTGGAAAGAAACTGTTTGTTGAGTTTGTTTGTTTTGGCATATGCTGATCTTTAGCACCTATCAGAAAAATTTGTTGGAGCAGTTCAACAAATTTGTGTCCAGGGTGAGTGCTTTCACCAACAATTTTATCTGCCGTTTTCCTAACTCTGGAGATGTACAGGTCTTTGGGGGAGGGGGTTGTTAGGTCACAGTCAATGACCCTTCTTCCCATCCTGACTATCCTTGTTGTCTCTTCTTGACTGTTTTTTTTGACTGATCCAAACCACATTGTTGTGAACATGCAGAAAACAAACTCAATGGTTGAATTGTCTCAGTTGTATCAGAAAATACATCCTCTGTTTAGCCCTTTTATGATGGAATCATTATTGGTTTCCTACTTCAGGTTGTGACAGTGCTGTTAAGAATGGTGAGGGGAGTTACAGATTAAGGTTCCTCTGTCAAGTCCATTGTCATATCCATAATCTTGAACATATTCATATCCAGGTTGTTGCTCCTGTACCAGGGAGCTAGCTGATTCAACCTGTCATTATTACATAGACTCAACAGCTTCTGTATTGTCTGCAAATTTGAAGAATTTGAGGGAGAGGTCTCTAGAAATTCAATCATTTGGTTAGAAGAGCAGCTGGGAGAAACCACATTGCTGGAATGCACCAGTGCTGACGGTGTGGTTACTGGATGTGAGTTTCTCCAGCCTCACCTGCTATTTCCTAACCTTCAGAAACCTGATGTTCCACTGGTAGGTGAGAGCAAGCAAAGCGAGCTGGAGAAGTTTGGAGTGGAGGATATTTGAGATGATAGTGAGCTATTGCAAATTGGAGAGTACCTACAAATTGACTGCATCATCCACTGATCTGCAGACAAACTGGTGGGGGTTCAGTATTGGGCCCTTGATGTTCTTTAGATGCACCTGTACTCCTCTCTCAAAGAATGTCATTACCACAGATATCAGGGCAACAGGCCAGTAGTCATTTAGTTCTATTATGTAGGGAATTTTGGGAACAGGTATAATGTTTGAGCGTTTGAAGCAGGAGGGAAATTCACCTTGCTCCAGTGATCTGTTAAAGATTTGAATTTCATAGGCTTTCAGACAGGAAGGTGACAGGACATCTGGTCCTTATGCTTTTCTCATCTTTTGTCTCTGACAGAGCCAATTCCCATCCTCTTCACAGATCCTAAGCACAGGTTAAGTGTCCTGGGGGATGGTTGAGAAGGTTGAAGGTACAGATATAGATTCTGTGATAGATGAGATAGATTAGGTAAGGGGTAAGAGTGTGGTTTTGTTAAACCTACAGTTAAAACACACAAGGTTATCATCTACAGGTAGTTGATGATTTATAGACCTTTCCATACTGTCGCAAAAGAGTATGGAATGCTGAAAATCAGATTTTTTTAGTTTTCACTATAGCTCTTCCTGAGTTTTGATTTACCTTGTCAGTAAGTTCCTTACTTGATTGTACATGGCCTTATCAGAACTTCTGTAAGCTTCCTCCTTTGCCTAAATGTATTAGTGAACCTCACTTTATTATTGTATTTTGTCCCAGGTGGAAATACATATCCTCAGAAAAACTGATATATGATATCACAGCTGCAGTTTCAAAAACACTCCAGTCAGTAGAGTCAAAGCAGCCCTGTAGTTTAATTTACTAATACTTTAATTCCTAATAAATCTAAAAAAAATATTGTAGGCAAATCTTTTGTATGCATCAGGTATGTTTTCAGGTCCATAGGGTATTTATCACTTCTAGATGTGCTGCATTAAGCACAGTTTTCTGTTTTTTGTTTTATTAAAACACAAAAAAGATACTAATAACATAATTTAGTAAAATTATAGTTTATTTTATTTGATGTAAGAAAGGAGTTTATATAGGATTGCAAAGAACATTTTTTTCTTAGCTACAAATGTTGGCTTCCATATGGTGAACATCAAATCCCTTTTCCTAAGTTTTTGTCACATATTTAACCTCAGTAGTAAAGCATTACACAGCTGAGTATAGCAAGTGGATTTGCTTTTGGAACACTTTGTAATATTTTTGATACCATATAGGCAGTTGTGAAATTGAACTAATGACTGATTGAGGTAGACACAGATTGATAGATAAATAGAACGATATTTGTCCCTGGGGGGGGTTTGTCTTTTTACAGAAGCCCTTAAAATAAATAAATAGAGAGACAGACAGATATACACACTTACTATACTGAGAACACACACTATAATGACTAAAAAGAAAGAAAATTAAAAAGAAATGGAAAAAAAGATCTGAGCCGGTAGTCACAGTCTTAATGAGACATTATACAGACATATTGCTGTTGGTATAAAGGAGCCCCAGTAGCGTTTCTTGGCACACTTCTGCTGAATAATTTGTTGGCTCGAAGTCCTCAGTGTTAGAGCATCAGAGTGAGGATGTGCAGCATTGTTCATAACGGGGGTCCAGAGTGGATCCCATAACTGAGCCTGCCCTTTTAATTAGCTTGTTGATTTGGTGGGCCTCAATTTCAGTGATGTTACCAGACCCAAATACCACAACATAGAAAATTACACTGGCCATCACAGAGTTGTAGAAATGTGAAGGATGTTACTTCCCACATTATAAAAATACAGTCTCCTAGGAAAAAAGAGCCTGCTCTGCCCTTTCTTCTACAATTCATCTGTTTTACGAGACCAGTCCAACCTGTCATTAATGTAGATTCCCAAGTACCTGTAGGAGTGCACCACCTCTACATTCACTCCCTTAACCTGACATAGAAGCTCTCTGGTGCAGTTAAAGTCAATAACCAGTTCCTTGGTTTTGCTGATGTTAAATTACAGACAATTATTTCTTAAATAAAAGAAAAGTAAAGTTCTCCACCTGACTCATATATGCTGTCTCATCTCCCTTATCATTACACCCCATGTGTATTAATCTATTGTAACATCAATATTAGGGATTCAGAACTTATCCACATTTTACCCACATATAGAGCATTCAAAAAGTATTCAGAGCCCTTCATTTTTTTTTACATTTTATGATGTTGCAACTTTATACTAAAATCATTAGTATTTCATTTATCCCTCATGAAGCATACTCAACACACCAGAAAGGCAAAGCAAAACCAGGACTTTAGAATTTTTTGAAAATGTATTAACAATAAAAAAACTTAAATATCACATTGACACACATATTCGGAAACTATTCTGAGTCCTTAGTTGAAGCATTTTTGGCAGCCATCACAACCTGTAGTCTTCATAGGTATTACATGAATTCATCTTTAGATGAAGCACCTCTGACAGCATCCAAGACAAGACTGAATCCTTTGGAGAAGCACCTTTCGGCAGCCATTACACTCTGGCACCACACCAGACAACATCATTTACAGACATTTTGCAGACATTAGAGCCTTGAGTCTTCACAGTTATGACACTACTAAGTCCTTAGTTGAAGCACCTTTGGCAGCCATTACAGCTTGGAGTCTTTCTGTATATGACGAAACTGAATATATGTGTCAATAATGATATTTCAGTTTTTTCTTTTGAATAAATCTTGCAATAGTTTCTAAAATCTTGTTTTCACTATGTCATTCTGTATTTTTGAGTGTTGCTTAATAAGGAAAAAAATGAACCTAAATGATTTTTTATTTATTTGTTACATGCATAGTTATACATGACAACATGCAGTGAAATGCATCTTTTTCGCATACCCCTTGAGGTCAGAGCGCAGGGTCATCCATTGTACAGCACCCCTGGAGTAATTGAAGGTTAAGGGCCTTGCTCAAGGACCCAGCAGAGTAGCATCAGTCTTGGCAGGTGTAAGGTTGAAACATAATAAAATATGAAATGTGAAAAAGCAAAGGGGTCTGAATCCTTTTTGAATGCCCTGTACAAGACAAGGAAAGAGCTAATTGATGCAGAGGAAGAATAAAAACAATTGCAATTTGTGGCATAACTCATACATCAGACTTATTTAAATTGCCCCATGCAGTTTTGTCAGGATGAAGTTTGAGTCTTAACAATCCTACATGGGTGAAAATCAACAGCTCAATGTTTTTAGAGGTGCTGCAACATTTTTGTGTTGTGGGTCCTGGAAAGGCATGTGTTCTTTTTTGAGTGGATTCCATCCATCATGTTTCACTGAACAAGTGCATGGTGGGTATCCAGTTCTTTTTTAGGACTTTTGTTTTTGTCTCTATCTCCATCAATTTGCATGAGTTGCCAGTAAACATAACAAGATGCAGTAAATTCATATCTGTCTCCACAGTTCACTGATCCTCAATGGACATGCAGCTAACATAGACCATAGCATTTTTAACAGCTGGTCAGCAATGCAATATAAAAACAAAGGTTCTTTCTTATTTTATCTATGTTGCTGGCTGACCCTCTTAATACCAGTGGCCTTTTGCCTTCTCCACCAGCATGCTACTCCTTATGAGCTAGGACTGGTGGTAGCTGTATACTGTACATATAATCATAAACTACCTTTGTGGGGATCTCCAGAGTGTTTGAAGTTGTGATTATTATTCTGGACATGATTTATTCACTGTTAAAGATCCTGCAGCCTTCCTAGCTCGACCCTTGATCGTGTTACTGTTTTATCTATTCATAGAGAAGTCCCTTTTACTCATCAATTCGTAGTGTTGAAACATTTCTTGCCCCTGACACAAACCCTTCATTCCCAACATAGTAGAAGGAGATTTATGTTTGTGATTTTCCTGGCCACAACCTCTAACTTTGTCACTGACTTGGTTTTTTGTCTATGATTTGGGTACTTAACCTCTGCCAATCAGAAAATAATATTGATCCTGCACAAAGTGAAGCATTAAAGAAAAAAAAAGTTGGTTTTTTTTTCATTTTTTGATTTGACTGCTTAGTAAACATTTTATATATCTGCTCTGCCAGCAATTTGGGAATGGCTGGTTTGCTGTCTCAAGGACCAAATTCAGACCAGGTTGTTGCATGTCACAGCAAGGTCTTCGGAAATGTGATGCACACTTACTGTGTGACATGATATATTTTTCTGTCAGTGGTTGTGTTATTGATTGCTTACTACTTTACCACCATGGTAAAACCGTTTCTGTATTTGTATTTTCACAATGTTTGATCTTGGCTACTGTATTAGATTAAATTGTTGGTATTTTTTTAATGTATGAATCTAAGTAGAAGGCAGAACATGCAACCAAAATGTTGTTTAAATACATGGCAGTACAACTGAGCTTTGGAAGTTTAGATGTTTCTCAAGACATGTCACTTGTTTGGATTTTTAAAAGGAGGAACTAATTTCCAAGACAGGACAAGTCCAATTTATTGATTTTCAAGAAAACTGACATTTTTAAATTTTTACTCAGAATTTGCAAACCAGTATGATTACTTATTTTTTATACATTGGTTTATAATATTTAATTGTCTCAATAGCTTTGGAAGATCAGTAATATGCTGTATCATAAATTTACCCATAAATAATTTTAGGAGAAAGTGGCATTGCTGTTTTTTTCAATAGCAAAGAACATGACATTTACACCTACGTAGGAGCTGCAGCCCTCTTCGCTAACACTTAATTTCAACCAAAGTGTGAATTTAAAAAAAATCATATACTTGGGTCTCCATTTGCAATGCAGTTTCTAATTCTGCATCTAATAAGACTATCAGTCTCAGTCATTTGAAGGTGTACCTGAAGATCAGAGATATTTTTATCTTTAGCACCATGATCATTCAGTGAGATGATCATAACTCACGCTTTACCAACTTGAAAAATTCTTTACGTTAATTACCAGCTAAGTGGATGGCTTATGTTGTCCCAAGAAACCAATGGCAATACATCTACTGTTTCCTTAAATAAAACAAAAATAATGAGTGCCATCATGAACAATGCTGTCTCTTGTGTCCCCTGCTATGGAATACATGAGGAAGCCAGTCCCGACTTAGAAGCGCATAGCCATCACACTTTATAAAAAGGTTACCTGTATGGAGTATAGGGTTGTTTTTTGCAGCATAATTACAGGGCACATAAAATACCTCAAGTGTAATGTGCAATCGATGGCTCACATATCTCTATTCGTGCACCAAGTGACAGGTATTGGGACCTCGTTCTGTAGGTGGTCGTTGATGACAGATTAATGATTAGGGACATTTGTGTTGGGTCACCCAGTAGTGTTCATGATACATCTGTATATGCCACATCATATTTGCACAGGTATTTAAAAATTTACCTCATGTCATGAGACCTAAATGTAAAAAATTGATTCCATTGCAGGGTGGCACGGTGGTGCAGTCCTCCCTGTGTGGAGTTTGCATGTTCTCCCCCTGTCTGCGTGGGTTTCCTCCCACAGTCTAAAGACATACTGGTTAGGTGCATTGGTGATCCTAAATTGTGCTTGGTGTGTGTCCTGCCCTATGATTTGTTCCTGCCTTGTGCCTTTTGTTGGCTGGGATTGCCTCCAGCAGATCCCCATGACCCTGTGTTAGGATATAGGGGGTTGGATGATGACTGACTGACTGATTCCATTGCAGTTTTGCTAATTAGCACTGTTTTGAATCGCCTAAAAAACAACCTTAAGTGAGTGTATAAACTTTTTTACCAATCTTGAAAGTTTTTTCCAAATTCATGTTTTTCCATTACTGTTTTTCGTTTCACAAATTCAAACTTCACATTAAGGGGGTCAATGGGAACACAGCTACAGACTGCCAAGTCAGAAATGTAATTTTCTTTTCTTTATAATTTTTTCTTCAATTTTAGTCATTCTGGTGTGTTTTCAGACCATAGTGTATGAGTGTGTATAATATACTGTATTTATGTATTTGGCCTATCTAATCTAATCTATTTTTAACCTATTAACCCACCTCCAGCTCTAGTTCTATGCTTTCTGCCTTCTGTCTGTTTGCTCTATGCAAACCTGGTTGCTGAAGCAACTTTTTTACCCCAATGGATAAGCTAATTGTGGATTTTAAGAGCAGAAGACTGTCTGTATTTGATCTGGACCTGGGTGCCACATTAAGTCTGGCCTTAATAAAGGACAGTGTGGGTGCCCAGAAGGTTTCATACCCGTTAGGAGACCATAATTGAAGGACTGGGAAAATGGGCATACTAGGAGCAGGTCATTCCCCAACAAGGCAGGTGAGAGTGTTCCTCAGGGCTAAACCCAATTAGGACACCCACAGGGTTGCATGGGAAATGGAGTAAGGAAACTGTCAGGGACTTTGGAGATGGCCAGAAGTATTGGTATTACTGTAACTAAAAGTAATAACCTGTGTGAAGGAGAGGTCTTGATCTTTTATTTATTTCTGAGGAAAGTTAAACAGCAGTTCACCAGCAGCTGTCATCTCACAACAGCTTCAAACCCGTTCATAGTATATTAGCTAAATACCTCTTGTCAGAAAAAAATAGGGACACAAATTTCTGCTTACATTAATAATTTGATCTAATTAATAAATGAACTAATTTCCCATATATGGACATATTTATATTAGATGAACATGTTACTAGCTATAATCTAAATATTCGCTTCTGTATTCAAACTATATAAAACCTTTGTCTAACAAAGGATTGTCAGCACAGCCATTATTGAAATGTAAGTGTGATATTTTGTATGGTGTGCTCCAGTGGTGAATTTATTAAATACATTTCTTATGTATATTTGGAGAGTGAAAAACCTTTTATTAAAAGAGTGCTGAAGTGGACTGGGGATTAGACGTTTTCCCTATCGAAATTACACAACTTTAATGTAGACATTATGCACACATTTACAGCAAATACTTTTACAATATGCTACCAAATTTCCATGTTAATTTATATGCACTATGTTTGTTATTCATCATAATGCTTATAGTATACTTAAAGAGACATTTTTACTTTTAGCTAAGTCCTTTTTGATTTACAGTATTTATTTATTTATTTATTTATTTATTTATTTATTTATTTATTTACTATACCTCTTACTTCTCCTGGTTATTTATTACACTGTTCCATTCTCTCTGTTATTGACTGCAGTGTAAAGTAGTTTTTGTATATTACATTTTCAAGTACTAAATAAAAAAAGTATTGATTAGTTATAGTAGAAGGGCAGAACAAAAATTTGAAACACAGGTAAATATATATAATGGTCAGTTGTATAAATATATATTACATAATTCAAATTCACTAGCATATTTTATTCTTTGGAATCTTCAGGTGTTGTTTAAAATGTTACTGGAAAGGGTTACTCATATACACATTTCTCTCTGACTGATGAAAGATTGGTTATGATATTGCTCTCAGAATCCTGTGTAGTAAATTGGTTTTCTTTGTAAATCAGAGAATTTCTTCATCCTCAAAATAAGATGCAGCTCATTGAAACAGCAGTCACATCAAAAATGATTCAATTTATAAAAGCACAAGGAAATAAATAATTAAATAAATACATAAACTGAAGAACAGCAGACAAAATTGGCACAGTGTAATGTGTCAAACTGTAAATATTTAACCATACTGTAGGCCTTTAAAATGCAGCATAATGTTGCCTAAAGATTTTTCTAATTAATGCAAAACAGAAAGTATGGTTAAAAATGGAGGACTATGCAAAACCCAAACCCCAAGGCTAAGATTTAAGGAACATCTTCTACTGCTTTCAGTAAGCTGTAAATGCAGGTTATGCATCTTTTAAATAAGGCTGACAAAAAGGTCCTAGAGAACTGTTAGTTCATTTCCTTTTCAGCCATTAAAAAGGAGATAGTGGTTTCATTTACTGAATGCAAACCTGACAATGTTTTACATAGAAGCATTAGTTAAAGTAATAGCTAACATGGATTTTTACAGAAATAATTGAATTTTATTTATACTTACTCTTAAACAAGCTAAGGATAACCCAGACTTTGAAGGAGCAGTATTGTCATCAGAGGTTACTGAATACAATACCGCTTGTAGAAAACAAAAAGATTAAGAAATAATACTTAAAACTGAGCTGCTACTTAGAAATTGGAACATAGGAAACTGCTGTGAACAACTGCCTTTTATAGTCA
This sequence comes from Polypterus bichir lapradei, assembly GCA_026402145.1. Lineage (NCBI taxonomy): Eukaryota > Metazoa > Chordata > Cladistia > Polypteriformes > Polypteridae > Polypterus > Polypterus bichir. Next base: position 32,565,501 of record JANRMT010062806.1, on the reverse strand, counting down.
GCTAGCAGATTACCCAGTGGCTTCGCTCACTGAGTGGAAGGGAAAAATTTGTGGCTCTCATGAGGCAACGGTATTAATGCTGTCTAAACAACACATCCCACTTAATTCAAACCCTCTGTGCTTGGCAGTACTCACACATAATGTCCATTTCTCCTATTGTAACTTTTGGATGTAGGCAATAATCTGTTTCAATGTTATAACTGAATTCCACCATATAAAGACCCTGACGCCTGTGTGTCTTGGTAGCCTGTGAATACTGCATCTGTCGAATTCGATTCTGTTCAGCATGTTGTTCAGGTGTTTGTGAGGCCCTCAATTGTGATTGTCGTACACGTTGATCAACGATCCTGCGAGCTTTCTCTCTCGATCTGCTTCTGTCTCACTTTCTCTGTGTAACCTGACTGTTGTGGTCATACATAATTTCCATTTCAAGCGTGAATGCATTATAATATGTTCTGTGGTCATACGTAATTTCCGTTTCAAACGCGAAAAGGATTTTATATATATAGATGGTGAAACGATAGTTAGTGAGTGGTAAAGCAATTCAGTCCCATTTTAAAGTTGAAATGCTTTCTGTGTGGAATTTCAGTTTTCTCCCTGTATTCTTATTGATGTTCTTCTGGGTTTTCACACTTTTTTGGCACATTTGCTAGGTTAATTTACTCTATAATAATTTATTGCCTCATGTGCAATTTTAGGAAGGCCTTTAGCTATCCACTTACACGCTAAGATAATACAAATGAAATAAGTGGATAATGTTATATTCTGTACAACAAATATATATAGAATAGTTCTTAAAAATCATGGCTAGAAAAAAGCAGAAATGAAAATTAATTTAATGTGATAATAATCAGAAATGATCTCTGAAATGCCACCTTTAACCCTTCATGTCTAAATTAATTTTAAGATGTTTTGTTATGAGGCTTCCTTTTGATACGTTTGTGTTAAGACCAAAAATTATGCGGCCATAGACATTACAGAAATATAGACAGACAATATTGTTGACCCATTTCACTAAAAGTTAGTTAGGATTAAAAGTAGGTATGTTGCTTCCGAGAAAACAGAGTACAGAATTCAAACAGAATTCTTTATAGATATATAATCCTTCAATAGAGGTCCTACATTTCTTAAGCATACGTTTTTGTAACCAGTTTTATGTTTTTCTAAAGCAGGGGTCTCAAACTCCCGTCCTGGTGGGCCGTAGTGGCTGCAGGTTTTCATTCTAAACCTTTTCTTAATTAGTGACCTGTTTTTGCTGCTAATTAACTTCTTTTGAATTAACTGTAATTGACTTGCTCTTGAAGACTCAGACCCCTTAATTGTTTCTTTTTCCTTACTTAGCTGCCAAACAATAGTGAGATACAAAATGAGCCAAAACCTGACCAGCAAACTATGTCCATCTTACAATATCTGAAAATAAAGAAAGATGAAGGTCTCAGGAATGTTGATCTGCTCAGGTCCACAAAATATTTTAACAGTGCTCTTAGAAAAGAGAAAAATGAACAATTTCAGAAATGTCTGCTATTGCACAATGAGAGCAGCAACAAGCCATGGAATTAAAGAACAGGTTTAATTAACATCAGGAATCAGCTCCTAATTAAGCAACTGCTTGGAGTGAAATTGGTTGGAGTTTAAAGCCCTGACTTAGTTGGTCTCCTGTTGGCTCACTCACTTCTCATTTCATTTCTTTTGGGTGCCGTTTATGGAAAGAAATGAAGCAAATCAGAGGAACAATGAAGAAATTCAGGGAAACAAATCTTAAAAACAAGTCAATTAAAATTAATTCAGAAGAAGCTAAATAGCAGCAAAACAGGTCACTAATTAAGAAAAGAATGAAAACCTGCAGGCACTACAGCCCTCCTGAACTGGAGTTTGAGGACCCTGTTCTAAAGTGTGAGCTTCTGTATAAAGTTAAAGTAATCAAAATGTATGTGATACATAAGATAAAATGGTGGGACACATCATCAGTGATGTAACCTGGGGTCATCGGGTGTTTCAGGTCTTTCATCATCACACACCCTCTCCCAGGCGACCCCAGAAATTGTGTCCCAGCAGTACTCACCCATGGATCCGACCTCTTGATCCAAACCCACCTAGTGGCTTTCTCTGCAGCTTCAGTTGCAAGTTTAATGGCACTTCTCTTCGCCTTCCCAGTTATACCCAGAATTGGAAATGCTTTGCAGAGTGAATGCCCTGCAAAACCCTGGCATCCAACCTCCACAGGTTCATACCACATAGACCAGCCACTCCTTTGGTACACATCTACAAGCTTCTGATACTTGGCATGCTTTCTCTCATTGGCCTCGTCCATATGCTCTTCCCAGAGCACTGTCAACTCTAGCATAATCATTTGCTTGGTGGAAAATGCAGTGCTGTTCAATAGTATACTGTACAAGCAATCTGCTATTTGGAAAAAAGAAAAAATCAAGATGGGCTTACTTATTTTGCAAATTTGAGAGATACAAAGACAAATATTACTTAAAAATAAGTATTTGAAATCCAGAACTGTTTTCTTTTCCAGTCTTATTTCTGAATAAAAGCTTGTCAGAAATGGTTAATAAATTTTATCCATTTTGTAGCCAGCTCTTTTCCATCAATACCTGTTTTGCCCTCTTGATCCCCTATCAGGTTCCCAGGCAGTATTCCTGTAAGATTATTCATATTCCTTGTTATCTCACTACCCTTCACACAGTCTCTCTGCTTTTGTGAAGCCATCTTAAACTCTCAGGAGACAGCTTCCTGAGAGAGCATGTTCAATTTGCCTGCCACTGTGAGCTGTTCAGAACTGATGCAAAGTCATTTCAGGCTGAAGACCTGGTGTATTGCTACTCAAATAAAAATAAAAGCTATAATCTTTCATGGATCACAAAGGTGAACGAGTTAGCAGTCTCAGCTCCAGATATTTTAAATATGGCACATTTAATGTTTAAATGCACATAATCATATACAATGGATATCGATAGCTTACATGATAGTGTAGGAGTTTCAGCATTTGTTGATGTAAAGCCTGAAATGAAGGAAAATAAATCATGTAAGACCTTTTTTTTCACCTTTAATAAAGTCAAATATGAGGCAATACTTAAGTAAAAAATAAATGGCTCATTTCCAGAAAAAGTCATTTTTCATAATCACCCAGATTGGCCTATTGCCCCTCAAATCTTAGATTTTTGGGTTCAGAAGTTTTTATAGCCAGATGGTCTTCTTTTAGTCACCAAGATTAGCAATCAGTTTGTTCTAATGTTGGTTCATAGGGATAATTTTTAGGAAAAATATAAAAAAATACAAAACTTTTCAATGTCTTAACTGTATGCCTTTCTGGTGAGTCTAAAGATTTGGTATGGTCGAAATCGATATCTTAATTAATGAAAGAAACTTATCCTTTACCAGGGAAAGTTTTATAAAACCTCTTTATTTCAGTAATTAGGCAGGTGAAAATCTCTTTGTGTCCTTTATTCATTCTTACAGCGAATGTCGTAGAGGGAGTACTCATCACAGCAGACTTATATAGCATGGTCAGAATGATCAAAAATTACAAGTAGAGGGAGTGAACCTCGTCCCGGACACAGACAGACAGACACGTTCATGTCACCCACAATCACTGGTTTATTTTGGATTTCTGTTACAACTCAGCTCACCAACCCCCAATACTCCTTAGTCCAGGCCACTCCAATGCCTTCTCTCTTCTTCTCTATCTCTCTCTTTTCTTTTCTCTCTCTTCTTCTTTCTCTCTCGCTCTCTCTCTCTCTCTCTTCTTCTGACCGCCTCCTTCCTCCTCCAGACGTTGCCACTCTTCCACCCGACTCTTGTCAATGACTGGAGGGAGGCGGCCCCTTTTATAGGAACCCGGATGGGCTCCAGCTGCTTCCCGGCAATCTCCCGCTGACACACCCCCGTGTGGCGGAAGTGCCGGCTGCGCACCCGGAAGCCGTCTGGGTGTCCCCTGTCATCTTCCCCCCGGCACTTCCTGGTGTGGCGGAAGAGCTGGGCTCCCGGGATAATCAGGCACTGGTGGCCACGGGTCCCTACAGGGCTGGGCTTCCAAGCCCTCTACCCGTGGCCCCCAAAATAACCAGGACGGACGCCCCCTCTCGGTCTGGAGGAGGCACAAGTCCTCCTCTGGTCCTCCTGGGTGTCCCGGCCGGGGACCACACGGGATAAACCGGCATCGGGGCACCGCCTGACGGTGGCCACGGGTCCCTACAGGGCTGGGCTTCCAAGCCCTTTACCCGAGGCCCCCTACATAACCAGGACGGACGCCCCCTCGCGGTCTGGAGGAGGCACAAGCCCTCCTCCGGTCCTCCTGGGCGTCCCGGCCGGGCTCCAGCCCCGGCCGGGGACCACAAGGGTTATATTTATAGACAATTGAATTTGCATAACAGTGCTGAATTAATGCTTACTTATCATACTGTGATTGTTTAAAAGACACAAGACGCTGTAGCATAGAACATAACTAGCCTAAAATAAGTTTTAATATCTCTTTATAGTATACTGTGTTTCCCCGAAAATAAGACCTAACTCGAAAATAAGCACTAGCATGACTTTTCAGGATGCTCGTAATATAAGCCCTACTCCAAAAATAAGCCATAGTTATGATCCCATGCAGGCGCCTTTGGATGAGCAATAAACGCCTACCGCTACCGTATGTACACAGATGAACAGGAAATAATACAGGTATTTTGAGCCCCTGACAAGATGAGTGCAAAAAGAAAGAGCTATTCTGTCGAGTACAAGAAAGGAATTGTGGAGGAGTCCCAGGGCAAAACTCTTATTGCTTTCTGTAAAGAGAAGAAGTTGGATATCCGAATGCACTACGAGCAGGCTACATGGACAAGAGTTGATCATTTAAGGAAAGCTCTATTGCTGGACATGAGAGATTGGGGCCAATTGTTCTAAAAGAAATGGAGTCGCAAGAAATTCACAATGGAATTCGGGATTTGGAGAGTTATGATGTTCCAGAAGATGATGACATGACTATATTTGAATAAATGTAGATTTTTGTTCAAGAATAAAGGTAGATTTTTGTTCAAGAATACTAGGGGGTTGTGCCCCCGGCTCGCTTCACTTGCCCACCCTTCGGGGCGCGCTGCGTGCCAGCCACTTCACATCTCTGCCATTCACGTTGTGAAGGGGGGGCTGAGCACATGTTACGCAGTCGGATCAGCCACTGACTTACTGCTGCTGAGCTGCGTGTTCTGCTTGTCACACTGCGTGTCGATCATTTAAAAGCCTTTGCAGCAGCTGTCCTTTTGTCTCACTGCCTTGTCTCTGAGTAAATCAGGTATCGTCTCCTTCCAAGATTTTTTTTCATAATAGAGAGAGAAATGTATATTTTTGTTCAAAAATAAATGTAGATTGTTGTTCATGGAAAAACAAGACATCCCCTGAAAATATGCCCTGGCTTGTCTTTTGGAGGAAAAATTAATATAAGACCCTGTCTTATTTTTGGGGAAACACGGTATAGTATAGTATAGTATAGTACAGCATAGTATAGTATAGTATAGTATAGTATAGTATAGTACAGCATAGTATAGTATAGTATAGTTATTTTGGAGGCTTAAATCCATTTTGGACCTGCAAAGCCTGAGACAAACTAATGGAGTATGATTAAGCCCTTTAGGGTGAAGCCCTTTCCAGACAGGAAAAGGAGGACTAGACTGATCAGGTAACGCTTTAGGAAGCCTCTAGCCTTACAAGGCCAGATGTGATTCTCAAATGAGAATACACTTCTTAGGGCAACCTGTTAAAAAGTTTGTAGTGAACAGCAGCGAAATCTACCACTTCAAAGGTTACGTCTACAAGGACTTTTCCTAGTAACCTGCCTTGAATTTCTCCAGTCCAGGAATTTTAAACTGCCGGAGTTTTAATGGGAGAGCAAAAACAAAACCAAATAACAGACTTAATGCTGACATAAAATAAAAAGCTGAAATTACTGTTATCCATTCACGGCCTCAGTAGCCCCAGGTAACTGAAGCCTAATGTTTAATTTGTGCATTGTAATGAGTGCTGTGTCAAAGGAGACAGACACACATATGCAGACCATTGTATCTACTTGGCTTCATGTTTAAAAAGTACTTTTGTCTGCTATGATATCTTTACATTATTTTGACTATTGCATCCCTATATGTCATGAACACAGTAAGCATTGTTGTCTATGTACTGTACTGTCTCTTAATGTAGAAAATGGTCTGTGACCCTGTCATACCAACTGGGAGTCAGTTTCTTCTCGATGGCAAGCAGAGCAAGTTTCCTTAAATGGTTCTGGCCCATTGTGTTGCAGCTGTACAACTTAACTCATTTTAAGCAGAAGAAGCTCCTCTCTAGACCTGTTGATGTGGCTCCAATTGTTGCCACTAAAGACAACAGCTTGTATAGCTGAAACATTGCACTATCCAACTCCATGTCTTTAAAAAAAACAAGAAATCACACAGCTTACCCCTGTTGTCCTGCGAGTCAGGATTTGAATATAGGACTTGGAGTTCATATCTAAGTCTCCCTGAATCAAAGAAATGGCCATACCTTTTCAGGACAATTTGGAATGCCTCCTCAGGAAACACCTGTGTTATTTAATCAAATTTCTCTGGATTGATTACTTCCAGGAAGCACATACTTTTTAAATTTGAAAAATGCTGAGAAAACTGCTCCATAAGATAGTCTAGGATGACCACATAGAAATTTCTGTAACGCTCCTGGTGATCATGCAATTGTGACATACATCAATATCTTTGCCTAGGCTCATTTTGAGGGTCTGACATGAGATTTGCCACCTTTGCATAAATAGCTTTGAAAGCCTCCTCTGACCTCTTCTTCTTTGCAAAAGCAAGAAGACTCTCAATGCAGTAAAGAAAATCCATAGCCCTCTGCTGCACAAAGAAAAGAACCCTTCAGTGTATCTAATAAGTCCTTGACAGCACTGAGTGTGTCCTCATCTACTATGGTCTCATCCTCGATAATCTTTTCAAAAGTCAGCAGGAGCCTATCATACTTATTCGCCATAGTGCTCACCATTCATGATGGAAAGTTCTACTGAGTAGGAGTGTTTCTGGGCAACCTTGAACACCCTGCAGACTTGAGAAAAGATATCCTCTAGGTAGATTTAAAATAAAAACTGGGCAAACCCAAAGAGAGATGGAAAAAAATTCTTGATTCTGACAAGCATTTTGCCCCCTGAGACAAGACCATATTCAGCCTGAGTGCATAGCGTGTACAAACATTAAATTGGGGGCTACTGCTTTCTTTTTAGCCTAAAATCCATTCAGAGAGGAAGCCATGACAAAAGCCCCATCATAGGTTTCAGCCACAAGTTTTTCTTTGTAATTGTAGCCCTGCATGTTTTCATTTAAAACATCAAAGCCAGACTGGGCATCTCGCTCCCCTGAAACATCAAAAAATCCAGCAAATCACTCCTGAATTTGACCTGCAGTATTGCCATATCGAACTGTGACAGATAGTTGTGCATGACATGAAATGTCAGTTGTATCATCTACTTGTCATGCAATATAGGGAGCAGTTTGAACTTGATCTTAGATTTCATCAACAGTGGCTGCAATAGCAGAAATCAAATCATTTTGAATGGAATAGGACATGCCAGAAAACACAGAAGATGACTGGAACTATGTGGCCAAGACAGAATCATATTTGGATAATGTTTCAGTGCATTCTCTGTAATTCCCCTTGCTAGCAGATTTGTTACCCTCATCATGCCCTCTGAATGCCAGCTTTTGATGGCCAAGCAGTGAAGTGACATCAATTAGGTGGTTAAGAAAGGCCCAAACCTTGACCACAAAACCTCAGATGGTTTCGTTAAGAGACATGACCAACAGTACATTCACTTTGTCAAAGCACTTCCAGTCAGCCAGCTCACCTTGTCATATCAAGAGAGTTGAAAAGACCAGTTATTGTCCCTGACTTTTGAACCAAATCTGTCTTGGGTGTTGATCTGCCCTGCTGTTTAATTCTGAGTCTCTCCTCATAAGGAAGACTATCAAATGGTCAACGATATTAGCACTGTCTGCCATCTAGCTAGCTAGATGGCTAGTTCCCCTCACCCTGCGACCAAGTTTTAAATAATCAAATAAACTTTAGTAAAACGAAACAAGCAGAAAACTCAAGAACACTATATTTATGTTTTTATTTATAATAGGATATATACAAATTAAAATAGAGAACTATATTGCTAGCAAATAACAGACTAAGAGCAGCAGCTTGTCTTGCGACTTCACTTGCCAAAAATCTGCATGGGACAGAACTTGAAATGCTCCAATACCAAAGTGCCATCAATCAAAAAGAGATCCAGCCACTTTGATAGATCCTCCAATTATGATGCCCCATTTACTCCCAGAGACACTGAGCTTCCCTGGAAATGATGTTTTGGAGCATTTGTCCAATAAAAATAAATAAATAAATGCCTTGCTGCACTAAAAACAAAGCATATTCTGAAGTGCCATTGAAGTCCAGTGAAGATGCACATAAATGGTTTTTAAAGGATTGTGCTGCCATGGGAATGTATGATAAAAAAAATCACGTTAGACAACTGGCAAGAAATTATTATTCATTCTGAATGAGCTAGCCATGAAGTTGAACACGTTCTAGTATGCACTTTGTAATAGCAAAGTAAGCGCAACAGTACATATTTGACAAATTTCTTTCATAACATTTTAGAAGAGGCAGAACTTCCCTTGTAGGGCAGTCGCCTCTGATGCACACGTACCTGACCGTCCACATGTTCTAAATGAAAACATGAATTATCAGACCAGGCCACCTTCTTCCATTGCAATACAAAAGCTTTACCATGGGGAACAACAAAGAAATCTTATAGTCACTATAATTTATGGTTAGGACCAAGTACCAAGCAGTTTTCTGTAGTGCAAGATTGGAGTTTAACTAAAAGAAACTCTTAAGGTGTGTACACTAGCAAATGCAACATGTATTAACTTGTCAATGACTCTTGACAATTCTTAATTGTAGAAAGAATTAGTTAGTCTGAAAAAACTAACCTTTATAACCTTTATTTTATGTGTAGTAAATAATTATAAATAAAAAAATATATAATGTTTCCTATTATATAGTGGCAGACTAACATGTTTGTGTGTGGTACAGTATACAGGACATTATAAGAAAAATAACAATTTAATAAAAATAAATGAAAAGAACTAATTTAATAAAATAAAAAACACTGTTGAGGTAGCTGTGAATATCTCTGTATTTCTCCACAGATGCAATATTTTTATAATTTAATATTTATTCACAAAACAAGCAGTTTTAGTGTCTATATTCACCAAGGTTCGTCTTCAAAAATCACCTTTTAAATATTCATCTTTTTATGCAGGGTAACTGCCTCTTTGCACAAGGTAAATGTCAGGCAAAGCCAGGCTCTGAAATGATTAACTAAATTTCAACACTTAATATTCTGCCGTACTGAATACTGGGTCATTTTTTTATGAATATTTAAAAATGTCCATACTTTGATGTAGCTATACATCAAATATATTCAATCTATTGTAATTTCCAGTCAAACCTGGAGAAATATAGCAGAGGTGTGGCAATAAAGCAACGTCTTCTAGACAAGCTATGGAAGAAAGCATTAATTATTTCCAGAAATAAAAGAAAATAAAAGATAATAAAATGAACAATCATAGAGCATTAATAGCAATATGCTTATGACAAGACTGAAGAAATAAAGCAATAAGGCTATTATAGAACAAAAAGTATAATGATATTGCTTATACTGCCTGATTTCCCACATTTTTTAATTTTTATTCAATATTACTGCCAACTATATGAAAATGATATTGCTTTACTATCTGTGGTAAAGCTTTTAATGTTGTATTTGATCTTTTTAACTGGAATATTAGAAAGTTTTCTTTTAAAAATACAGTTATCAAAATAGAGAATTATGTAAAATGGTAATTAGGTATTTTTAGAAAGCTAAAGAAAATTTCAGGATCATTAGTTACAGTTTTCACACAATAATCCTTCATTTAGAGCAGTTTCTTTTTAGCACGTTAGCTCTGAATATCTTTGTATTTTCTGCAGCCTGTTTATAACTGATGTTGATGCCCTAGATCAGGGGTGGCGAACTCCAGGCCTGGAGTGCTGCAGTGGCTACAGGTTTTCATTCTAACCCTTTAACTAATCAGTGACCAGTTTTCACTACTAATTAACTTTTTCCCTATCTCTTTAATAGCCCTGTTAGAAGAGTTCAGCCTTCTGAATTTATTCCTTTCTTCATTAAATAACAGCTAAGCAGAAATGAGATGTGAAACAAGCCAACAGATGACCAGCTAAACTGGGGCTTCAAACTCCAACCAATTTCACTCCAATCATTTTCTTAATGAGAAGCCAATTCTTGCTGTCAATTAAACCCATTATTTAATTCTATGGCTTGTTGCTGCTCTCATTCTGCCACAGCACACATTTCGAAAACTGTTGTTTTTCTGTTCTTTCTACGAGCACCATCATAATGTTTTGGTGACCTGAGAGAGCAACCTTACCAAGACTATCACCTCTCTTTAATTTCAGATATTGTGTAAAGGGCACAGGGGAGTTGGTCAAGTGGTGGCTTGTTTTCAGCTATGCAGGCGAGGGTTCAAGGCCAGAGCACCTCCATCGGCACAGGCGAGCATCCAATTTCAGAACCGGTTTGACCCTCTCCACGTCCCCAGTTTGCCTTCAGCCCCTGGTGATGTAATAGTGGTAGGTGATTCTATTGTTAGAAACCTTAATGTCGCATGCCCTAATGGAAAATCGTTTGTTTCTTGTTTTCCTGGTGCTCGTGTCCGAGATGTGATGAGACGTGCGCCAGCAGTCTACGAGAAGCACAAGGATAGGGCAGTTGGAGCAATCGTTTTGCATGCCGGCGTAAATGATATAAGGCACCGACAATCAGAAATCCTCAAGGCTGACTTCGCAGCTTTGATTAAAGACACAAAGGAGAGGACCCCATCGGCAAAGATCTTCGTTTCGGGTCCACTACACCTCGTCAGACGATCCAACGAGTACTACAGTCGTCTGCTAGGATTGAACAACTGGCTACAGGGTTTCTGCAAGAAGAAAGACGTCGGTTTCATCAACAATTTGAATCTCTTTTTGGAAAGGCCGCGTTTCTTCAAGCGTGATGGCCTGCATCCGAACAGTTTCGGCGCCCGGGTCCTCTCCGAAAACATATCAAAGGTAATTCGTTTATCTTGACTATCTATCTCTGCTTTTAACCCCTTCCGAAATGATACTGTTGTGCTAGGACATAATAAGTGTTTAATAGAATCTTCTGTTAAAGTGTACAACATTAATACTGTAATAAGCAATCTTAATGCACGTAGAAAATCTAGGAAATACGGCATAAACTCCAATAATCTAATTAAAATTACTATTTTAGAGGAACAATGTATTAAAACTATAAAAACAGATCACAGATTAAACAAAAAATACACACAGAGCGGTGCTAATAAAAATAATTTAGTTCCTATTCCAAATATCAATAACGCACATAGTATTCATCTCTGCACCTCTGAAACATTAAATATGGCACTATTAAATGTTAGAGCATTAACTAACAAAACGTTTTTTAGCAACGATCTTATAAGTGATAAAAAATAGATTTTATTGCACTAAGTGAAACGTGGCTTAACTCGGACGGTGCGGCTGTTTAAATTGAATCTGCGCCTCCGGATTACAGTTTTACTCGTGCAGAAGAGGGAGCGGCTTGGCAAACATTTACTCGAGCCGGTTAAAATGTAAAGATGTCAGTTTTGGTAAGTTCAAGTCCTTTGAGTATCTCGCCGTTGTTATCCATGGAGATTCAAGTTCTAGTATTATCCGTGTATAGACCTCCAAAATTCAACGCGTCTTTTTTGAGGAATTCTCTGACTTAATGTCAATTTTAATTACTAACTATGACACACTCCTAATAGTTGGCGACTTTAATTTTCATATAGATAATCAGTGTGATCTAAAAGTAAAAGAATTTATGAACCTCCTGGATTCTTTTGATTTGAGGCAGCTCGTAAATCAGCCTACACATAAAGCAGGTCATACGTTAGACTTAGTGATTACTAAAGGACTGAAAGTTGATATAAAGCAGATCATTGAAATTGGTCTATCAGACCATTTTCTTCTACTGTTTAATATAGAAATAATGATAAACACCCATGAGAAGCATATTGTTAAGAAACGCTTCTTTGACTCCGCAGCAGCTTTAAAACTTACAAACATTCTAAGCAATCAGTCCGTTTATAGTACCAACTATAATAGCGAGGATAATGTAAATAGTAAGGTGGAGAGATTTAATACTAAAGTGAGAGCTGCTGTTGACATAGTTGCACCTGAAAAGACAGTGAAAGAATCTTCTAGCATTTTTATACCATGGAAGACCCAAAGAGTGTCTGATTTTAAAAAGAACATGCCGCAGAGCTGAGCGTAAATGGAGGAAGACTAAACTAACTATCCACTATGAAATATTAAAAGTTAAAATAACAGAATACAATAACACTGTCCGTCTTGAGAGGCGCTGCTATTTCTCTAAGATTATAAATAACAATGCTAGTAATCCCAGAGTTTTATTTTCTACAATTGATCGCCTACTAAACCCAGGTAACTCAAAGGAATGCCTTCTAAGTACTTCCAGTAAAACCTGTGAGGCTATCGCTGTATTTTTCAATCAAAAAATTAATGATATTAGAAATAATATAGTATATCTCCCCAACACTAAGGATCCTCCTAAACCCCAGCATTCTGTTATAAAAATATTAAACTCTTTCACTAGGATAGTTACCCGATTTACAAAAAATACCTCAATTAAAACCCTCCACCTGCGTCCTTGACCCAATACCAACAAGGTTTTTCAAAGAAGTATCGGACGTGCTAATTGATAATGTTCTTGACATAGTAAATTCGTCATTAGATACGGGGGTCTTCCCAGACTGTCTTAAGACTGCTGTAGTTAAACCCCTTCTTAAGAAACATAATCTTGACCCCTCTGCTCTTGAAAATTTTAGACCCATCTCTAACCTGCCTTTCTTAAGTAAAGTTCTGGAGAAGGCAGTCATTATGCAGTTAAATGACCACCTAAATAAACATGCTATTCTTGATAAATTTCAGTCGGGTTTTAGAACAAATCACAGCACAGAAACTGCACTCAAAGTAGTAAATGATTTGCGAGTGAATGCAGACAGAGGCCATTTATCTGTTCTCATCCTCTTAGATCTGAGTGCTGCATTTGACACCATTGATCACAATATTCTTAGAAATCGCCTTAGTCAATGGGTGGGCCTCTCTGGCAGTGTCTTAAATTGGTTTGAAACCTACCTGACAGGGAGAAAATTCTGTTAGTTGTGGTAATTACAACTCAAAGACACATGATATCCAATATGGTGTTCCACAAGGCTCTATCCTGGGTCCGCTGTTATTCTCAATCTACATGCTTCCGTTAGGACAGATTATCTCAGGGCACAATGTGAGCTACCACAGCTATGCTGATCACACACAGCTGTACTTATCAATAGCACCTGATGACCCCGATTCTCTTGATTCGCTAACACAATGTCTGACTTGTATCTCAGAATGGATGAATAGTAGCATTCTCAAGTTAAATAAAGAGAAAACTGAAATCGTAGTGATTGGCAATAATGGATACAATGAGGCTATTAGAAATAAACTGGATACATTAGGATTAAAAGTCAAGACGGAGGTAAAAAGCTTAGGGGTAATTGTTGACTGTAATCTGAATTTTAAATCGCATATTAATCAGATCACTAGGACAGCGTTTTTTCACCTAAGAAACATAGCAAAAGTTAGACCTCTTATATCACTGAAAGATGCTGAGAAATTAGTTCACGCATTTGTTTTCAGTCGACTAGATTACTGTAACGCACCTCTCAGGACTACCCAAAAAAGACATAAATCGTTTGCAACTAGTTCAGAATGCAGCTGCTAGAATCCTAACTAGGAAAAGAAAATCCAAACACATTTCTCCAGTTTTAATGTCACTACACTGGTTACCTGTGTCATTCAGGATTGACATTAAAATTCTGCTTATGGTTTATAAAGCCTTAAATAATCTCGCCCCATCTTATATATCGGAATGTCTGACACCTTATATTCCAAATCATAACCTCAGATCCTCAAATGAGTGTCTCCTTAGAATTCCAAGAACAAAGCTTAAAAGGTGGTGAGGCGGCCTTCTGCTGCTATGCACCTAAAATCTGGAATAGCGTGCCAATAGGAATTCGCCAGGCTAGTACAGTGGGGCACTTTAAAACACAGCTGAAAACATATTACATTAACATGGCCTTTTTATAACTTCAATTTAACTTAATTTAACTTTATCCTGATACTCTGTATGTTCAATTCATCATAATAACTATTCATGGTAATCTAAAATCCGTACTGACCCCTACTCTCTCTTCTGTTTCTTTTTCCGGTTTCTTTGTGGTGGTGGCCTGCGCCACCTCCACCTACTCAAAGCACTATGATGCTCCAACAATGATGGATGGATTAAAAGCCAGAAGTCTACATGACCATCATCAAATCCTTCTGTGAGAACCCTAAATCCAAAGAGGGCTGTTTCATTTATGTTAGGTAGAATGCCCAGAGGGGACTTTTTCTCCAGCCGTCTGGAGTTTTTTTTTTTTTTGTTTTTTCTGTCCCCCCTGGCCATTGGACCTTACTCTTATTCGATGTTAATTAATGTTGATCTATTTTGTTTTCTTATTGTCTTATTTTTCTATTCTTTATTATGTAAAGCACTTTGAGCTACTGTTTGTATGAAAATGTGCTATATAAATAAATGTTGTTTTGTGTCTCATTATTATTTGGCTGCTAATTAAAAAAAAGAAACAACTAAGGGGCCTGAGTCAAGTTAATTAAAAGAAGTAATCAGCAGCAAAAACTGGTCACTAATTAAGAAGACGGTAAGAATGAAAACCTGCGGCACTTGAGGCCTGGAGTTCGCCACCCCTGCTCTAGGTCCATTGCATAGTGCTAAATCATTCCAGTATAAATAAATGTGAAAATTTACTCTGTAGTGAAGTGGCAACTTACTAGGCCTACAATTGATTCCTGTCTCGTGCCTGGTTGCTAATCAAGCTTCCTGCGACACTATAATGGAGGAGCCGCTAGGTGTAGAAGTGTGTGTGTGTGTGTGTGTGTGTAAGTGTGTTTTAAGAGTTCCCTGGCATCTCATGTAAGTTTAGTACCAAACTTGTACCAACTGCTGCTTTGTCTTCCTGTGTAGTTTAGGTTCAGGACATTGATGGATAGATAGACTCATACCATTAATAATTTATTTAAACCAATTCTGATGTTTTGCACTTTCGCAAACAATTGTTCCCCATCATACAAAAACAGCATTGGCTAGAGTCTAAAAACCCTCCTAGCTATTAGTCACTGTTCTCCTTGTTTCCCACTGTTTCTTAATGCATCAGTTTACCTAGAGTGTGTACTGTCAAGCAATCATTGTTTTATCTTTATACATTACCCAGTTATATATTTGTTATACTTTGACACTTTATTTTTGCCACATTAATGGTTTGACCTCTTTGCTTGAATTATGTCAAGATAATTGATAGTATGTCCTTCTTTGGTTCTTTTGACTTTGTGTTAATCTCATTATGTTTCTTAAATCTTCATATCAATCAACTTTATTTCAAGTTCAAAATCAACATGCAGCATGGTCCCAATACTGTACAAATTAGAAGAATACATGTAACAAGATATAAAATAAGCAAATAAAAACAAAGTAAAATAAAACAACATCAATGTTAAAGGAATAATAACTAATAAAATTGAAATAAAATAACATTGAAACATTAAAAGTTAAGGTATGTCAACAAAGGAATAATATAATAAGGAATGTTTCAAGAATGATAGACCTGAATGATTCTAAGGCACATTGTAATAAAGGCAGTAAAGGTAGGTTTTTAGTCTTGATTTAGAAGGCTCAACTGAGTGTGCTTCTCTTCCACATAATGGCAGGCCATTACAAAAATAAGGCGCACGATAGGTAAATGCTCTTTGAGCAAATGATTTTTTTTAATCAAGGGAATGACCAAAAGACTAGCATTAAGACAATGACGAAGATGTACTGGAGTGTTTGGTGTAATTAGCTCCGCTCTGTAAGGACGTGCAACTCCAAACAAGGGTTTAAATGCCTAAAGAACTTTAAAATCAGCTTTTGCTTGTACTGGTAATCAGTGAAGAGAAGCGAGAATGGGTGTTATATGCAGATTATTTTTGTTTTTGTCAAGATTGTAGCTGCAGCATTCTGAATAAGAAGACTTCTAGTAGCACAATTAGGAAGACCAGAGGAAAGGGCATTACAATAGTCTAGTCTAGAAAAAAACAAATGCATGTATTAATGTTTCAGTATCACACAGAGATAGAATAGATTGGATTCTTGCAATATTACTAAGATGAAAAAATGCTGTATTGGCAATAGCCTTAATATGAGATTGGAATGTGAGAGGATTATCAAAAAATATTCCAAGACTTTTAATGGTTCACAGATAGAACAGCCATCAATATTAACACTCAAGTTCTCAAATAGATGTCCATATTTGGCAGGTCTTACATCCAATAATTCTGTTTTATCATTATTTAAGAGCAGAAAGTCCATACTCATCCATTTTTAAATTTCTGATAGACAAGCTTCTAGATTTAGCAGTTGGGAAAGGTCATTTGGCTTTACATGTATATATAGCTCTGTATTGTCAACATAACAATGAAAATTAACACCATATTTACAAATGATGCCACCAAAGGGAAGCATATAGATGGAAAAAAGAATGGGGCCATGTACCGATTGTTGGGGTACACCAAACTTTACATCAGAAACTTCAAAGATTGTATTGTTGTAACTTACATGTTGAATTCTGTTTGATAAATAAGAATGAAGCCATGAAGGTATCATCCCCTGGATGCTGATATGTTTCTCCAAGCAGCTTAAAAGTATGCCATGATCTAAGGTGTCAAAAGCAGCACTTAAGCCAAAAAGCAGCAATACTGACATCAAATTTGAATCAACAGTAATCAGTAGATCATTGATTATTCTGGTCAAAGCAGTTTTAGTAGAGTGACAGGATCAAAAGCGGGACTGAAATTTGTCACAAACATTATTGTCAGACAAGTACGCATTAAGTTCATCAGCAACAGCTTTTTCAAGAAATTTACACTTAAAAGAAAGAATGGAAATTGGTGGATAGTTATTCAAAATCTTTGGATCCAAGTTAGTTTTTTTAAGCAATGGTTTAAGAATAGCAATTTTAAAAGCAGGGGGCACACAGCCAAAGGATGGTGACTTACTGATAATATTCAAACTTTGACCAATTAAAACAGGAAACAGTTCCTTAAAAAGATAAAACGGTATCAGGTCTAATATGCAGGTTGTAGGTTTGGAAGCAGTTATCAGACTGGACAAATCCTCAGGGGAAACTAATTCAAATTGTGAAAAACTGTCCGAGCCACAGTGCCTGTTTTCATGAAAGTTCTGGAGAGATCATAGCCATTATTCTGAGATGAATGTAGACCATTGATTTAATCTTATTTATGAAAAATCTCAGAAATTCATCTTCATTGAATGGAGAGCTATGTGCTGGAGCATTCTGTGTGAGCTTGATAACTGTATCAAACAAAAATCATGGATTATTTATATTAGTGTTAATCAATTCAAAGAAATATGCAGTCTTAGCAGCTGAAAGTGCTTGTTTCTAATTTTTTGTTTGTTTTATGTTTCATAAGACAAGCAACAGAATCCAATAATTTAAACAATGCACTATTTAGATTATCTGTGTGATTATCAAGGTATTCATATTTTGTACTACATGCTTTATGTATATCTGGTAGATGCTTATTCAAAATAGACATAGCATTACTGTCAATACAGCGATAAGTATATGTACCAGGCTCAAGACACTTAATTGGGGTACAGAGAGATACATTAAAAAACACAGAAATGATCAGAAACTGGAACCTGTAAAATTGATAAAACATCATTGTCAATTACCTTTGTGAAGATAAGGCCCAGTGTGTTTCTACAGTTGTGAACAGCATTTATTACATGTTGGGTAAAATCTAAACTCACAATGTGAACTATAAATTAGAATTCTTTAGAATGTGAACAGTCATTTATATGCATGTTAAAATCACCCAGTAAAATTACTTTATCATATTTGACAAGAGCAATTGACAATAACTGAGAGAACACAGATAAGAAATTATTATGAATAACTTTGAGTAAAAAAAAAAAGCACAATACCCATGATTTCATTTTTAAGAAGCCTGTGCAAAAAGACGCAGATGATAGTGTTGAAAGAAGGGGGTAAAAATTTACCAGGCTTGTAATACCCTATTAAAATTAAAGTGCATAGTGGCGACAGTGGCACTTGTAGAGACAAGCAATGAGAATGCAGTAGATGGTTCAAAATAAACACACATTCTCTCCTATCTGAAATATCCCAAAGCTCCAACCCCCAACAATAAGTGACCTAAAAAAGTTCAAGTGTTACAACAACGTACGTTCAAGAAAGAAAAAAAAATCTATCAAATCTGGAACTTAAGGAAGCTGGAAGTCTTCCAGGAATAAGATACAGTCTATGAATAAATTTAAATTGTGTGTGCTGGTCATTAGGATATTTAGCGCATTTTTTTTAATACAGTATTTAGAAAGATGGTTTGCCAGCACAACACAGAGGATGGGGCAAGGTCTGTTAGCTAATTAGACATTATTGATGGGGTTTTGAGAGAAGCTTTGCTGAGGAGGGAGTAGAGTCCAGAGACTGGTTTGGACTTATGAGAAGAGGATGAAATAAATGTGTACAGAAGATGAATTGGAAGAGGGGAAGAGAGTGGGACTCTACATGTCTTGAACACAGACCTCAGCTGCAATTAAGAAAAGTAGGAAGTGAAGGGATAGGGTATCTAGATTGTTGAGAAAAGAATGTTTCCAGCCCTGACTGATTAAATATAGGTCCTAGCACTGATGTACCAGACTGACACAAAGGGGAGGAGGAAATCAGACGACCTCCGATATTTAAGGAAGAAGAAATGCTTTCTCATGGATTTATACTGCACAAGAATGAAAACAAAGGCATGTAATACACAGCAAAAACTAAAAGTGGCCACTGTAACAATAATCAGAAATATATATATATATATATATATGCACATCATTTATAAGACTGCAAATCTTAAATATACATACCACAGTGACTGACTGAATGTTATTAATCTTCACTGCTGCCTCCAGTAGGTGTGTGCATGAGTGTGTTTTTTGAAAAACTGTTATTCAATTCATGAGTAGTTCTTGTCTTACACCTTATATTACTGGGATAGCTTCTATCTCTGAGGATCCTACAATGGAATAAGCAAATTCAAATAATGGATGCACTCTATACAGCAAATGAACAGCTGACTATATCAGACAGAGATCAATTCTATTGTCTAAGAAGATTCTCAGTTGTTAATCAAGGACTATGTATCTCTTTGTTTGTAGCTCTGGTGTAGTGACTTTCTAATGTATGATACAAATTTCCTGTTTTTACATCTCTGTGTGTTGATTCATTGCAATTACTATATAAAGAACCAGATACTTAAGTGATTTCTTCAATGGACGATATCAAGATAAGTAGCAACGATGACTCAAATAAAGCAAGCATTGGCATTAAATTCATTACACGAATGTCTAAACTGGAGGTGACCTATAACAAGAATGCAAAATAAAAGAAAGGAATAAAGATGAACACATTACACAGGAGCATTAAATAGCTCACTTGAAATATGGAAAATTTATCTAAGTGTAACACTTACTGAATCATGACATTACAAAGATGCATTAATGTCAGCTTAAAGAGTGAAAATTGTTCCTTTGCTTCATTGAAATTATTTATACTGCACTTCGAGCACTTTGTCCTTCAGATCTGGTGTGGTAACCTTCACTGTGTTCTTTATAATTTCATTTGAGCACAATCAATTTTTCTTCACAGTTTTAATTAGTGTTATTATTGTTTTAGTCTCATTTGTTTACCATTGAAACAGAAGGGCTTCCGCTAGGGCTCGTTCGACTACTTTTGACTGTTTTTAAAATGCTTAAAGTGACATATTATAATTGATTTGATTGTGAGTAGTTTTAAGACCTCATCTCAATTTTTAGATGAGTGTGTACACTTCGTAATGATAGGAAGCAAACTGATTCATTACATAAAATATTTCAGCTAACAGAAGCAGCTTATATAGGATTCTCACTGTCATTTTGATAATTTAAATTTGAGTACAAGTTGCAGCAACTGTGAAATGATAAAAGGCAGAAGGGGAGGGGAGAATGTTCATGGGCTTGTTAAACAGATTGGAGAGCAATTAACTCCTGGCACTAAACACTTGAAACAGATGAAGTCATGCAGACGAGAGAAGAATCAACACCCTCTTTACAAACCATTTAATAAAACAGCTTGTTGCAATTTCAACGGTCATTTGGCTGAATCCTTGTGGTTGCAGGTCTTTATTTTTCTTTTATCACGAGTACTAAAAATATTGAAATCATTTTTTACTTCTATATTGTGTCATTTATGGCTCTAACCATACGTTGTACTTTATTTAAAGAGCTTTGTAGCAACTACTTTTATAAAAAAAAAAATCAAAAAAGTAAATATTTTTCTTTTGTATGTTATGGCCTTCTTTCTCCTGTTTCTCTATGCAGTCTTGGTGCTGTTGACAGTTAAAGCAGCATGTGTTTGGCCACGGTGTTGCTTCTTTTGCTGAGAAAAATGGAAGCCATCTGCCCTGTTGGCTAGACCATTCAACTACAGAGAGATTCTGCTCGCATCTTGATAAGAGACTGACTGACTTTTCCAAATGTCCTTGCCTACTGTGATTTGCATTTTTGTAGTCGTTGTCTTAATGGGCATTTTCTGTAAAAAGTATTAAACTAGCACAGCAGTGGTATAAAATGTTAACTTGCTTTGTTCCAGAATACAAGTGCTAAAGCATGTGCATTGCCAGGTTAAAAAAAAACCCTCTGATTCTTAAAAAACATTGAGTTTGTACTTATATTTTTATAATGAATAGTGAAGTGAAACAAAAATAATTTGATTTACTAAAATGCATTTAAAAGTGGTGATTATTAGGTATATTTCATTCCAAAATGTAAAAGGAGAAAAGGACAAACAATACCCATTCATAACCTAATCCATTTAATTCCTTTCAGGGTCTGCAGGAAGCCAAAGCCAATTGGCAAAGGCAAAAGGCAGAATGAAGGCCGAATATGGCATGCTTCCATTGCTGATCACCCTTATATCCACTAATACTTCTTAGATTAGATTTGCCAATTAACTAAACACATACATCTTAGAGATTTGGGATATGTGAGTATAACCAGAGTATCTTGGAAAAAAAGCGTGCAGACAAGTAGAAAACATGAAAACACCACAGAGTCAGTAAATGGGGGCAGGATTCAAAGCTGTGAGCTGTGAGGCAGCAATGCTAACCCCTGGGGGCAAATAAACTTTGTTCTATCTATCTATCTATCCCCTTTGGGAATTGCTATGCAGTATTGTCATATATAGCAGAAACACTTCTGTGGTTTTCTGAAGGTGGTAGTTTAATTTATGATTACAAAGAAAACTCAAATTTTTTTGTTAGAAGGATGCAAAGCCAAATATACACAGCATGTGAGTGTCAAGGGTGTTAATGTTTGACTACAAATGTTAGTTGTATTAATATCAATATTAAATAATGTACTATGGCTAGTTTAAGAGATACAAGCTAATTTTGTTTTACATATTACCTTGGGCAATGAACACTCTCTCAAGTAGAGCGCAATTATTAACTCTGTACTTACAGATTTCTTTAGGGTCATGTTGAAATATACTTGAGAAAATATCACTTACAGTATATAAAGCGCCAGGATGAAGTGCAGCGGTGGCTGCAGGCTTTTCTTTCATCCAATTCTTCCTTTTAATTGAACTCTGTGTCAGTATAATGTTCTGGTATATACTTAGGTTATTACAGAAGTTTTGAAAATTCCAGCAGGGTATTTGAGTGTTTACTTGACAATGATTATCAAATTCTCAAGCCTACTTAGGACTAAGGAAACAGGTAACTTGAAACTATCCCACCAAAATAGCCCTGGACAGAATGCCAGTCCATCATGCTGCCCATTCATCCACACAACCGCTCAGGGTCAATTTAGAGTTTACAATTACTCTAATGTACAAGTTTTTAGAAATTTGGTGCAAGACTAAAGTGCCTTAAGAAAAGCCCACATAAATATTGTGAGAATGTGCAAACTAGACAGAACGACCAGATGTAGCATTTCAACCTAGAGCCCTGAATTCATAAAGTGGTAGCACTTACCACCACACTACTATGCTGTCCTGCCAATAACCACATACATATGGAAATAAGACTTGAGAGACAGCAGCTCCCAATTGATTAATCAGAAATGAATCCCTGACAATCTCAGACCTTGTTTAATGTTATGGCTTGTTAGCCTGCAATGTTAGGTTCTTATGTCGTAGATTTTTTTTTACTTTCCAAGCATATCATCCAAATGACTTGAAGCCTAAAATGGATCATTTTCAGTCTGTCACATTTTTCTCTTAAGTGTTTCATTAAATCCAGTAGTGCATGATAAATCCACAAAGGTGTAAATGGAAACAAGTAAGATTAAGAACTGCTGGCTCCTTTGTCATTTGCATCTTATTGCTAATAAGGAATGATTAAAAACAGTGAATGCGGCTGTTTAAGACAAAAATAAGCAAGACCACTAAAATGAAACATCCAAATGCCACTTGAACAATAAATGCTTCATCAGCAATAATTGACTTCTCATTAGGAATCTGGAATGGAAAAAAAAACCTGCAACCACTGCCACCCTCCAGGGCCGACATTGCTCACTGCAGCTGTAGTGCATTCGGACCTGTGTCATCCTTTGTTAATTGTCACATTGTCAATACATTTAAGAGAGCAAACTACAGAAAACAGTGAATTGAAAAGACAAAAATGAAAAACAAGACTTGAATATTTAAAACGTTTTCTAATTCTTTCTCCAACCCTTTATTTTTGCCGTGTCATGTGTAGGCCAGTTTCTGCCCATCTGACCCCACATCGTTTTATCAAATGTGATTCTCCTAATCTCTGAGGTACTTTTATTATTCTCACTTTACAAGTACACCATGCTGTCCTAGAAGGTGGCTCTGGGTCTACCTCAGCTCCTGCTTCCTTCTGGCTTTGTCACAATTCCCTTTATCTGTAATCTATCCTCTTACATTCTCATTATATAGCCAAACCTTTGACTCATTTGCCTTGATAATTCTATTTGTAATTTCCTAGTCTATCCTGCCATCTTTATGGATTGTCACTTTCTTCAACTCCCAGTCTCTACACTGTACTCTATTCTTCTGATCTTCCTTCTCGTTCTTGGCTGCCCTTTGGAGTTTTTTGTTTGTTTGTTTGTTTTTTTTCTGTCCTCCCTGGCCATTGGACCTTACTTTGTTCTTTGTTAATTAGTATTGCCTAATTTTAATATTTTTTCTTTTTTCTATCTTCATCTTGTAAAGTACTTTGAGCTACATAATTTGTATGAAAACATGCTATACAAATAAATGTTGTTACTGTTGTATTTATACAGTTCTGCAGCTTTCATGTTCACTCTTATGCTCAGCAGACAGTGTGTATTGGTTATGGCTTTGGACTTCAAACCCTGAGGTTGTGGGTTCAAATCCCACTTCTGACACTGTGTGACCATGAGCAAGTCACCTGACCTGAGTGTGCTCCAATTGCATAACCAAAAGATATGTAGCTAATTGTATCATAAATATTGTAAGTTGCCTTGGATAAAGTAAAGTAAATGCTAAATGCTCTTTTAGCTATGCTTGACTAGTTCAGAAGTAGTATCATAACTTTCTAGTCTTTATAATGTTAATGGACTTTCCATCTTTTCTCTGTTTGTGTTTCCCTCTTTTATCTCCCTTCTCCTGCCTATTCCTCTTCATCTTCTCCTCTCCTCCTCACTCCCAGGTCTCCTGCTAACTTCCCTCTTCCACCTTCCTGACCATTCTTAAACAGCTCTCCCAACGACTTATCTTTCTTCAACATTCCTCAAATGCCTTCCAAACTCTCCACTCAATTTCTTAACTATTAACTGTAGTACTAGGGCACTGTACCATGTTAGCCATTATGGATGTAATGAGAAGACAAGCAAAATGACACATTTTATTGGCTAACTAAAAAAATTCAGGCAAGATGTAGAAGAGGCCTGCGGTGCCTCGAAAGCTTGCATATTGTAACCTTTTTAGTTAGCCAATAAAATGTATCATTTTGCTTGTCTTCTCTTATCATTAACTATTAACTCCAAAACATGCTCTGATTTGTGTTGTATTCTTAGCAAGAAAATAAGGACTGCTTTTATTGCATGTTAGCATTTTTATTTGGAGTGTTTCTCATTCAAGGCTATGCAGTACAAACCAGTGATGAGCTAAAAGTACAATCTTATTGCTCCAGTAAAGGTTTCCACGATAGCCTGAAAAACGTGACCAGATTTTAAATCTGGAATGCTTCAAGCACCAGACATTATGCTGATCACAGTGTGTCCGAGTAACATCTGCCTATATTTAGGAAGGCAAATTCATACCGTTAACTTGCTGGAGGAAAACTGGAGGCATTGGTATACTTCAGTGCTCTTCTAATTTCTCATTGTAGCTCCATATTTGCCAAGAGAGATGGAATGGATCTGTGACTATTACTTCATCCAACCTTAATAAATTAATTAATAAATTAATTAGCTCCAGTGACAGACTTTTGTCACTCTCTTGCTCCACTGACAGACTGAGGAGCTCGTTCCTCCCCCACACTATGCGACTCTTCAATTCCACCCGGGGGAGTAAATGCTAACATTACTCAAAGTTATTGTCTGCTTTTACATGCATTTTTATTACTATTTAATTTAATATTGTTTTTTGTATCAGTATACTGCTGCTGGATTATGTGAATTTCCCCTTGGGATTAATAAAGTATCTATCTATCTATCTATCTATCTATCTATCTATCTATCTATCTATCTATCTATCTATCTATCTATCTACCTACAGTATCTATCTATCTATCTATCTTTCCAAACTGGTTGCATCTTTCTCTGAAAAGGAAACTACATCATGTTATCATTCTAGAACAGGTCAGAGGTTTATCTGTTTATCTGATATATATCTTTGTTTTGATTAGTAACCTTTACTTAATTTAACATACTTAATTTATTTTGCTGTGTTTCATTCTGTTACTAGTTATCTTACATGTTGGCAGGGACATAGGCGTGGATACGACTGGATATTAAATGACTAAGAATAAATGAGCTTATTTTACTGTTAGAACTGGATGGCAGAGTCGCATTTTGTTCAAATGTTTTGAGTGAGGTGGTTGAAATCAAAATGCCAAAACCCAATGCATATAACCAAAGTACATTGTTGAAAATACAAAGAAAGAATTGTGATAGTTTGAGGTTCAAAACTAATTGGAAACTCATAAATGTGTTTAGAGAGGTTGGGAGCATGCGCCTTGGAGAGGTCATCCACAAAATTTAAAAAGATGGAGATGCGACTCTGTTTTAAATATTATCTCCCTCAATGACGTCACGTGACATGAGTTCCAGAACACACAATCATAGAAACAATCACCCACTCTAAAGGGGCATCCTAGTGTCTCCAAAAGATAACAAACAAATGAAAAAACTAACTATAAATCAAACCTAAAGCAAAAAGTGAAAATAAAACTGAATTCTACATGTTTTAATACCCAGATACAAAATAAATAAATTCAGGAAACATTCACAGACATACAAAATAATAACACAATGTTAAAATGTTCAGGACTACTTGCTCTTTATCTGTTGTCTGTATTACATATTTACATTGAAAATGATAATCTATGGTAATAGTATTAATGTGGCATAATTCATTCACATTCATTAATTCCATTATTTCAGTTAATTCCAATATTCCCCAATAAATTCTCTGCAACTTTATATAAAGGTCTTATTGCCCTTATTATAAAATTCTCCTGGTCATTCTAATGCAAAGTTACCAGGTGTACAGGGTGGGGGTGGAGTCAAGAGTTTGCTTGGAGGCTATCTTGACAGCTTCAGACCCAAGACAAGGACCAATCCATCACTGGGTTTCTCTCATATGCACTAACATTCACTCATAATGTACTACCAGCCAGCCAAACATGCATATCTGTAGAATGTAATGAGAAACTGAACTACCCAAAGTAAACACATACAGAAAAGAGAAGGACATTCAGACTCCACAGAGGAAGTTCTCATGCCAGGATCTGAACCCAGGATTAAAAAACACTAACCAAAAATCTAATATGCTGCTCTTTTAGGAAACAGCAGTGCCAGACTTAACCATTAGGCAAAGGTAGGCAAGCTCTTAGAGCACCAAATTAGCTTAGTGCCTCATGATAAAATACATTTATTGATTTCTTTTTTCTTATACCAAAATTTCAAACATACCTACATCTTGCCTGAAGAAGGGGCCTGAGTTTCCTCAAAAGCTTGCATATTGTAATCTTTTTAGTTAGCCAATAAAAGGTGTCATTTTGCTTGGCTTTTCTCTACATTCATAATGGCTAACACGGTACAACACCCTAGTACTACAAACATACCTAGTCTGCCTTCTGTGAATGTGGGGCCCTCTTCTGTCTATGCTGTAATTGACTATTCTATGCTACTGTGACACTAAAATGCAATTGAAACTGAAGGAGTACATTTAGAACCTAGCAAATAAAAGAAGCTCATAGCAAAGCAGCTTCAATTTCAGGACTGACACAATTACAGAACATAAGTTAATGGATAGAAAATTAATCAAAGTCACTGATGTGGACAAGAATTAAAAAAAAGAAGGAAGAAGGTAAAATAATAATTAATAAATAATAATAATTCTCATAATAAGCTGCAGCCTGATACTAGCTAACTTTTTTGCGGGCCTATTAACAATGCTGCAACAAATGCAACAGTAAAGGAGAATAAAAATCAACTGGATAATGTTCTGCTACTGCAAGAATATCAAACACTCACCAGTGCCACTTCATACTCTTCTGATGGTAATGATCAGAGTACCACTTCTTGCAATCAGAGGTGGGCAAACTAAGGCACAGGTGCAAATGGCCCACAGGCTAATCATAGAAATATCTTAATATTCTGGTTCTCATGAGGTCCTCTTAACAAGATGATGCCAAGTGGTTTCATCCAGAAAGTATTAAACAGATGAAGGTTTTACTATAGGTATAGGAAAAATCTACAGAGGAGCAAATGTGTATATTTTAGCTTCTTGATTGCCTTTCTCTTGCATGTTAGTTTTTGAAGAATCTCAGTTTGCACATGGTGAGTTCCCTTTAAGTGGAACTTCTGGTGTCACTCTGACTCTGTACACAAATCAATATAAAGAGTTCCAGTTACAAATGTGAAAGAAGGTGGTTAAAAGCAGATCAATAAATATGGATTATTCCTGTTCTTACCAGACATGCAGCTCAGGTTCCTACCCTTCGTTGTGAATATGAATTTCATTTTTAGGATTTCAGATGCCACAAAACACATTTTGCAATTCCCTTCATCTCATTTTACTGTTAATGCAGAAAATTGCCAGAAAGTAACTGAGCTCTTGGGCAACTGGGAAACTTAAAAATAAGTTTACCAAAGTTTCTTTGCTTGATGTCTACATACTTCACATTTCTGAGGATTTTCCCACCCATGGAATATATTACTGT
Source organism: Polypterus bichir lapradei (assembly GCA_026402145.1). Lineage (NCBI taxonomy): Eukaryota > Metazoa > Chordata > Cladistia > Polypteriformes > Polypteridae > Polypterus > Polypterus bichir. The sequence goes on along the minus strand of JANRMT010062806.1, from coordinate 32,537,760 downwards.
GACATCCAGCATCTCATTTGATAGTAACTATTTGTGCAGAAGCAAGAAGTTTCATGTTGATGACAAGAGCAATGGCATAAAATTAGTCTCTGGTTGGTCTTTGAGCTTTGCTCATTATAGCTTTTATTAAAAAGTTTTTTTAATTAAAACATTTCTTAGAACAGCAATTGTAAGTTAATGTTAGTTAGTAACATACTGTATGTGCTGGTTTGTTTGGGTTTATAAGCACACCTCAATTTTATTTACTCCCCATTGCATTAATCATTATTGACAATTTGGTCCAACTCCAAAAACATTTGCCCACTGCCTTTAGACTAATAAATGAAAATGCTGACTACTGAGATTGATTCGTGTCCCATTCCTATCTTTGCCTTAGGCCCCCAAAATCATTAAATCTGTCCTTTTCTCAGTATTGTTTCATTATCCTCTTGCATTTTTTAAAAGCCACAAATCTCTTTTGATTCTTAAGTACCTTCTTTGAATTTCCTTTTTTTTTAACTGAAAACAGCTCATATTAAAACACATACATAATCTAAGGACATATCAGTGTGCAGGATGTTTAACTATCAAAATGTTTCACATTACCTTGTTTATCTCACAAATCAATGTAATAAATCTATGAAAATGCCCAAGTATTGGCACATTGCTTCCTGAGATATCAGTGGACTATTACTGCCGTTATTGTTGGTCCTTTATGTCATCTGTAAAATTATTGTTTATTTGTTAAAGCCTAAAAGATTAAATAAAGTTCTTAGAACATGCTGTTTAAGTTCCAAAATAAATCAAATTAATATACTTTGGAGAAGGTAGTTTCAATTTTAGTCCTTGGCTGTTGATTTCTGTTTAAGCTCTTTTTAGAAGAAATTATGAATTTTCTCCATATTCCTATATCAAAAAATATTTTTCTTTTTTAGTTTACTCATTGGGTCTGCATTTGTTGAAGGTTTCCAAATAGTTCAAATGAAGCTACCAGATAGTCATTCTGGCACTAGTATGACTTGTTATACAAAAAAAGACCTCCACAGTCCAAGTGTCTTCGTATTTTATAGATTTTAGTGAAATTCAAAGGAAACAGTTCAAACAAAAAATAGAGAAAAAGGCTGACAATACATGCAAAAAAGAAAGGGGAAAAAAGGAAACATATGATATTTTGCTTAAATATCTAGGTTACATTTCTTTTTCTTGTATCATTTGTAGAAGAAGAATGTTCTCCTCAGGACCATGTACCCTGTGTGTTGTAACTTTTCTGTACAGTTTGATTTATGAACTAACAAAAGTATGTTGCCACATAATGATGTCCTAAGCTGTTTTTCTGTTAAGTTCCTCAAAGTAAATGGCTCGGGGTGAAAGGGTCATAATGGCTGAAATGTGTAGACGTAAGGTGTCTGACTCATGGTCAGTCTTAGGGACATAAATAAAAATTGCTTAGCTTAGACATATTGCTTAACTTTTAAAATTTTGATGATAAGGATGTTTCTGTCTACCTGATCATGAGATAAAGGGGTATAAAAACTCCCCCCATCTGTTGATCGGGGTGTCAGATTAGCCGGCTGTTGCTGCGGTCTGTACCTCTGCTTTCCACGACTCTGAGAAATAAAGGAACTGAAAGAAAAATAACTCTCGCCTGCTGTCAGTTGCATTATATCGCCCACACATTCTATGTAACATTCTGTGCAGCGTCCTATGTAATGGTTGGAAAAGTACAGTGCATCCGGAAAGTATTCACAGTGCATCACTTTTTCCACATTTTGTTATGTTACAGCCTTATTCCAAAATTGATTAAATTCATTTTTTTCCTCAGAATTCTACACACAACACCCCATAATGACAACGTGAAAAAAGTTTACTTGAGGTTTTTGCAAATTTATTAAAAATAAAAAAACTGAGAAAGCACATGTACATAAGTATTCACAGCCTTTGCCATGAAGCTCAAAATTGAGTTCAGGTGCATCCTGTTTCCCTTGATCATCCTTGAGATGTGTCTGCAGCTTAATTGGAGTCCACCTGTGGTAAATTCAGTTGATTGGACATGATTTGGAAAGGCACACACCTGTCTATATAAGGTCCCACAGTTGACAGTTCATGTCAGAGCACAAACCAAGCATGAAGTCAAAGGAATTGTCTGTAGACCTCCGAGACAGGATTGTCTCGAGGCACAAATCTGGGGAAGGTTACAGAAAAATTTCTGCTGCTTTGAAGGTCCCAATGAGCACAGTGGCCTCCATCATCCGTAAATGGAAGAAGTTCGAAACCACCAGGATTCTTTCTAGAGCTGGCCAGCCATCTAAACTTTGTGTTTTTGTCTGTTTGTGGGATTTTTTTCCTTTTATTTCCTGTCATGTTTATTCAAGCACATGGAAACAGTGAATTGATGGACATGCTTATGTGATTTTTTTTTTCCATTTAACTTCAACATTTAATACTATTGAGATTTTTTTGAAGTCCCCTTGTTTGTAAAGAGTTGTTTATATGCTCCAACAATGATGGATGGATTAAAAGCCAGAAGTCTACGTGACCATCATCATCAAGTCCTTCCGTGAGAACCCTAAATACAAAGAGGACTGTTTCATTTATGTTAGGTAGAATGCCCAGAGGGGACTGGGCAGTCTAATGGTCTGGAATCCCTACAGATTTTATTTTTTTCTCCAACCGTCTGGAGTTTTTTTTTTTGTTTTTTCTGTCCACCCTGGCCATTGGACCTTACTCTTATTCTATGTTAATTAATGTAGACTTATTTTATTTTCTTACTGTGTCTTTTATTTTTCTATTCTTCATTATGTAAAGCACTTTGAGCTACTTTTTGTATGAAAATGTGCTATATAAATAAATGTTGTTGTTGTTGAAAACTGGGGATCGGGGGAAAAGGGCCTTAGTCAGGGAGGTGACCAAGAACCCAATGGTCACTCTGTCAGAGCTCCAGAGGTCCTTTGTGGAGAGAGGAGAACCTTCCAGAAGGACAACCATCTCTGCAGCAATCCACCAATCAGGCCTGTATGGTAGAAAAAAGGTAAAAAGGCACATGGCAGCCCTGCCTGGAGTTTGCCAAAAGGCACCTGAAGGACTCTCAGACCATGAGAAACAAAATTCTCTGGTCTGATGAGACAAAGATTGAACTCTTTGGTGTGAATGCCAGGCGTCATGTTTGGAGGAAACCGGGCACCACTCATCACCAGGCCAATACCATCCCTACAGTGAAGCATGGTGGTGGCAGCATCATGCTGTGGGGATGTTTTTCAGCGGCAGGAACTGAGAGACTAGTCAGGATAAAGGGAATGATGACTGCAGCAATGTACAGAGACATCCTGGATGAAAACCTGCTCCAGAGTGCTTTTGAGAGTGGGGAGACGGTTCATCTTTCAGCAGGACAACGACCCTAAGCACACAGCCAGAGTCCAGACTTGAATCCAATTGAACATCTCTGGAGAGATCTTAAAATGGCTGTGCACCGACGCTTCCCTTCTAACCTGATGGAGCTTGAGAGGTTCTGCAAAGAGGAATGGGTGAAACTGGCCAAGGATAGGTGTGCCAAGCTTGTGGCATCATATTCAAAAACACTTAAGGCTGTAATTGCTGTCAAAGGTGCATCGACAAGGCTGTGAATTCTTATGTACATGTGATTTCTCAGTTTTTTTATTTTTAATAAATTTGCAAAAAACCTCAAGTAAACTTTTTTCACATTGTCATTATGGGTTGTTGTGTGTAGAATTCTGAAGAAAAAATTAATTTAATCCATTTTGGAATAAGGCTGTAACATAACAAAATGTGGAAAAAGTGATGCGCTGTGCATACTTTCCGGATGCACTGTATATGCCCGTAATGACTATCTGTCTAACTGTTCATGTTTCTTTCTAGCTGCCCGGACACAGACAGGCGGACACGTTCAAGTCACCCACAACACGTTTATTTACTGTGTCCATTATTTACAGTGCAGCACAAACCCCAAAAGTCCCCAAAGTCCAGGCCTCTCTACCAATGCCTTTGTCCTTCAGGCTGCTTTGCTCTTCTCCTCCCGAGCTCCGTCCTTGTCCTCACCTGACTCAAGCAATCGTATGGAGGGAGGCGGCCCCTTTTATAATCACCCAGATGTGCTCCAGGTGCTTCCCGACAATCTTCTGCCGGAACTCCCCAGTGTGGCTTAAGTGCTGGCTGTGCACCCAGAAGCACTCCAGGTGTCCCTGATCCTCTTCCCCCCAGCACTTCCGGGTGTGGAGGAAGTGCTGAGGTCCAGGGCTCCCAAGGCATTGGGGCACCCCCTGGCGGTGACCACGGGCCCCTACAGGGTTGAGCTTCAAAGCTCTGTACCCGTGGTCCCCATAGCCACCAGGGTGGTCGCCCCCACGTGGTCTGGGGGAGGCGTAAGCCCTCCTCTGGTCCTCCGGGGCATCTTGGCCGGGTCGCCCCCCCCAGCCACCTGTGACACTGTCTAACTTCAATCTAAGCTATTCTACTGTCACACAGAGTTAAGATTATGAACATTTCATTTTCTATAACTTGCAGGGGGTAAAAGTGAATCTTTCATTTTCAATGTTAAGCTATATTATATTCAAGTTCAAACTAGTTAGACTAAGGAAAATTTACCATTAACATTAACTACAAGGATTTGACTCTTATGATCATGGTTCAATATTATGTTACTTTTACTATTATCCTATAAGTTGACACAAATGTTAAAAATTCTCCTCTGCATCTCTGTTGAAGTTAAAGCATACGATATTCTAAAGAAAACCATGAGTCACCCAGAGTAACACATTATCTTTTAATAGAATATATCCATCGTACTACGTACAATATCTATATATAAAATTCACTAAGGGCACGCAAGACAGTGAGCGCAAGACAGAGAGCCACGCCCACCAACTCACAAAGCCACGCCCACCAACTCTAAGACCATGGGATACGCAAGACCGAGACCCGCCCACCAACTTTAACCCTCCTCCCGTGTCATGGGATACGCACGACAGAGCCCCTCCCACCAACTCTAACTCTACTGCCGCGTCCACCCTCGCTCTCGAGGCATGCGTACTGCCTGCTCATGTGCCCGCACTGAACACCTCACCAAACACAGCCTCGGTCGCTTTCGTCTCTGCTACAGTCCATATGAACCTCAGAACCACATTGACTTTTCATTGTACTTTTCGATACCGGCTACTTTTCTATATATATAATCGACCAAGTCGCCCGACCATGGGGTACACATGACAGAGTCCCGCCCACCCACTCTAACCCTCCTCTCGTGTCATGGGGAATGCACGAAAGACCCCTGCCCACCCACTCTAACCCTCCTCTCGCGTCATGGGGAACGCACGACAGAGCCCCGCCCGCCATCTCTAATCCTCCTTCCGCATTCACCGTCGCTCTCGAGGCTAAAGAGAAGGCTAAATCAAACAGCAATAATTAGCAAACAAACAAAGATAACTGGCAGTAACAGTGCACAATTCACAATTGGTATGCCAGTTTGAAAAGATAAGTTTTGAGGGTAGTTTTAAAATGTATTATTGAATCAAGCTGATGTATATGAGAGAGAAAAGAATTCCCTAGTTTAGGAGCACTATGAGAGACGCTCGAACTCCCATAGCACAGAGTTTGATGTGTGGTACAGAAAGTACAGCTGCAGATGAGAATCTGAGTGAGCGAGAGGTGTGTCAGTCTGTAGGAGATCAGCGAGGTTGTGGAGAGCTTTAAATGTTAATTGCGGTATTTAGTATTGTATTCTGTAGTTAACAGGGAGCCAGTGAAGTTGAGAGAGACTAGGTGTAGTATGTTCAGTGGATTTAGAACAGCAGGTTATTATCCTGGCAGCAGAATTTTGAATAAATTGTAAGCGATGGATACGTTTTTGTAGGATGACAGATAAAATAGCATTACAGTAATCTATACGTGAGGTGACTCGGGCATTAACCAATACTTTAGTACTGTGTTGCGTAAGAACAGGACAAAGTCTAGAAATGTTTCATGGAAGAAAGCAGTCCGAGAAATGTTACTTATACAGGAGGAATTATTTAATAATAATAATAATAGTAATTATTATTATTATTATTATTATCTATACTAATAAAAGGCAAAGCCCTCACTCACTCACTCACTCACTCACTCACTCACTCACTCACTGACTGACTGACTGACTCATCACTAATTCTCCAACTTCCCGTGTGGGTAGAAGGCTGAAATTTGGCAGGCTCATTCCTTACAGCTTACTTACAAAAGTTGGGCAGGTTTCATCTCGAAATTCTACGCATAATGGTCATAACTAGACGCTATTTTTCTCCATTAACTGTAATGGAGTTCAGCTGGAGGGGCGGAGTTTCGTATGACATCATCACGCCGCTCACGTAATCACGCATTACGTAGAAAGCCAGGAAGAGCTACAAAACGCGCTTTAGAAAACATGCATTATATAATTAAGAAGGCAGTGAAACAATTAGAAGCGAGCGAGTGACATATAAAACCATATTCAGCGGCTCACGTGAACTGACGCAGTGCGCAGACAAAAAGCAACAGTTCCAAAGAGTGCTGAACAAAAACCGAATTACACTGCTACGCTCAAATAGATAAACCACACGCCGTGGCGCGATTGTTGAGCATTCGCCTGTAGCACCCACGTCCGAGGTTCGATTCCCGAGAGGGGATTCACTAAGTATGTACGCGCGCTTCTCGATTTATTTTAACCTCGCATCCCCTTAGTTTGAGACGTATGAAAACGCATGCGGTTAACGCAGAAAGACAGATCACCTATTGAAGCTTCATGAATAATGGATACTTTATTCGCGATCAATGATTGTTTTGGTAAAGCCATACTCAGTGTATTCATTAGATGAACGGTAAAAAAGTAAGAGCGAGGGGACGGTAACTTACTGAAGCACACAAGCAAAACCACAATAGCACGCGGGCTCGATGTACTGTAGTTCTAGATCTGACTTGCGCGATCACATTCCAAAAAATATTTCTTTTCAAGTTCTATTTAGTCCATATGAGTCAAACTCAAGGCCCACGGGCCACATCCGGCCCGGCGTGTAATTATATCCGGCCCGCGAGATCATTTTATATACTGTATTATTGTTATTAATGGCCCGGGGATATGAAGCGCTGGTAACACAATAAACTACAGATCCCATAATGCAGCGCTTCAGCTGCCTTGCCGAACACTTACCACGTTAATCAAGTCTAGCTTATGATACTGTAAGTTATTGCGAAGCTAGCCCACACGATGCCGAAGAGAAAAGTTGATTCTGAAAATAGAGCCTTTAAAAACCGATGGGAGGCTGAGTATATGTTTACTGACATTGCCGGTAAACCCGTGTGTCTCATTTGTGGAACGTGTGTACAAAAACTGGGGTCTCCTTCCCAGCAAAAGTCGAGCAGCCGGCGCGCTTCTGCCTTAAATCAAAGTGAGCACTTTTAATTTTTTTCATCCTCCCCCTGAGCTATAGCCCAGACAAGTGCAAACACGGGACCTCTTTTCTACACCACGGCAAAATAATATTAAGGCGATTCACACTTTCTTTTGCACGTATACGATTATGAGGTCCTCAGCTCGGATTATGAAGACACTTCAATTCAAACTACTATTCCATTATCCATCCATCCATTATCCAACCTGCTATATCCTAACTACAGGGTCACGGGGGTCTGCTCGAGCCAATCCCAGCCAACACAGGGTACAAGGCAGGAAACAAACCCCAGGCAGGGCACCAGCCCACCGCAGCAATTCTATTATCCTTAAGAATTAAATAAAGCAGACAAAATTTACTACTGTTTTCCATGCATTTGCTGTGATTCTGCAAGAGGACTGGTCTGAATTTTTAAAGAACAAGCCATGTTGGTTATAAACTTATATCACACCTTTTAGACTTTAAATTTCCTGTTTGTGACTATGTGATTATGAGACTCAGATTATGGCACTCTCTGGGTGCCTTGTCTGTTGTCTCAGTGTATGCTCTGACCACGGTGAGTGATGTCTCGGTGAGGGAGACATTTTATTCGCAACTTCACTTGGTGGTTGGCGGGTGCCCGCGAGATGACAATCCTCTGGTCATGGGTGACTTCAGTGCAACCATTGGCATTGACAAGGATAGCTATGAGGATTGTGTCGATACCCATAGGTCTATTGAGCGTAGTGAAAGTGGTTCCATGTTCCTAGACTTTGCAAAAGGTCAAGGGCTGCGGATTACTGCATCCTGGTTCCAGAGCCATGAGCCACATCGTTGAACTTGGTACACCAATACTGGTGGTACCATGAAGGAGACTGATCACATCCTCCTGGGCAGATGCTGGAGGCTCTTATAAAACTATAGGGACTACAGAAGTGTCCAGTTTGTGAATTCTGACCACAGACTTGTTGTTGCTACTCTGAAGATTCAGCTTAGGTCCAGTAGGCTTCCACATACTAGGGAAATGAGCCTGGACCTGGCCAGACTCCAAGATCTGTTTCTGATGGGTTTGTACACAGTTTGTGTGATGAACTTATGGACTTGGGTGCAACTGCCATTCCTATTGTGATGTAGGAGACCTTCCGTGACAAGACCCTGAAGGTTGCTGGGGATTGTGTTGGTGTTACCACTGTGCCCAGGGGGAGGTGTTTCATCTTACAGGACACTCTGGATATCATCGAGAGATGTGGCAGTGCATGGCTTGATAGCAACTCCAGCATGTATTGTGAACTGAGAAAGACAGCTGCGAGGGCTCCGAGGGCAGATAAAGATGTGTTTGTTAGAGGACTCTGTGAGCAAGTGACACACCATCTATTGTCTAGCGACCCACATCCTGCTTACAGAGGGATCAAAGCATTTCGCACATCCAATTCTGTTCCTCGGAGAGTTGCAGTCAGGGTGGCTGATAGAATGGTCCTGACGGATGACACTGCAGTTGTGAAACTCTGGGCTGGCTACTTTTAGTAGCTGTTTAAAGCTGATCCTCCAGCTAGGCCATTGGATATCTCTGGGTCCACGGTTCTTGAGTCTTAGAATTAGCTGTGAACTACACAGTCTCACTGAGATTGCACAGGCAGTGAACCAGCTGAGGATAGGGAAGGCTGCAGGGTTCTGTAGTATCCAGGGTGAACTTCTCCAGGCTGGTGGTAAGGATGTTCTGCTGGCATTGCAAGCAATCTTTGCTTCCATTTGGGAGATGGGTGTCATCCCAATTGACTGGAAAATGGGACTTGTCATCCCTATAATAATTAATTATTTGTATAGCACTTTTCTCACTACTCAAAGCAATCAGCAATTGCAGGTTAAGAGCCTTGCTCAAGGGTCCAATAGAGCAGAGTCCCCTTTGGTATTTATGGGATTCGAACCGGCAACCTTCCAATTGCCAGTGCAGATCCCTAGCCTCAGAGCTACCACTCCACCTGTCAAGAAAGGGAATGGTAATTGCCTGGATTGCAGCAACTATAGGGGGCTAACACTGCTCTCAGTGCCGGGTAAGGTCCTTGTTAGAGTCAACCTCAATAGGATATGTGATCACTTGCTCACCTACCAGTGACTGGAGCAGTCTGGTTTTACACCTAAGAAGTCAACCATCAACCACATCCTGGAACCAAAGGTTCTCATAGAGTGCAAACGCAAATATCGACAGAGTTTATCTGCAGCCTTTGTCAATTTTCATAAAGTGTTCAACTCAGTTGATCAAGCTGCCCTGTGGGACATCCTGAGACTTCATGGGATCCCTTCAAGGTTGCTGGATATCATGGCTGGCCTGTACACTGGTACTGTGAGTGCTGTGCAGACTGGAGGCAGAATCTCTGCGTTTTTCCCAGTTGATCCTGGGGTTCGTAAGAGGTGTGTTCTTGCTCCTATGTTGTTTAGTGCTTGCATGGGCTGGGTGCTGGGCATGGTTGTGAGGTCCAGCAACCGTGGGGCATCTGTTGGTGAAGAAAGATTCACTGATTTTGACTTTGCTGACAATGCTGTGATCTTCACTGAGTCAATAGAGGCTCTGATCAGGGATTTCAAGAGACAGAGCGAGGAGTCTGAGTGTCTGGGCTTGTGAGTGTCCAGGATAAAAACTAAGATCCAGGCCTTTAATAACCTCTTAGGCACAGCCATCAGTAGTGTGTCTGTCTGCAGGGAGAGTGAGGGTGCCTTGTTGAGAAGTTTACTTACCTCAGCAGTGACATTCATGTCTCTGGTGACTCTTCCTATGAAGAGAGCATGGGGGATCATCAGGTCACTGGAAAGGGGTGTGGGGTGCTCCTGATATCTATGTAAAAGGATTAAGATCCAAGTCTTTAGAGTCCTGGTGCTGCCTGTCTTGCTATGTGGTTGTGAGACATGGATGCTATCCAGTGACCTGAGATGAAGACTGGAGTCCTTCGGTACTGTGTCTATTCGGAGAATACTTGAGTATCGCTGGTTTGTCTTTGAGTCAAATGAGCGGTTGCTCACGGAGCCCTGAATGAAGCACATTACATGCAATATGAAGGAGCGTCTGTTATGGCACTATGGCCATGTGACCCGATTCCCCAAGGGTTATCTGGCTCACAGGATCCTCATTGTTGAGGACACGAGTAGATGGACCAGGCCAAGGGAACGCCCATGTAACACCTGGCAGCGGCAGATAGGTGTTCATTTCCAAAGGGTGGGACTGGACCACGTGTATGCCTGCAGGGTTGCTAACTTGGATCCTGAACTAGTTTGTCATGTGATAGGTGCGCCAATGTGCTGTACCAGTGCATGCTCTCCATCCTGACCTGACCTGGTTGTATATTCTTTCAAGTTATTGATTGATAGAGGTCTGTATTTCCATTTCTTTCAGCATATTGATGAAGCAGAGTTTGTGAAATCACCTATGGCCGTTATTAGCATCACCAGTGGCAACACCAACGGTTCAGTTCACTACAAATCTAAAAAAGTCTTGATTGTTATTAAAAACGAAGTTGTATTTACCTCTCCTAGATTTGTGGATACCTTTGTGGTAATGTTCATTCACATATATGCACTATATCTTAGTTATTCCAAAGAACTGACAAACACTTTTGAATTCTTTCAAAAATAATGATTTGATGATATATATGATGAAACAGATCTGAGAAAGTGTAAAAAATATTGATGTCTAGCCTTTAGAAAATTGTATTGGAAAGTTGCACTTTTGACAGTTACTTTTACCTGTAATATATTGAGTCACAGTATTTATTAAATGTTGCCTGTTTCAGCCAGTCTCACCAAAAATGTTGAGTTTGAACCAGTGTACTGAACTCTATTTTATTACAAATCTTTTGTTCAACTTGGAAGAATATAGTATGTTCATAATGTAGCAATTTCTATTAAGCTTTACAAATAACATGTACTACTTTATGGTTGACTGTTGACCCATCATTTGCTGGTGTCATTTTACAGTTTCTTAACTTGATAGACCGTTTCAAATCCAGTATTCTTAGTTAGATATGAAGGGAAGCTTAAGATGTGCAAGTATTAAATTGCCCTTCAGTCTGTAAATTGTTAAAATCTGTAGCATACTGCACAAATAGGAACTCTGAAGTTCTCTTATCCACAGCATTTGATCTGATCATGAAGTAGAGGTAGCCATAAGAACCAGGACTACTTTTTGTAAGAAACTGTTAAAATGTAAGTAGAATTATATGCCTTTATGTAACTAACCTCTTGCACTATGTCTGTTTATGTTTTGCATTTTAATTATTATATTTTATTAATGTTAAAGTAAATGATGTTTAAATAAAACTTTTGACTGACAATAGTGATTGCCTGAGCTTTATTTAATGGTTTAATTAATAAACAATGTGTTTAGGTAAAGTGAAATAGGCAATGTTTTTAACTTAAAATTGTTAAGTTACATTGACTTAATTATATCTGAGAATAACCTTTTTAATTATTACATATTACTAAAATATTTGAGTACAAATGTACAGTAATTTAATTTAACCTCAGTCAAATGGTACTCAAAAAATTAGTTATGAAAACGTATCATTTTAAGTTAATTAACTTTTTTTTTTTTTGACAACTTATTGCCTAATTTGTTTGAGTTTTGTGAGCTTATTTGGGTTTACAGTGTGGAGGGAGATAGACTGAGAGAAAAGAAAGGAAGGAAGAAGAATTGTGCTTGTTTTGCTTATTGAACCTTTTGGAGTAACCTTTGTGAGATATTTTTATAATAAAAAGTTCTGTTTTGAACCCATGACTGTGTTTGTGATGTGAGTAAAGGGTTTGGGGCTCGGTGGCATCCCCTATCTGTCACACCATTTTAAATAATAAAATGCATAATGCAAAACATTAAAGGATATAATATTCTGGGGTAAAAAAACATGACAGGAATTACAGCAAAAAATTAATTATGAAAGAAAAAAACTGGATAGCCAGTTATTTGAAGGCATTTTTTTTACAGACAAAGTTAAAACACAATTATCATAGGAGCACCAGTTAAACACTTCGAAATAAGGAGTAGCTTTTCAAAGGTGGTGTCTCAGGCAGGGTCCAGGTTAATCTTTTTTATATGAGCAGTATGTTCCTACTCATCACAGTCAAGGATTGCTTACTATCATCCTGATTTCAGGTGGAAAAGTAACGCCTTCTTGCAGCCCTCTCTGATCTTGCCCTTCATAGAGGCAATACAGTATGATCCCGTCTTTCTTGGTTAAAAATGACATGTTGCCACCTGTCAGCCTCGGGATTTGATTGTCTTCTCTCAGTCTTCATTAACCCTACTTTTTTGTTGGTGGCTAAAGGTTTCTACAGCTGTAACATCACTCCTACATTCACTGTCTGTTACCCCCATATGGCTCCTGCTTTCGGTGTTCAGAAGTGTCCATTCACTCCTGATGCTGTCTTATCACTTTGAGTGAGGTGTCCTGTGGGAGTTCCCCTCATCATATGCCTGTTCAGTGGTGCCTTTGGCCCCAGGCTGTCAGCTGGGCATCAATTTACTAAAGAAGGAAATTTGATTTTTTGTTCATTCAAATAAACTATTACTTAAACTAGATTCATTTGTATACAATTGCAAAGCATTTTATGAATATAATGTTTACTTGTTATTTGTCATTTATTAATAAAGTGAAATTAGCCAGAGCAAACTACATTGTTTATTTAATTGCAACCATTTACCCATCCATTTTGAAAATGTTATTTACAGTTTTAAAGTCATAGGAGCATATAACTAATATATGTGGCAAGTTACTGCAGGCCAACAACCTGCTCCACTCAGTAAGTCAATGCATCACAGGGCATCTGCATGCACAAAATCACACTAATTCACAATGAACCAAATTAGAGTTGCCAAATGAACTTAGCAGCATATGTATGAAGTGTGGTGGAAAACTAGTTTCTACATAAAACATTTAAGTAAGCTATTTGCGATAAAAGTGAAATTTATCAAAAGCATAATTTATTTAAAAAATAGAAAGATACTTTGATAACATAAGCTTGCCCTGTATTAACCGTAATTTAAGTTGAAGTACCAGGTTAGACTTTACATTTTACTGTCTGGGAAGTAAATCATGAACTGTAAGACATTTTCGATTTATGCAGTTAATTATCTTTGTAAAGACTGAAGACAGCCATCTGACAGAAGACATCTGTTTAAGTGTCATATTTGTCAGTTATTTAACAGCTACTGTACAGTAGTTAGAATTTTCATTACATTTTTTCAGTCTTGTTTATAAATGCTATTGAGTGAAATTGAATTATAGTGAAAAATTAAACAGTGCTTTAATAATTCATCAGTGTTTGTCAGTATATAATTTTATACTTTTATATGTTAGTTAGATCGCAAATTTAATTTCTTAAATATCAAAGCAGGAGAAGATATTTAAAGTGCATTTGTTCCAGAGGTTCTTGTCTCCACATTTATTTCAAAATAAAATTTCATTTCAGACTAGAAAGCAAATTTGACTGGGGCCATACAATTTATGATTACACAAAACATTAACATGTTAATAAAATAGTAAAAGTTACATCAAAGTTAGTTATATGAAAACAAGCAATACATTACCCAAATAAGTGTTTATACATAAAGAAGAAAAATGACATTTCTCTAAAACTGTTTTTGCATGTAGGATATAATTTCATTAAGTCATAAAATATTACAAACTCTTTCCTGTGACAGCATATGCTGAATAAAGTACAGTGCTTTGTTTAATAATAAAAAAATACCCCCACATATTCTGTAGGGCTTGTGAGGTATATAAACAATTATATCTAAAAATGTGTTTAAGAAAGGTGGCATGGTGGTGCAGTAGTTAGTACTGCTACCTCATAGCTCAAGTTTCAAGTTCTGGCCCAGTCACTTTCTGTGCAGAGGATGCACATGTTCTTTGTATTTTACTGAATATGATCTGGTTTTCATGCCAAAGATTTGCATATTCGACATATTGGAAGACTTTAGATTGGTTCAGAATGAGAAAGTATGGGTATGTTAGGAAGTGTGTCCTGCAAAGAACTGGAATTCCATTTAGGGAAAGTCCTTGCTCTTACTTATGCTGGGATAGGTTTCTCTCTCACGACAACACTGAATCAGAGTAAGCTGTTTCTAAAAGTGGAGAGATGGATAATATTTCAAATATAAATTATTGTAAATATTCATTTCTGACAATGGATAGTATTTCTGAATTTGTTTTTGAGACTGGATGTTGCAGATGTGTCGCTATGTGTTAAATGGTTTTACTTAAGAAGGTATAAAAGCTATATTTTATTTAAAACGATGAAAACCTCATGCATACGATTCCAGCACTTCAGTAGAAAATGTCAACCTTTATCCCACAGGTTTCTCTCAGACATAGTTCATAGTTCAAGTTTATCCCCTTCCTCATGATGCACTGAACTACCAAACAATGGATATATAAAGAAATCACAGGTGATGAGCTGACAAGAACAGTATGCAAATAGTGTAAAGGCTGACAAATTAATTCATAAATGGCTATACAGGTTTCGCTCTGCTGAGCTGGTTCAGGCAGCACTGGATATGAAATCCTTCATCTCTCATGTTTTGTGTATACCTACTTTATGCACTTCCTCTGTTATACTGCATGTCAGGAAAGAAACATGTCAAATATTAGTAGAGCATAAGAAATACAGTAAATGCAGTATAACATACCTGCAAGCAGAGAAACTGCAAAGTTTTTAGCTAGGAATTACAGTTCTCTAGCATATAAAAATTTAGGTGGTTTTTTTATTCCTTTTAGTTTATGGACATATTAAGGGCAACAAGGTAATCACAGAATCTGTTTCCTTGATTCAAATACCTTGGCTATTCACTGTCTGAATGGAACTTGCACATTCTTCCAATGTCAATGTGTGTTTTTGAAGATATACTCTAGATCTTCAACCACATCTCGAAACCGTGTGTGTTAGATTAATTGCTGATTCAAAAATGGCCCTCTGTGAGCATGGCTTTGAGGGTAACTGAAAGCTGTGATGGACTATAGCATCCCGTTATGAGTCGCCAAAGCCATCGGCAACACTATGTGATACGTTTTCCCATTTCTAAGAGAGCTTATTTCACAAAAGGGAACCCTCAATCATTTTGAGTATTTTTTCATGGTGTAACAGTGCTCCGTTATGATCATGAGAGGTCAGTGTGTTATCACTTAATATATAAGGTGCTGCCACAATGCTCCTGGTGTCCAAGATTTTGGATTCTATAAGCAAACATTTTTGCATTAATAGAGAATACAGAATTGCATTTCTTTAGAGAATTAAGACTTCATATGGCTTTTGATTTTGTGTGCTGTGTTTTGCTTTTCTCATTTATTTGATCTTTTTGGCCTTGCTCTCATTAAGTATTTTTTTTTTACCCAGGGTTATATGGTTTTGTCTTCTGATTGTGTTTTCAGTTTTTCTACTCTCATTTTCACTCTGGCAGTACAGCATTATGCCTTGTAACCCTGTGATAATGGCCAAGAATTAGACTGAGATCTTTGTGAATGCATATTTACACAAAATTGCTTATATTCATCTGTACATAATGATTACTCTTATAAGTGATTAGATGCATCAATACATTTACATGTGATTTCCCCCTTTGCTATAATGAGTTTGAATTAGAAATAACTTTTATATAAATAAGAGATAAAATCACTGTCGTATTTTATGGATATGTCAATCGCTTGAAAATATCTGACTATTATTTTAAAAATGTTTTGATTGTAGAGTGATACCAGATAGCAAACTTCCATTTGGAAAACAATGAGCAAGAATGTGCAATGTGGTAGGGTGTTATCTGTAAACTATGCTGCATAATATTGATATCATGCCTGACAAGCAATTTCATAGTGGCCTGAAACACCTAATGGAAAACATTTGATGGAATCGAAAGGCTGCAGTAATTGCATTTGTAAAGTATGTTCAGCAAAAGCAAAAATAACGAACATGAGTCAGAATGTGGAGATGGCCTTGGGATAATTATATGTGAGGAACTGCAAACCATGTCTAAAAATGTAGGTGAATTTAGATCTTTTGAGGTAATTAAATTAAAATATTAAAAATGATTCCAGCACAATTGTTGTACTAATCTACATACCACCAGAGTCACGAATGAATTTGGCAGTCTTTTATCCAATTTAGTCATAAGTTATGATCATATAGTGTTGATGGGGCATTTTAATATACAATTTGATGTGAAAACTGACACTTTCAGTAAATGTTTTACTTATTTGTTAAACTCGGTAGGTTTTTGCCAGATATTGAATTGCGCATTCCATAATAATAACCACACATTAGATTTAATTATTACTTAATCATTTCTTAAATTGGCGGTGGGGGAAGTGCAAGTGGCTTGGCATATCAACCTGAAGAATGCCTAGGGACCTGAGTCTAAGAATTATTGGTTGACTGCTGTTGTGATGTGAAATTTTGCATACAAGTTGATAAATATTGTATTATATTATATATATATTTGTATGTCTTTATTTGTAATTTAGGGAAGGCAATGTAATATTAGGGTTACATTAGTGAGAAGCATTCATGTTTACCCCTGCCTTTTAGGAATTTGTCTTTTTGAATTTTCCGACAGAGTTGGGGGGAAGTGCCTTAAACAAGTTTGGCTAATGTTTCTCTGAAGTCTCTCAGTCAACCGCCATAGGAAAGTTAGGCTGCCTAACTTGCAAACTTTAGCTCAACAAATGGTTTTGGGGGGGGTGGGTGGTGGGCAGGTGTGAAGATGTTCTATCCCCCCATTGGTCTGAAGTAATACTGTTTGGAACTGGCTTGTATCAGAAGCCTTTAAGTACCACAACATCCTATTGGCTCTCTCTCTTACCAAATTGATGCATGAACTGAAAAGGAGAACACAATGAAGAGCACAGCTCGGCAGCCATATTGAGACAGGCGTGCGGCTTGTTCTGAAGAAAGTTGACCACATAATGATGCCTTAACTAGAGACATTTTAAGCAACTAACAAGTCTGTGTGCCACTTGAAACTACACATGACCATTTTATGAGGCTGTATGGTTGCCAGAATTCAAATTTACTTTGCATGTTGTTATTATTTATGAATGTTATCAATAATACATTGTTTAAAGTGTAACTTAACTCCTGCTTGTCTTTTACTACACCTAATTGCCTGAGGTTATAGATGTAGAAGAGAAGGTGGGGAGAAGTAATATACTATAATACCTTATAAACAGTAATAAGTCTGTGAGATTTGAGGCATTCTGACAAAGGCTACATATTAATAATACAAAAGGGGAAAGTAGAGTATCATATTACTCTGCCAAGACAAAACAACTGCATCTGTCAGTGGGTATCTTCTGTTGCTGAGAATACTAATAATGGTGAGCTAAATGGACACCAGAATTTAGAAGGAGCACAGAGACTTGTGACTGTTTTAATATAGAAATGACTGCCTTGATTTTAGCCTCAATTTTATAGGACTATTTACTATTTATTATTTGATTTTAACCCCTACCATTTTGCACTTGATTTTATTCTGGATTATTTATTTATTGAAGAACTGAGACTACTGCATTTTTTGTGCCATATGGATTTTGAACCATTGTTTATTTGCTGGTAAATAAAAGTACTTGCATATTTACACCACCCCATGACAGCGTGCGTCCTCATCCTTGGGTACATTATTAATGGTTACAGGTTCAAATAGCTCCTAGAAATGTCACAAGGTGTAGGGTACCTACCCAGACCGTCACACTCCCAATCAGAACAAAAGTGATTAAAGTGCATAGAAACTCAGCCTGGTTTAATAAGAAAACTCAAGCTCTTAAATTAATGTGTCAAAAACGTAAACATAGATGGAGAGCAAAAAAACTGCAGGTCTTCCATAATGCATAGACAGAGAGTGTTAAAAAGTATAAAAAGCTTTCTTTATAGCCTGCTTGGACTACTATTCTAGATTAATAGATAATGTCATGCACGCGTGCATGGAAGGCAGCTAAAGGGCTTGGGTGAAGGCAGTTCTGAGGCATGCCGGGATGTGGCAGAGTGCACTAACTCTCTTTCTCACTTCCCTGTAGACTAAACCCGGGAGGCTCCACCTGGCTCTCTTGACATCACTTCTGGGACCGAACCAATGGAAACAGACCTTACCAGCTCCGGCCCCCCTGATGTCACATCCGGGCCTGATCCAATGAATAATGAACACGTGCCCGATCCTTATGACCTCACTTCCTGTCTTCCCCTTTAAAAGCCTACCCTTTTCCCTTCTCCTGAAGTCTGGTTTTGGACTCCATTGTATGCACTTCATTGCTAGTTACTTTAAAAAAAACGACTTTTGCAGCCAGGATACCAAATTATATGGGTGGCTGCACCAAATCTTTATCTGTCTTTGTCTCGTTTTGTGACAATAACAATAGTAATAATCCTCATGTACTGTTCAGAACAGTGGCTAATCTAATAAATGGGAATTCTAAACTACAAAACAAATACCTACATACATCAGCAGTGCAGACTTCATGAATCTCTTTGAGAAAATTGACAATATAAGATTCCAGATTTCAGTCTCAGCTCACAAACTTAATACCATATTTGTAAACACTGTCTTATGTTGTGCACACCACTTTATTAATTTTGGTTAGGTAACAGAACAGGAAGTCAAATCTTTAATTTCTAAAATGAAACTTATCACTTGTATCTAAGACTTAGTCGCAACTAAACTGGTAGAAATCTCAATAGATTTTCTGGCAGCACTCATTCTTAGCATTAGGAATAGTTTATTAATAAATGGTGCAGTTTGTGATGAACTGAAAGTGTCAGTTACAGACCATTACTTAAAAAACCAGAGCTAGATTCTCTCATCAGACTGCACGGCCGGCACAGATTTCACTATTAATCCAGAGTTACAGGGCTTCTTCTGGGTTGACTCCTTCATACCCACAAAGAAGGAAACCTACCCTTTGATTCCTTTGTCTTATACATCACTGCCCCCTGAGTCCCATTCACATTGGTTTCCATAAAAGCATTGTAATTTATATGCTGAAGAATTTATGGGTAAAGGTTTGTTGCAATGTTAAAATTTTGACTCTAAGTTTTCAAAGCACTTTAACCCTCAGTCATCAATTTTTCTTTAGGCAAGGATGGCACAGTAAAGAGTGCTACACAAAGCATTACTATTTTAAAATATAGCTGCCCATGAGCAATGTCTTATTTAAACAAGTTAGCTATCCAAACAACAACATCCAAAAGTGTAGTGAATCCAAAAGGGTAATCAGTCCAAAAAACAGGAGTGAGGCACAGGAGAAACACCAGAATCAAGGCATTGGTCAAATTGAAAAGACAAAATGAGAGAATGTAAGAACCAAAAAATAAAGTCAAAATTCAAAGCTTTATTTCACTAACCAGTAATCAAAATATCAAGTAAAGTGAGTCGGAAAGTTTGGTCCAGTCTCAGATTGAAGTGACTGTTTTGGCACTTTCCAGCCACAGTACATCACGGGAGAATTCCCATGGAGAAGGAAGACACAAATGCCACAAAAAAGAAGTGTTATTTGTCACACCAAAATGGCTTTGGAAAAGACAGTCAACTTCAAAATTGAAGCACAAAGTAATATTGATACTTTCTGAATTATATTCCTTGGATTTTATAACATCTCAAAACAACACCAAGATAAATGTTCAAGCCTCAGGAAGACCCCAAAAAAATTAAATGCAAACTCAAATTACAACAAAAACATTGGCCAGATATCATAAGCAGTGGATGAAAAAACTCAAGCAAATGTTTCCAAAAACAATAGACAGCTAAACAAACTTAGCAGATCAAGGGAAAACTCAATTTGTGCGGTCACCAAGGGCAAGATTGGAAATGCTCAAACAACACAGTTATCCTGGATTCCCCCTTGTATGTCCTAACCCCTCCAACATTAGACTGCTGTGCAACAATCATTGACAGATAGGAGGGGCTTGAGAAAGAAGGCAGGTGAAAGGAAGGTCTAAGGGGTGGATTCTTTGAAGCTCTAACTGCACCTAAGATGTGAAATGTAAAGTTTATGGCACTGTCAATTGTCATGTTATGTCTAGTTTTTTAATGACTTGAGTGTAACCATAATCAAGCCTTGAGTTGCTTATAGTGAAGGTAATCTTCTATGTGTTTTGTTCTAACTGGGAGTCTCTACATCTCACCCAGTCCATCTCTAAATATCATCCAATATTATATGATATTTATATGATATAATATAAAAATATCATCGTTGTGGACCCCAAGAGGAAGAGAGAGAGAGAGAGAGAGACCACAATAGGAAATCAATAAAGACAATGTTTTGGGTTTCCTGCCCCCAGTGAAGATATCTATCTGGTTCAGGTAAGATTTGCTCTGAGCACTTAGATGTTGTTTCTACAGCATGCTATTGTTGCTTAGAGGGGAAGGCTGATTTGATATACTGAAGTGTCTATGACCATATGCAAGCCCTCCTTTGAGTTGCCCGAGTGCTTTTCTGACTCTCTCTCTCTCTCCATTAAATTATCCATCCATCCATCCATTATCCAACCTGCTATATCCTAACTACAGGGTCGCAGGGGTCTGCCGGAGCCAATCCCAGCCAACACAGGGCACAAGGCAGGAAACAAACCCTGGGCAGGGCACCAGCCCACCGCAAGGTGCACACACACACACACCAAGCACACACTAGGGACAATTTAGAATCGCCAATGAACCTAACCTGCATGTGTTTGGACTGTTGGAGGAAACCGGAGTATCTGGTGGAAACCCACGCAGACACGAGAAGCGAACCCAGGTCTCCTAACTGCGAGGCAGCAGTGCTACCACTGCGCCACCGTGCTGCCCTCCATTAAATTATGCGTCATGTAAGTTTACCAGCCTGAGTAAACAATGGTATGTAATTTCTTTTCGACGTCTATGAATAATGTAACAATCATCAGCAAAAAATACTGACTAGTTTTGGACTCCCTAGTTAGACTTTGCATATGTAGGAGTTATTGCATTACTGCTGGTCCAAGTTTTACAGTAACCTGTAAGCTAATTACTCAATTACTAATTATAGGTTTGCATGCTTTATGGCAAGTATGAGAAAAGAAGTTCATTGTGTTTGTGACATACAGTAGAGTAGTGAATGTTACGTAATAGCCAGGGTTACCTTGATCTGTGTTTCCATTTTCTTCCACATGCCACTTATGACCAGGCATAGCTCCAACCTCTGCCTTTGTGATGCATCCTACTTGTCAAGGAAGCCATTTTCAGGAGGTGAACACCTCTGAATGTTCAGGTAGGGCAAATTTGAGACTCAACAGGGAACATTTCTACAATGTTGACTTTTTTAAGACATGCTAATAATGTCTATTGTAGTTGTTTACTCAGGAGTGATCTTATATAGACGAGTGTAGCAAAAAAAGGTATAGTTGGACCCCTTAAGAATTAGAGGAAGAGAGACCTACATTATGCTAACATTACTTTGAGGATTTAATTTGTACAGATGTTTTTTTATTGCATTTAATGTCCCAAAGATGACCTCATTTCTGTAGCTCTTTAATAAAAGATGTATTAATAGTGTCAAAAGGTTCTTTGAGAATTTGCTAGTATAATGGAAGAATGTAGTGCTTTAATACATGAAGTATGCAGATGTTTGTATAAATTACTGTAAGTGGTTGTATAACATGTGCTTGCGTACAGGAAATGCATTTGACACTTTTATCTTGATTAAGAGAGCATTTGCAAATGTGCAGGACAGACATTTAGATTTATTGTACCTGCTGCCGGCTCTAGTTTTAATAGAGGACAAAAAAAGAAATTTCACACTTTATTGTTAATTATTTGTCTCTTTGTCTGCTTTATAAACAGGCAGCATATTTTTCACTTATTTTTTTCTGTTAATCCATTAACATTACATGGCTAATGGACTGAGTGTTGATAAAAGAAAGAAAAGAAAAATTTCAAAGAGATGACTAAATATAGCATCTGTTTAAATATGTTTGATCAAAAATTCCACATCTAAAAAAGAAAACCAAGTATACTGATAATGAAAAGATTATAATTATTGATTAGGAATAACAGACTCAAAAATTCCCTTTTAGTGTTTAATTGTTCAGAAACCTGTCAGAGCAGTCTAAGAACCTTTGTGACTCTATCACCATTAATGATAAATATCTTACTTTAGAAAAAAGGTTTGCTGGGTAATTTCCATGTACACAAGATCGTGAATTTTAAAGCAGATGGTCATGAAAGGTTAATACCCAAACTGGTAGCAAAAAGCATACAATATAATAGGAATCAGCCTTGGACAGGATCACAAGTCACAATCACGCACTCACAAACACAATATAATTTTTAGCCAACCTAGTGTTTCTAACTAATAATTATCTCATCTTTGTTCAGCGAAAGTACTTCACAAAGATGTGGAAAAAACGCATGGAGCTGATTTGAACATTCCACTCTCAGATAGACTAGGCTAAGAATAAAAGGTAGCTAGTGAAAATGTCATTAAGCCTTTTTCCTTTTTCTTTAAAATCTATGCCACTATACACCTATCCAAAGCCAGTTCATTGATCCTTATACAGACACTAGTAGTTTTAGCTTGAACAAGAAACATGAATGTTATTATCATTTTGCTTAAAGGCATGTCTGTATAGGTAGATGACTTGTGGGATGATAACATGAACCTTAAATAATTTAAATGTGCCTTAGGAAAAAAATAATTATTTCATTAAAAGTGAAAAAGAGCACTGGAAAATTAAAACTGGAGTAACTCTTAAGTAGCACAGTCATGATGTAGGGGAAATCTATTCATAGTTGATAAATCAATTGATATACTTTATGAAAAGAAATAAAATGTTCAAATAAAACATTTGTAAATATAATTAACACGGTTGCATATTAATTTCAACATGAGTTGCTGCATCTGGATCTTTTCAAAAAATGTTTTGATTAATAAATCATGTAAAGAGAAGCAGTTAACTATAAATAAAAAAGTCCTCTTATAACCAAAAATGAAAAAGTAATTATTTTTTTATAATGACTACACTTCTTTTTAGCTAGATAAAAAGTTATGATTAATGGAAACAAAACACCTTTTTAAGATGTATTGAAAAAAACATAATTTTCCTCTTTTCATCTATATCAACGAATACTAGTAAAAAATAATAGCTTTATTCTATGTTTGTCACAGCATTTGAGCAGCAAAAAGACACATTATGTAGGTATTCATTTAAATGTTAATGTGGAATTTTCATTCATAATAATCCATTTTTAGCTTATAATCAGTGGATGTACTGTACTTTACATTGCGAAACATATTATGTTGCAGATGCAAAATTTTAATTTCTGTAGTAAGTCTGTAACGGTTGTGTTGAATATGTGTGTGTGTCACTGTCAGTTTGCACCTTTCCCCATTCCTGATAATGGTGGAATGATTGAATTTGTACATGTGGAGGGGAGCACCTGGCTTGGAGGGCCAAACAGACTGTACGGGGAGGAGCCAAACTTATGTAAATGTGAGGCGGGAAAAAGGTGAGGAGGGAGAAGAGCGCAGAGCCAAAAGAAAGCAGACTCCATAAAAGGAAAATGGCAAGAAGGAAAGCTATACAGACTTCAAAGGACTTTGTTGGACAGTTATCTTATCCAAAAATCTCTTGACCATACATCGTTTTTCTCTCTCTTGTTAAATTAATCTTAGCCTGAGTGAACCTATTAATTTTTTACATTTAAGATTTTTCCTTTAAAGATTTACCATTGTTGTTTCTTGTCCTAGTGTGTTGATATAAACACAGGAAACTTCAGTTTCTGTATTACATCTTGCCTGAAGAAGGGGCCTGAGTTGCCTCGAAAGCTTGCATATTGTAATCTTTTTAGTTAGCCAATAAAAGGTGTCATTTTGCTTGGCTCTTCTCTACATTCATAATGGCTAACATGGTACAACACCCTAGTACTACTATCACCCAGCATGGAAAAAGTTAGGTGAACCCGGGTTAATTTCTGGACAAATTAAATTCCTTTTCTGGTGAATGAGGTGAAGGCATTCAGGAAAGGACCTGACTGTCCAGCACAAGGGACTTTTTAACAGTACGTTTCCCTGAACAGGAGGTATGGTTCAACGCATCCCCACCACAGACTGTAGATGGTCATCCCTAATGGTGAATATTTAAAGGACTCCGGATACATACATTTTTTCTTTTCTCTTTCTTATATTTATTTAGTGGTGTATGTGCTTGAGTGTTTTGTGCCGTGATTTGTGTGGGGCGGGAAGCACTGCAGCGCGATAATATGTATATAGGGATTTTTGTTAAGTGTATGTAATTTCTTATAATAATCATTTTTTAACTTAACTCTGCCTTTACTGATGTGTTTCTGTGCTTGGTGTGGTGTAGTAGGGAAGTATTGTTGGTCATTTGTGCCCCGAATTATATCTTTATTTTTTTCTTGCTATTTGTTGCCGCTCTAGGACGGCAGCGCTTATTATAATTGTGCCGGCTCGGGTAGCGGAACAAGTTAACCTTTCAGACTAACCCAATATATTATGAATATAAGAATGCCATGTTAAGGTTTATAGATACTTCCTGGATCAATAACAAGACATCAGAAAATCCATCAGAAATGTATGTACCGTTATCAAGAAAAATCTAAAGTGTAGCAAAATATTATCATGCCAATAACAGAACAATGAAGTAGGTAGAACATTATTTTCAGTTTCTAACATCTCATTACTGTTGGTTCGTTGTCTTAATGACAATGTCAATTTTCCAGGTTATTACTTGTGTGTGAAACAAAATTTTAAACACCTGAATCCTTATGTGTAAAATCTTGTGTAGCTTCCATACTAAAAATGCGATTACAATCGAAAGACAAAAATGGCATATGCACAAAAAATAAATTGGATCTATAAAATTGTGTGGATACCACGTGTTATGGTAAGTTCTTTTATAAATCTACAACCAACTTAAAACTATAGACACATGCACACAATTTTAGCCACATTTTAGTGAATGTGAACTTGAGGTATTACTTATCGAAGTACAGAACTGCAAAAATACTCTTTTTGCTTGTCTATCTCTGTGGTAGTCACAAACAAAAGAAAAATCGAGAGTGGGAGTAAGTGACAGCAGCTATAAATGCTACAACATCCAAGCAGTGTTCGATTATAGAAATGAAAAAGAAAAAAATTGCTCTAAAACAAAAGTCAGAATTAAAAGTAGAATTACAGAACAGTGTGCATGCTGTTGTTGGAGGTACCAGTATCCCCAGCCTCAGTCACTTTGATCTCTGAGTTGCACCAGTCACAGGAAAACAGCCCTTGGTTCCTTTCTGTCAGAATGTGGCAAGAATTCTGATGTAATGTATCAAGATGAAGTGGGGGAGTACATTCATTTTAAAACATTCAAAATCACAATTCTCTAGGCTACTACAGTGGACAACATGTGCCCTTACATGTTGTGTTTTTTTTTTATCATTTCGTAGATTGCAATTTGCCAATTGGAGAGAGCAACAGCAATGTGCCATCATCCAGTGCCCAAATTAGAATCATCAAGCAACATAGTCTTGATATCTTTATGATGTGAAAGAAGAGTGGGGTCTCAGTATTAGGAGCAATGGGGGATCGTCCCCAGTCATTCAAAAGTTGGCATTGTATTGCACAAAAAATAAGCACAAACTTGTCTTAGTTATTTAATATATTGTTAAAATGTTTATAGAAAACTCAGCTTAGCCATCGTGTTACAATTTTTCATAGCTTTCAATGCAACTTCTTATCTATTAAAATATTTTCTTTTGGTGGTGGCCCAATTTTGGAGTGCTTGGGCAGGTCCCTGGTCCCTTCAGTGTTCTTGGCCAATGTCCTTTGTTCATGTTTGTGTATATGTAACCTGAATCTTACAATTTCACCTTTGAGCCTGAAGGCTTGAGCTCTTTAAGGCAACCCGTTAGTTTTTTGTTATATAATTTAGAGGGTATGTTCTTGTGCATCTAGCTATTTTTCAGTAGTTGTCATCATTATCATGTAATAATATTCAATATTTATATATATTACAATTCTCCACTTTGTGCAATAAACTAAAACTGGAAATTTACAAACACCCATTTGCCTTTCTGCTTTTGGTGTTGAGCATTTTCTGTTGATGCTGAGATACCTTTTAATAAACTTTGGTGGTGTGTTGTTTGACAATTTGTTGATATATCTCCATTCTGTGTGATTTTTATGGTGTTATTTGACTGTCATTTTATTATCAGTGGTGCTGGTAGCCTACAACATTGTGAAACGCAGTATCTCTTTCTCGTACATAAGATTTACTGTCCCCCCACATTTACTGCTTCTTCCCCACATGATGTTTACTGGAGGCTGTCACCTTCCACCCTCCAATGACACTGCTGCTGCTCCAGTTTTCGATAATCGCATGGCAGCTCCAGTGATCTTTTTTCTGCTGCGTCCTCTGCCTGCACATTTATTCTACCACTGACTTGTGATCAGATACAACATAATCCATACTGACTTCTTCTAGGTCTGTGAACAGATCCAAGTCTGGATCCTTCCTGAGATTGCATTGTGTACCATACTTAGGACAAAGGGTTAACCAGAGCAGTAAGTCTTGTATATTATACTCTTTAAGTGTTTCTCTCTCTCACACACACACACTCCCCTCCTATGCATGGCCTCTCAGGATAGCTGCACCCCTTTTGACAGTATCTTGCTCCCAAATCCATGTGGACCCACCAGAATTTTTATGCCAAGGAACACGAAATACGTTGTAAAAAATGTTGGGATTCCTGAAGGCTGTAAACGAGTCTCCAAGATTCAGTTTCAGGTTTCAAATGAGGTTTAAAAATCAAGATCAGCCTTTCCCTAAACTCTAACAAAACTTGGGCCTACACAGATTAGGGGAAAAGGCCCAGAAGCACTCAAAACCAAGAAAAAATCAAGAGAGACATGATTAAAATAGTCAAAACCTCAGATGATCACAAACAAACAATCTACAACAAAGACAAACAAAAATCAAAAATGTTTTGCCCACAAAATGAGCATAATCAGACACATATAAATGAAAGACCTGTATATGTATGGAGCAGTCTGCTCTGCTCACGCACAAGTACATGATCAATAATAAAATATAATTAGAACATTAGAAATATTTTCATGAGAACGGGTCATTCATCCCAACAAAGCTCATCAATCCTATCCACCTTATTTCTCCTAAATTCAGTTCATTGCACATGTTATTTGCATTAATCAAAACATATCAGTTTATATTTGTCATATTCTGTTCTAAATAAATGATCAGAAATAAAATAAAGATTAATTGCAGCCTCATCATTTATTAAAACAAATTAGAAGTTCACTTGGCTTTGTATTACTTGTTTTAGTATTTGTGAAATTATGAAGTTATATTCATTAATGCTTTCATTAATATTTTAATCTACTTTTGTTATAATTATTAATGTGGCAAATTTTAATGGATTTCCATTAATGAGAGGATATAGTATTTTTATATGCAATATTTATTTCATATTTGCATTTTTGTCCATGCTCAAAATTGAATTTATGTATTATTTAAAAACATTTGTCTGTCCTGCTTATTTAAGATACTGTATGTATTTTATTGTCTCCTTGTTCTTTATAAATAAAAAGAAACTACAAACATCATCTGGTATTTATGACCTGTTTTACATAAATGTTTTAACAGGCTTTCAGCTGCTGAATGCATAAAATTGTGCAATTTTGAATGTTACAAGGAATATTAATAATGGCTTAAGTGGCCTAAATCTTTTCTCTGCTTCTCTCCTGTGTATCCCTAAAACATTTCATTGTCTGAATGTAGAGCAAACAGAGTGGAGTGATCAGAATACGATATTTACAAACATTTCATTTAATGAACGTACAGCATACCTAGTAAAATGATCAGAATATGATAGTTACAATATACACTTCTAAAAGGCCAATATGTAAAGCATGTTATAAGGAAAATAATTAGTGTAAAATACTAGAAAGCATTGCTTCCAGAGTAGATATCATTTAGATTATATGCTAAGTATCTATTCACTAGCCGACCCACGGTGTAGTAAATGCCGCATAATTATTTATTGATGGGTGAACACTTCCTGAAAGACACAGTTGTCCAAATGGGGTGGGTTTGAGGATACGACTGTGAGTGAATGAAAAGATGGAACTCTGGAGAGAGCAACATATTGTCCGTGACTGAAAACTGGTTTTGGCAGATACAGGCATACCTTTTTGAAAGTTTGGCCCTGTGCCTTATTAATTGTCATTGCAAAGGCTAATCTAACAGGAAATTGTCCGCGTGTAAAAGTAAAAGGCAAATTTGAATCTGATGGGGTCAGGGAAATACGTGGAATAAGGACAGTTTGTGAGGTAGCAGCTGCGATAGTTTTACACTCTAGTACATTGTGGTGAATGCTGGTAACAGTCAGTCTAGTGCCATTACAGAGACCTCTTGCTGGCATGAGGTTTCTGAGAAGCATGACGACTGAACCAATTTTAATTTTGGAAATCCGGGGAATAAGGACAGTTTGTGAGGTAGCAGCTGCAATAAATTTACACTCCAGTACACTGCGGTGAATGCTGGTAACAGTCAGTCTAGAGCCATTACAGAGACCTCTTGCTGGCATGAGGTTTCTTAGAAGCATGACGACTAAACCAATTTTAATTTTGGAAGTCCGGGGAATAAGGACAGTTTGTGAGGTAGCATCGTCTGTGACGATGGAGTCAATGCTGGTGAAAGTTACTTCGTCGGTAGGGATAAGATTCAGAACTTGTTCATTAAGGTGTAGCAAGTCTTCGTTGGTGACGCTTAATATAGCTCGCGTACTGAGTTGTTCCAGAGTGACAGTTGAGAAGTCGATGCCTCGAGAGCGAGGGTGGACGCGGGAGGAGGGTTAGAGTTGGCGGGCGGGGCTCTGTCGTGCGTACCCCATGATGTGGGAGGAGGGTTAGAGTTGGCGGGCGGGGCTCTGTCATGCGTACCCCATGGTCGGGCGACTTGGTCGATTTATATATAGAAAAGCAGCCAGAACCGAAAAGAACAATGAAAAGTCAACGTGGCTCAGAGATGCATGTGGACTGTAGCAGAGACCAAAGCGACTGAGGATGTGTTTGGTTAGGTGTTGGGGGCGAGCACATGAGCAGGCAGTGCGCATGCCTCGAGAGCAAGGGTGAATAGGGAGGAGGGTTAGTGTTGGTGGGCGGGGCTCTGTTGTGCGTTCCCCATGATGCAGGAGGAGGGTTAGAGTGGGTGAATGGGGCTCTGTCGTGTGTACCCCATGGCCAGGCAACTTGGTCAATTATATATATAGAAAAGCAGCCGGAACTGAAAAGAACAATGAAAAGTCAACGTGGCTCAGAGGTGCATGTGGACTGTAACAGAGACGAAAGTGACTGAGGCTGTGTTTTGTGAGGTGTTGCGTGCAGGCACATGAGCAGGCAGTGCGCATGCCTCGAGAGCGAGGGTGGACGCGGGAGGAGGGTTAGAGTTGGCGGGCGTGGCTCTGTCGTGCATATCCCATGGTCGGGTGACTTAGTCAATTATATATATAGATTTACTTACTAACCTGCTTATCCAATGCATAGCACTGGGGTACTGGAGCCTATCCCAGAATTATCAAGAACAATGTAGAAAACTAGCCAGGGGGACCCACTCACATGCAGGCCCACAGTCACTGAGATTAGGTCAATTTAGATTTGCTAACATATAATTCAACATATGTCTTTAGAGTGTATGAGGGGCCCAAACACACATTATATGATTTTATTTAATATTTTTAATTAATACATGATATACTTTTACAATTTAATACAAGTATATACTTATTTGAAGTTATAACAATTAATTATTAAACATAGGGATAAGAATTGAATGTAACTAAATGTTGTATGAAGCCTAGCCATGTGAGGCTTTTGTCTCATTTCAGAGGAGCCACCAAGTTAGTTGCTAAGGTTAAAATCAAGTAGATGTGTAATGAACACTTAAAACGTGAGGGCAAACTAGTGATAAAGTCCAAACACCACTATTTTGAAGTGGCAAAACCTATAGGACACACCTATTAACAAAGTGGTTTTTAGAATAATGGGAGAATCGGCACGTATACAAAACTACTGGTGGCTGTAGTTGATTGGCTAAATTCTGCATATTAAGAGTCAGATGACATGATGTATTAGATAAGGTTGTGGTAACAGAAAATCATTAAAGGGAATGAATTGTATTAATGATTGCTCACTCCATGCACTGAGAGATTTGTGCATATCTATGTGCAAATTAAAGAACCATTCTGCATTTTCATCTGGTCTCTGTGAGTGAATGACTTGTTTGAAAACAGAGGAAAGTTTTTTCCACAGCAACATCAGACGAAATTACAAAGCTCCATAATGATTGAGGTGAGATTTTTGCAACTGTGACATTTTTAAAATAATTTTCCAAATTAAATTAAGATATTATTAAACTGTGTTTGGCATTTTTAAGAAATAACAATAAAAAGAGCATGTGTAGTTGATAAAGGGACAAAATCAAAGAAATAATTTAATAGAGTTAATGCTTATTAAATATACCATGTAAAATATTGTTTTATTTAAAAAGGTGGCAATAATTTAAAAAACAAATAAAGCACACTGTTGTATGATGTAATCAACAGCCATGCTTGAGTAAAGGTTGAGATACAATTCTGAAATTAAAAATTGCCCATGGGAAAACTGTTCAAGCAGAAGTTTAAATAATCAAATAAGAATTGTACAACTCCAAATTAGAAAAAGTTGGGATGGTATGGAAAATGCAAAGTGGTGAATGTGTTACCATCCCAACTTAATTCTAAATGTGCAAGAATGGATATATTAACAAATGAAATGAAATGAAGTTTACCAGACAAAATATATCTTGGGTTCAAACTGTCTGTAATAAAATAAAAGTCAAAGCAAATTTAAGAATCACTACTTCTAGTTTTTGGCATTTTCCATACCGTCCCAACTTTTTCTGATTTAGGGTTGTACTTAATTACAAGGAAATTTAAGATTTCTACTCATTTGTTGTCCACCCACTTTGGAAACCCAGAAGCTGTCCCAGCAAAAATTAGGCTCAAAACAGGAATACGCCCCAGGCAGGGTGCCAGCCCAATTTAGCATCACCACTGTAGGGGTAAACTAGAATACCTAGAGGAATCCCACATGAATATGGGGGAGAACCTACACATTCCATAAAGGGAGAACCTGCGACTTGAACTTAGGTCTCTTTGTTGCAAGACAGTAGCACCACTACTGTGCTATCAAACTCCCCCCTATTTTATGTATAGGCAAAAAAGCTATTATGAGTGAAGAAACTGCAACTTATGACGAGGTATACCTGGAACAATTGTATAGGTGATTGAGTGTTAAAAAAAAAAACATCCGCAATGCTTAGTATACATGAATAAAGCAGTGGGCAGTGGAAAGGCAGCATTTTAGATAATTGACTGAATAAAGTATTATGCATATTTGCATTGCCCTTTTGTTTTTTGGTTTATTACAGCAGTAATAGCTGTGGCCAGCAAAATATATCAGAGTAAAAGTAGGTATTTGTGTGAAAGTGTAGTGAAGTAAAAGAAAAGGTAATACTCAAGTGAAGTACAAATATTCTGAAAGCATACTCAAGTAGTGTAACAATGTTTTTCTACTTTGTTACGAAACAACACTGATATTACTTACTTAAAAACTCAGTTCTATGTACTTACTTTTAAAAAGTGTTATTTTTATAATATGCAACATTCACTAAATAGTAAGAATAGGGAAATACATCTGTTATTAAAAAAAATATGCATACAAGCTTTGTTAAATTCAAAATTGTGTATTATTATTATAAAACATTTTGTTGCTTTGGCATTGTAACACTGGTCTCCTTTCATAATCTTACAACATGTTTGTAAGTCTGTGCCCAGACATCATCCATATGCAATTTACTGCATTTTTATTTTGAATGCACAAGTATGTATGGCTGGGAACAATATGTGAAATATTCCAACAATACTTTTTGCCATGAACAAATTGCAAATTTTAAAAAGATGTAAAGGCAGAGTCATAAATCTCAGGCTAATAGTCGCATGGTATGTATTCCAAAAGCAGAGATGAGTGTCAATGGACACAATGATCAAAGCTAGCTACCATCAATATAATTAGAAAAGAGAGAAATAAAACTATATTGATTAAAATTACATAGGCCATTTACGTATATGATTTTTTTTCACCAAAAAAAAAACATTTTGTTTACAAAATTTCATAACCAGTTATTCTTCTGCAGACAAAACTTTTTTTAAATTTTATTAAAGATTAAGCCATTAAGTCAGTGTTAAAGTTAAATAAAATATATATTAAATATAAATATACACACAGCATATTTTTTAATATAACACTTTTATACCAACTCTGCAGCATCTATTTTTCAATATGCAATACTGCAATAAAGCAATGCATTCTAGAAGTGTGCAGAAAGAGAAATTAATTTGAAGTAATACATACTATATGCACCAAAACATCATTTTTTTGAGGACTAGGACATACTGCATATGGTCCCAATACATTTTTAGATTAGCAGTTTAACTAATGTAGAGTATGGGTTGTCAAAAATATGTTTTACAAGTTAATTTCTTCCCTTGAGTTTACATGGCAACAGTGATTTAAGCTGCATAAATTCATTTAAATATTACAGAAAGTGGTATAAAGCCAAGGTGGATTTGTAACAGTTGATGTTCAAACCATGTAAATTCACGAGGTGTGGTAGGAAAACAAAAATAAAAATGATACAAATGAACACCTTCATTAATATGTCCCTGAATTGGGTAGAGTGAAAATGTATGATGTACAAAGTAAAATCAACTATATATTGGTGTGTAATAGACAGATGCAAATTATTCATTTAAACTTCAAAGATTGAGTTTTGATTTCTTCATGTGTCAGTAAGAAATTCCAGGAAAAGCACTTCATTTTGCTAACATAGCAAATATCTACACTAAGTTTCTCAGCTTATGAATTTCTTTTATAGTGGTATGATGATTTAATTAAATCTTTGATAGTAGATTAAAAGTCATACATCTTTCTCTCACCTATGTCACAACAGTCAAATTTTTGAAAAATTAAAATAAACATATAATGAATTTTATGTAAATCTGTGAAAGATCTGTAGAAGACTTTCATTATAAATAATATAAGCAGTTAGATTTAATATAGTGATTGAAATAAATACATTGCTTTATGGGAAAATGTAAATTATAATACATAAAATACATAGCTTGAACTCTGATTGTCTTTGACACATTAAGTTCAGTATAATTGATTTTATTTGGTTTAATAACAAGGACAAGAGGTTTGCAGCTCACTATTGTCAGAACATCGAAGTCTATCATTTTTTCTTGAATAGTCTGCTGCTCAGCTAGTGTATGAGGGAATAATATATGGTATCTTGACTGATATCAAATGTGATACATTCCCGTTTGTATGGATTTAAATTCATACAGCTATAAATATTTGTATGTCAACTGACTGCCTTGCTGGATTCAGTGTGTAATATGATCTGTTTTCTTTTTGAAAAATCAAGGAAATAAATTAGTAAATATAGTACTAATTTACAGCTTTACGACAGTAATATACAGTTTATTATATACTCTGTCTCACTTCAAAAATTCAGTACAACTGGGAACTAAGAGCACATTCATTTTTATTATATATATTTAGTACAAAATGGAGGGAATATGTTTGTTAATTAATTCATAACAAGTAAGATTTACAAAATGTAATTCACATTATTATGTCAAAAAGCCAGCAATGTTTACAGTTTTATATTTAAGACTTATCCAGTCGTTCAGGAATTATCCTACCATATTTTCAATTATCATAAATTGAGGAAGGCTCAGGGCATTATTCAGAATGAAAATGTAATGCTATTTCTGTTAAATAAAATGTCTATGCTATTTATTTATTCATTTATTTATTATCTAAAACTTTCTACATTTCTAATTGAAAAAAACATCTACACTCTGTTTAATTCAAAATGGAAATGTTGGAGGTGCTGTCACCTGTCCTTGGAAATTCTATGTTCAGTAGCATAGGTGCCTAATCTTAGGATAAACTAAAGGTACAAACATGGTGGTTGCATTAAAGACAATAGTTTATAGACACCTTCATACATTTCAGTAAGCTGACTAATAAGTAATCTACATTATGTAATTTTTGTGACCCTGGTTCCCCTCCAACAGGCACATGACAATCACCTAACTGCACTGTGTGCTGAAAGAGGTTGGAATTGGTTGTCCGCTGTCACGGCAACTGCACGTTTGTCTGTCACCCAATTGTTGATGCGGGGAACATTTAAAACAGGTCACTGACCTGGCTGTGTGCTCACTTTTCTGTCATCTCTCCTACAGAATGAACCTGCTTGGTGAAGGAGGAAATCTGTTCCTTTTAATCTGACAAAGGGAGCTAATGCATGGCGAAAGACTTTTAACATCACTGCTACTTGCTGTGTTTGTGTATACTGAAGTGACAGCTTCCATTTGGATAAATGCTTTGAGAATGTTTCTGTCTTGACAGCCATAAAGCTGATTTTTTTCAGAAACCTGGACTCACATCCATTTCTCTTGTGCAAGTCTGAAACCCACACGTCACAACTGTTACCAGGAGTGGGGTCTTGCACAGATGAATCCCCAAAAGGTACAAAACGTTCGTCTTCCACTGGAGTCAGATTAGGCCTGGGAAGGAGCTCCTACCTTTGGCCATCCCAGAGATGTGCTCGTGAAAATGGCTCCTTCGGACTACCCAGAGGGTTTACTATTCTGTTTTGAATGCAAGGCCACATTGATGTGCTTGGACAGGAGAGGCTAGCCAACTATCTTGGCCTCATTTTTGACCGGGGAGGCCTTACAGGTTATGTGCAACCTCTATTCCATGAGAGTTAATAATTATGATTTCCTGAAACTGAAAATCCTCCTCTGTATGGCTACAGGCTCCTTGGCCAGGGGGCATAATTTCAGGCTGTGACAAATGAATCCAGACTGCCCTATCCGGGGACAGATGCGGGACTAAGTAGACCTTATTCAAAGCTGGCTCCATGGAGACACCTTTGAGTACATTGTGGAAGAGCTTGCTATTGATGCAGTCTTGTCTGGGACAAGCGATGAGCTCTGTGATGAGATGCTCCAGAGCAATGTCTACTTACTGCTGGATTTGACCCTCAGATTGAAAGGGGCCCAAGTCACTGGAGGCAGAGGGGCTACTCTAGTTTAGCTCCTACTCCTGTGCAACCATCAAGTCCCCACACTGCTGGAGAAGACCATCTGTCCAGCACCTTACACAGAAGACACTGTCAAGAAAATACCTCAGGCAGGACTGACCACAGGTGCTTTCACTGGGACCAATATGGACATCTGGCTAGAGAGTATTGCCTCCCACCTACTCAATCCCTGGAGGTTGACTTGGCAGAGGTTTTTTGCTCATAGGTCAAATTTTTGGAGAAGAATAAATTTAAGGTGTTGGTTGGCTTAGCTGGGCACAAGATCCTGGCCCTGCTGGACTGTTGCATCATCCTACGGGATGGAGCGTGTAAACATTCGCTATGTTCATGGGGATATTAAGGAGTATAAGACTGTACTACTCCCTCTCAAATATAAGGGAAGGAACTTTAAAGTTTGGACTGCTGTGCTATTTACCCTGGTCTTTCTTAGTTGGGAGGAGGAATGCCTTATTCCCGCAGGTCTTGGCTCCCTGCAAAGCACCTGTTTCTGTAGTAGAGAGAGATGTACTCACCGCTGACAACGTCAGTCAGAGAGCTGGCTTGGAGATTGAACCAGTGTGAACAAAGCTGGGGGTAGTGAGATTTTTGAGACCCAGGCACCCTGTTACACCCCTAGTGGACGCTCGACAACCACCTAATTGCGTTGTGCACTGAAACAGCCAGTAATGGGTTGTCTGCTGCCTCTACAACTGAAGTTCACATGCTCACTGTGTAACATGTTTGTCGCCCAATGGTTGATACAGGGAACATTTAAAAACCGACTGCTGACCAGGCCATGTGCTCACGTTTCTGTCGTCTCTCCTCCAGAATAAACCTGATTGGTGAAGGAGGCTTTCTGTTCTGGCCTGTTTGTGTGTCCTGAAGTGACAGCTTATTTGAATAAATGCTTTGAGAATATTACTGTCATGACAACAATACAGCTGTAAATAACCTAGACTCACCTTCTTCTCTCTTATGCAAGTCTATGACACACACATCACATCACATACATATAATGCAAAGTTGACTGACTGATTTACTGTCTCACACACTCATCAACACAAACATTACTTCCCATTTAGTTATCAAGCTGACATTTGGCAGGGTCGTACAGTACATATAGGGCTCTAGGTATCTGCTAAGAAAGGACATTTTGATATATCAATATTTAGGGGTAACCCATCCATCCATCCATTATCCAACCTGCTATATCCTAACTACAGGGTCACAGGGGTCTGCTGGAGCCAATCCCAGCCAACACAGGGCGCAAGGCAGGAAACAAACCCAGGGCAGGGCACCAGCCTACCGGGTAGGGGTAACCCCCAGTAGGAAAATTAAATACCTCTAAATCTCAAAAACAGTTTGAATGATTTCATTGAAATTTGGTGACATTACAGAAAAAAGAAAACGAGCCAACCCATAGTTGTTTATTTGTTGATATTTGTTGATAATAATACCAGAAATATATACCAGAAGCAAAGTGGAAGGATGAAAGTTATTTTTTTTGCGGGTACATGCAGTGCATCCTATTCTGTTGGCTTCTGCCTAAGCCTGGTTTATAACTTGATGCATCTGCAAAGTGAAAATGATGTTAGACACAGAGGAATGCTCCTGCAGTTGTCATGTTTCAGCCAGTATTTCTATCCTGAGTGGGATTCAAAGTCATCTTTCTTGTCTGTTTTGACGATTTTTGTGTCATTTATTTATGTTTATGTTTCTTTTGTTTATTATGTGCATTGTTCTTTGTTTTTGTCTGTGCAAAACATGGTGACGTGACTATAAAATGCCTTGGTTATACACAATCTGCTTTGTGGGTGGTCCATCAAGAGACAGGGCCACCTGCCAATCACTACCATCAGCCGTTACATCCGGAGGGTCTTCCATAGTTCCTGGTGGTTCAGTTTGAATAGGCTAGGGAGTGGAGTATTTACTTGTGTTTCTATTGTGATATCCTGGATTTTTGAAACTGTGCTCTGTTTTTGACTGTTTTGGGATTCTGTACTGGAACTGTGGTTCCTGTAGCTTGCCTTCGCCTTCTCAGGCAGTTCCTTTTGCGCTCTAAGGAACTTCATATTCTTTTTTTGTTAAAAAAAACATTTTACTATTTTATAAAGATTCTTCAAGGCCCTTTTTGTTTCTAGTCCGGGTAATCCCCCCTAGAGGACAACTTTGGAAGTACTTATTGTATTTTTTGGAATTGCCAGTTCACAATATTCACTTTCTGACTGCATAAATGTGGTTGTGGTGCCATGTACACAGAATGTTGAATCTTGAGGAATCTTGAGGCTGGGTGCTAGAATGATCAACCAAGGATTGAATATGATGCAACCGGTCATCAAAGTGCAAGATAGGCATGCAAAAATATTTGAAGTGCATCTGTTCATCATGTTTGTTACCCCACTCATGAACAATTCTATACTCGCCCTTACCTCACAGTTTTTGGCTATTACCGTATATACTCATGTATAAGTCGGGTCTTGAAACCTGAAAAATCCTTCTATATAAAAGCGGTCGGGATTGTCCTTCCGTCCCGTGAGTGCTACGCAGGCGCGGAGTTTCACACACGCCCCGTCCATTTTGCAATGCACGATGGGATTTGTAGTTTTGTTTTTCCAGGTAAAAGATGATTTTCTACTCCAGACTGTGCGAGTAGCACGGAGTTTCACACACGCCCCGTCCATTTTCAATGCACGATGGGATTTGTAGTTTCGTTTTTCCAGGTAAAAGATGATTTTCTACTCCAAACTGTGCGATATCTTCTTCTTCTTTCTTACTATATAAAAGCGGTTGGGATTGTCCTTCCGTCCCGAAAGTGGAAAGCGTAGCGGTATTCCGCTTATCACAGACTTAACTACTTGCAGCTTGCGGTACAAAGCGACATGATGTGAGCAGAGTTCTGGTGCTCCCATCGTCCCCTTGCTTTTGTGAGCGATGCGCTGGAAAAATAGACAAAATTATGTCTCTGGAAATAATTAATGTTGATGGAGTACAAATGCCACACCGCATAGTAAATATCAGGGGGTTTCAAAAGGGCGACCTCAATATAGAAAAAAAGTTTAAATTTCATCACAAAAATAACAAACTACGAGTATTAAATTAATACCGCTCAAATGCAATATAACCAAATTAATGAGTTTGTATAAAATATGAAATTGATCTACATATTGAATTGCCTTAAGAAGTGGTCAACTTAAAAGTCGGTCGCCTTAAAAGGCGGGTCAGCCTAGTCAATCATAAAACCAGATCCTGACTTATACGCCCATTCAAAACTGCAACACTTTATTTTTTTTTTACATCTTCTTGCCTCCTCCAATCTCGCATTAGTTTCTCAGATGAGTTGAATTTTGTTGCAGCAGCGCAGTTATCAATTTGTTTTGCTACTTCAACGATTTTTAATTTAAAAACTCCTTCATATTTTCTTCTGATGGAACACTCCATTGAAGATAAGGGATGCTCTTATGATAAAGGTGTATGAGGGTGTGAGATACAAAAAACAGAAATCAGTGCAAACGGTGCTTTGGAATAGTTTGGGTATTATCGTGTGGTCATGTAGGTACAATAGAGAGAGAGAGAGAGAGAGAGAGAGGTTAGGAGCACAAGCTGATACAGCGCATTGCCGCACCCACATAGAAATAAAAAGCAGTGTGTTCCGTGGCTACTCTCTCAGGTGGGTGTTAGCATATCATAATCTCTTGTACCAATAGCGTGAGTTTTCTGCATTCAACTTATACGACCAACATTATAAAATACCAGAAATTATACTGTAAAATCAAGTCCCGACTTATCTGCGGGAGAAATTATCCGCGAGTATATACGATATACACTCCACCTTCTCCTTTTTTCCTCTTAAAGTCAATAATAGCAAGTACAGTTCTTCATCCATCAGCAAAAACAGCAGATGTCTGTTGTGACATTGTTAGGTATGCGACATTGACAAAACAGCGTTACCTGTTGACTAGGAGAATATCAACGTCCCATTCAAATGGGCCGAAAGTATGAATGTGTTTAGGTCGCTGAATGCATACAGTCACCGACTTTACTTGGTAAATATAAACAAGAATTTACTCCTTACAAATTCCACTGAGTGGGATGATGTTTTCACCCTTATATTGTTAATTAAGCTTATATGCATATACCTCTAAAAAGACGGTGGGAGATGGGGGCCTTTTGGGTGTGAAATACATGCAATATTGCAGAGAACCGGAGTGTCCTCTTGCAGATCAGATGACAATATGCCAGTACACTCCAATTTGCAAGGCAGAAACACTTTAAGCCCTGTATCCATCACAAGCCAGGAGCGACAACATGCCTTCTTTGGTTTAAATGCTGGCACAGCTCTGTAAAGGAGTCCCCCATGTACAGAACATAGAGGAGGTGGACATTGTACATAGTTTGCCATATTATTTCTTTTCACCTGTTCTTTTCTCTATAGGGCTTACAGCGTTCAGTTCAATGCATGGGCTACGTAAATGCAAAGCCTGTACAATATCAATGCTGTATGTAATAAGTTAAAGTAAAACACAATTCAGTGTATGTTGTTTTTGATCTAAAAACTCCAAAACTTAGTAACAGTACAAGATAACACATCAAAGAATTACATTGAAATCTGATTAAAGCTATCAGTTTGATAGGATATACTACAGGGTGAAACTGTATTTATACCAAAAATTCTTATTATCCCTACAAATTACCTGTTCGAATTCAAAATAATACAGTTTCCAATGACCACCAACAAAAGCCAATGTCAATCACTAAGAAAAGAAAGAACTGATCAACAGCACACATGTTTTACTGATGGGCAATTGTATGCTGCATAGTAAGAAACTCCATTGACCTAATAATATTAACCCATGGGAAAAAATAACAATTATCATATAC
Source organism: Polypterus bichir lapradei (assembly GCA_026402145.1). Lineage (NCBI taxonomy): Eukaryota > Metazoa > Chordata > Cladistia > Polypteriformes > Polypteridae > Polypterus > Polypterus bichir. The sequence goes on along the minus strand of JANRMT010062806.1, from coordinate 32,497,318 downwards.
AGAAAAGTATTCAGTTGGTTAGTTAGTATTTCTGATAACAACCGACTAATAGCATTAGAAGCTTAGGCCCACTGTGTTAGGAAATTTCCCAAGCGACACTGTGTAACACAGGTACCAATAGCATAGTGTATTCCTTTTAAAACAACAGTTGAATGAAACTCTTTTTAAAATGATAATCTAAGGAAAACAATTACTAACTACAGGCTTTTAACCTTGATAAAAGAGCTATGGGTTCTCATGGAGTACACTTAGCACACTGCTAATTAGTATTAAAGATGCATTTGTTAGCTCATTTGTTTTATTAAATATGTGAAAGCAGTTCACAGTTTCCCGCATAACTATTATTTTTCAGTAATGGGACACAATGGCTTTCACCATAGTTAATACAAGAGTTTTAACTGACTGTACATAATTCTAACACAAAATTGATTTTAAAGAGGTTAAAGTTTTTGCCATTAATTATACAGTAGCCATTTACTTTTGACTTTTAGATATCATAATGCTGTACTACTTGCATTCTACAAGTCTTGTTAATAGAATGCAATATATCTATAAAGGCAGTAATGGATCTCAATAAATGTACTGAAAGTTAACATAGCTTTATAAAGTCTGCTTTATTATATAGGAGGGAGGTACAAGAACAAGGGAACACTGAGTTCCTAGTATCAGTCTTTATTCCATACAGCACTTATTACAAAGATGTACGTATATGACAAAAACTTCCCAAAGCTGATCACTAAGGCCATACGCTGCATATGCATTAAACAACTAAATATAGTATAGACAGAAGACTATAGCAAAGCTAAACATACATTATAAAAAAATGTTAAGGATTATATGTTGGTGTAAAGTGGTTAAAATCATGAATCTGCAGAAACTGTATGGACCCTGACATTCTACCACCAGACAACTCAACAAATGGATGACGTGTTACTTACCTGTTTTGGTGGGCTACAATGGCTCTTGCAACTTCTCCTTTTTCTCTGCCATTTTTGTGGTATCTGAGTGAGCCCACCTTACTGTTTGACATGTGGCTGAAGATGTTCAATAATTGCATACTGGTTGCAGGAGCTTCAGGAGATGAATGGCCAGAAACATGCAAACCGGCACTTTTGGGTACAGAAGGTGTCATAGATGGCCGGGGTTGTTGTCCAGCCAGGATGCCTTTTCATTGTATGGACTGGGGGAGCAAGCCTGGTCAGGACAGTACCTCCCCTGGAACGCTACATGGTAGCCCCCCTGGGTTGCATCGGGGCCACCAACAGGGGTCACTGCAGTGGTTCCTGAGCCCATGTGGGCGGTTCTTGTGCCACACTCGGAAGTGCAGCCAGAAATGGCTCATCAAACACCTGGAGCACTTCCCGGGTGGGCTATAAAAGGAGCCAGCAGCCAGAACTCCAGGAGCCACAGTTGGGACGCCTCCTGCGTCTGTCTGTGTCGGGTTGAGTGCTAGTATAGCAACTTTGTCACAAAGGTTAGAGTGTTTTATATGCTCCCTGATCAAGATATGCTGATGGAGGATGCCATTACAACTTTGCAAGCTCATTTTTTCCCAAGAAGAAATGTCATTGCTGAGCAGCATGTTTTTAGGAAACACACTCAAGTTGCTAATGAAATTACTTCACAATATGTTGCAGCACTATGAGACTTAGCAGTTAAATGCGAGTTTGAAACTAAATTTGATGAAATGTTACAAAATCAATTGGTGGAAAATACTTCTAGTTTGTGTGAATGATTACTTTTAGAAGCCAACTTGATTTTGGATAGAGATGATTGTGAGCAGACAAAATGTATTTCTGGAAAAAGACAAGTGCCAGCACAAACTTTGCATTCTAAACCTGTATCTTCTACTGGTCACCACTATTATCGCAAACCTACAAAGCCATTGTTCATTTCTGATTTTTCACAGCTTAAAGCTGCTGCACATCCTGCAGCCTCTGTTTATACTTTTGCTAAATGTAAAAACTGTCAAAATATTGGTAATTTTGCACAAGTTTAGCATTATTTGCAACCATGTTCTGTACAGGAATTTGTTTTACCTGAGCTTCAGATACTCTATTTAAGTGACTACTCAGTGTGTGAATAGCAGTCACTATAAAAACTTCATCTGTTACAGCATATGTGGATCTAATGGTGGATTTTACATCATCAGTATCTATTTTATTCAAAGGGTATATGATACCCACTTCAAAATATGGCCTTTTATATGATCAGTTAACAACAGATGAGAGGAAAACAAACACTACATATTTCTCCAAATGACTAAGAAATGCAAGGAGCACAGCTAATCAGAAGCTTTTGTCAGGTGTTGTAATAAGTGTTCAGATTGGAATCAATAGTGGGGACTGAAAGGGAGTCTTGTATTTAAGCAGGCAGATCATTTCACAGCTCAATATTCCTCTGTTGTTTAATTAATTCTTGGAATCTTAGGTAATCCGGGATCTTGAGACTGTAATGTACTCTCCTGTTTGTATGCAATGATATATTCAGAAAGGTAAATAAGGCCTAGGGCTTTTATGCCTTGATATGTAAGAAGAAGGATTTTGAAATCAGTCCTAAACTTAACTGGGAGCCAATATAAGGACATAAGAACATGGGTTATATTATTGCAGCTTTTAGTTCCATAAATGATTTTTGCAGCAGCATTATGAAATAGCTAGAAGATGCAATTATAGTTGGAACAGTCTGAACAGCCTGTGAATAATTGTGCCAACCCAGAATTATGAAAGAAAGACATTTTAAGTGTCTACATTTTCAAGGGAAGAACAGAATAGAGAGAATGGCTTTTACCGTTCTTGTTAAGCAGATGAGAATGCAAGACAACATTTTTGCTATTGTTTTAGCTCTTTTTCAGTGGTGCAATGCCATTTGGCACTGGCAGTTTGACAGCACGTTACCATCGAGGCCTACATGGTTTCACATGCAACCTGGCTCCTCAATAGAGGCTCAATGCCACCAGCTACTGAAGTAAGAAAATAAGAAGTACAAAGCACTTAGTTTAATTTATGGCAAAAAGTTAATGGGATCCCAGAACTTAACCTAATCATAGGATTAGAATGAGAGGTATTTATTTACCTTTGGTACAAAAATCTGAAATTTTTGTTTCCGATTCCTCTGTGTGTGTGTGTGTTTGTGCGTGTGTGGTGGGGTGCATGTGTGTGCATATCCACAAGGCTGCTAGTATTTTAACATAGTCTTTGCAAAGATTGATGCGATGTGACATAGGAATATGACCAAGTCAACCATGATTGGTTAGAGGGTGACGTAGTGTTTTAGGATTGGTTGGCAAAATGGAAGCAAATATAAAAGATACTTCCTGTCTGCAGGGGTAATTTTTTGAGCAAGTCATTGTGGTAAGTGTTTGGTGTAGCTCATTATTTAAAGTACTCCAAGCATAGCAGCTTGTGCTTTACTTTTGTATCTATTTTCTTTTTGTATATATATATATATAAATATTTCCTAGTAATAGTATAGTTTTGGTGGGGATTTTATATGAATTGGGTTTGTGGTGCACTTTTTGTCTTTTTGTATATGCACTGATTTTTCTCTTTGTAAATATATATTTTGTTTTTGATCTTATTATTAGTTAGACTGTATTTTGTATAGCATCTTCCTGTCTGGATTTTCCTTTTAGGGAAGACTGACAATTTTTGTGTCTATACATTTGTTGTTCTTGTTTCTTTTTTATTTAGGTGAGAGAAGACATGCAAGTGGTGGATGTAAAAGAGCAGGATGCAGAAGACAGAAGGATATGGAAAAAGATGATTCACTGTGGCAGCCCCTAACGAAGAAGTAGTTTCTTTTTCATTTGGGAACTTGCCATACACACTGTAAATATTTTAAAGTTTCACTGTTATTTAAGACATTACTTCTAATTACCTGTAAATGTGAATAAAACCTCACTTTTTCTTACATTTCAACTTTATTGTGTCTCTTTCTCCCTGTCTAACATCTGTCATTTCTGATCCCGATCAATCTCGAACTACAAGGCACCCAGTGTGTAGTCTGCTACTCTCTTTCACACTATACAGGTGTCACAATAATACATTTAGGCAGTCAACTCTGCTAGAAGTACATTAGTTAATTTCTCAGTGCCCCTCATATTTAGGAACAAAATTCTTTAAGCTGGATAAAACAAGTTTTAGATAGTGTTGTACTGTGTGTTTTAGAAGACAGACTGCTGTCAAAGATAATGCCTAAATTGTATTATGATTCAGTAAAACTAATATTTAAACCTAGTGAATTAAAAAGCAGTAGGACATTGTTGCAGTCTGCATATTCCCCCCAATTAATAACATTTGTTTTTTGTTTAATTCAAAGGTAATTGCTACCCACCCACACAGTGGGATCTCACTGATGCAGTGAGGATAGTATAAGAGAAATGTTATTTTGTGTGTATCATCCGTATATAAGTAAAAATAAGTATTAGGTTTTCTAAAGATATCTCCTAGCAGAAGCAACTGAAAACAGTAAAGGTCAGAGAACTGAGTCCTGCAGAACACCACTCTGGAGATAATGACAAAGTACTGTCAACATACTTTTACATACACGTATCAAGTTGAGAAATATGAATTAAACTATGAAAGGATGATGCCTGAGAGCCCAACATAATTTTCAAGTCTATTTAACAGAATAGAGTGGTCAGTGGGATTACAGAGGGCACTTGAATCTAGCAATAGAATTGCTGTATCATTTCCTTCATCAGAATATATTGAAAAGTTATTTATAAAACAAGTGCCATTTCTGTACTGTGACGATTAGGAAAGCCAGACTATAACTTCTCAAGTAAACTTACCCATATCAGCTTTTGCATACACATATACATTATGGGTATCCACTTTACATCTCCTGCCTCAAGACACTAAATGATCTCACAGTGTCTTGCAGCCAGAGCAGCTACAGAGGAGTCTTCCAATAGAGACCTGCAGCCAAAATCATGTAAGTTTTTTAAGGTCTAGGTCAAAGGGACAGGTGTTAAGTTTCGTTTCAGGGATAGGATTTGACACTGTAATATTTAGTTTTTGAGATGACTGTGAAATCTGGGATTTTATTAATTTTATTAATGATATAGACACATGGACAATAAACAGACTGCACACTGATCGTGTCTGAGGTTGGGATCAGTCCTGTGTTCAAGGAGTATCATGGCAGAAGTGCTAAGAAGAATACAACCCATGACATATCTGAAATAAATAAAAGAACCACAGATGAGCTACAGATTCCAGCATTTTAAAATGTCGTTACAATTTTTACATGCAAACAAATGAATAATTTATTATAAAATATACAGACAGCAGAATATAAATAGAGAAGAGTAACACAGTCTCAAATTGTCTAAATCCATATCAGAATAGCTGGGTTTGGAAACCTATCCCAGCAGTTTCAGGAGCAAGATATGAAACAACTGTGGTCATAGCACCACTGCATCAAAGGGCCCCAGTCACATACCGCCCCATGGTGGGCAATTAGTAATTGCCAGTTGATTGAAAATGCATACCTTTTTATACGTGGAAGGATAGTTGGAGTGCCTTAAGTTAAATTGACCCAGGCCTGGTGGGAACAGACAATGGACAGGATTGGGATTCAAACCCTAATGCTGGGTTTGTAGTGCAGCAGTGCTCCCACTGCACCACCATGCTGCCTAGTAGCAAAAGCTGTGTCTGAGAATTCTTCATTCATCCATCCATTATCCAACCCGCTATATTCTAACTACAGGGTCATGGGGGTCTGCTGGAGCCAATCCTAGCCAACACAGGGCGCAAGGCAGGAAACAAACCCCGGGCAGGGTGCCAGCCCACCGCAGGTCACACACACACACACACCCCAAGCACACACTAGGGGCAATTTAGAATGGCCAATGCACCTAACCTGCATGTCTTTGTACTGTGGGAGGAAACCGTAGCATCCAGAGGAAACCCACGCAGACACGGGGAATTCTTCATTCATTTAATCTTTTATTTAATAAAACACCCAGACATGTAAATAAAATGTATGAAAAGGTTGTTTTTTTAATAAAAAAGAAAGCAAATACAGAACATGTTTGCTGAATATTATAGAAGGTAACTCCAATGATTTTAAGCAATTTACAAAGCTGCGTTTCAATATGCTTTGTATCTGAGGCATAAAATTTTTTTAAATCTCTAAATATACAATAATTACTTACCAGATAAATAATGCAATCTACTGTACAGTATGTGATGTAGTCCACTAAGGAATAAAGTTTTGAAGTTTCCATAATATCTCTTGGCAGATTCACATTTTTGACTAATGTCACTCTCAGCAGGGCTGTGGAAAAGATAATGTACAGAGCAAATTATTCTGTTTAGATCTGACTTTGCTTATCTTCTTGGAATAGAGATTCAATTTCATTATCAGCAGGGGCAGAAGTAACATAAAGCCACATATTTTAGACAGATATTAGTGTCTATTTGATCTTTTTGATGTATTATAATAGAATTTTTATGACTTTGGCAAATTGAATAAAACTGTTATAGAGATGCTGAGTTAGATTCTACAAACAAATTTTTACTTGTGTTAAGAAGCTATGTGTTATAAAAAGAAAAACTATTACAATGGAAATGTACTTTTGCACATACAAATCTAGGGACTGTCAAAGCAATAGCTTGTGACATCTTTTGAAATAAAATAATTGCAAGCTACGATGTTGAGGTAGACCTCCTGGATTTCAAATAAATTTGTGAAAGATAATTTATAGTGAACTGAAGGAAAACCCTGGCTTTTATGTATTAGAAAAAAGAATAGATTCTTGAGGCTGTCTTAAAATGAAATACCAGCAAACTATTACATTTTGTTTATATTGAAATAAATAAATACATACATAAGGTGCTCACCTATCATTTACACCTGTGAGTATACTTCTCTATGAAAACTTTCTTGATATTTGTGAACAGGTAATTATGGTTTTAATGTTCTGCTGAGTAAACAGTAAAGACAGATAAACTGAAGAATAAGAAAGATCTAAGAGAGTTACACTTTTCAAATTGCTTTCGATCTGTACCGTACCTAAATATCTCTAATACATCACTTATTGTTGTCAATGACAACCTGCCATGTCACTTTTTAGACCTGATCTTTATTCTGAGATTTAATTTTCCATTTATCTCATGTAAGAGATGGCCGGCAGTCCAACCTGACCAGGACGCCCAAGAAGTGGAAGGATGGGAGAAGGCCGCCTCTTTAGGGAACTGCTTTCCCAAGAACGCTAGATGGCAGCTCCCCTGGATTGCAGCAGTGCCCTAGATTCCCACAGGGCACTATGGGATTTGGAGTTTTTTATCTCAGCCCTGTTGGGTACCGTGGGTACCACCAGGGGGTGCTGTAAAAATGGAGGAGCCATATGGCATGGAGTTTCAGGGGTGGCCACTATAAAAGGACTTGCTAGCCTCACAGTGATGAGCCAGATTCGGGAGAGGAGGACAAAGCTTGCAAGGAGTGGAGGCGAAGAAGGGAGTGAAAGGACTGTGTGTCATATTATTTGGTGTTTGTGTACTGTACTGTACTGTGCTGTGAAGTGCGGAGCAACAGTAAACGCTTCCCCACTAAGGAATAAAACATGAGTCGTGTTGAACTTGTGTCTCAGCCTGTCTGTGTTTGGGTTTGGGGAGCGGTACACTCCCTGGTGGTCCACACTCATTAAGGCTGTCTCTTTGTTGTACAGTTTCTAACTACAATCCCATAAATCCTTGCTGCAAAGAGAATTAGTAAATCACCAAATACCTACAAAAAAATCAGGGTCTGAACTTAAATTTAAAGGTCAGCCTAGTTAGAAGGTCTAGGAGGTAATGGAATAGATATCTCTTAAAAGTATGACATCATATTTATATTGTGCAATGTACAGTGAAGTGGCTGGCAGTGTTGTTCAGTGCATAGCTCTTCCATCTCATGTGTTCTGCTTACTGGGTTTATGTTTATAGGTTCTCCCTGTCTCTGCATGAGTTTTTCTCCAGACACACCAGTTTTCTGTCTAGACTCCTAAAATGGTGTTGGTTACATTCATAGGCAATTCCATATTGGACCGGTGCATATAAGTGTGTACACATGCATCAGTTGGCCCTGTGATGACTGATATCCTGTCCAAACCTGTTTAATGCATTGATCCCAGAGCTGCTGAAGTAGGCTTCCTGCGAACCCAATTGGATTAAGCAGGTTTGGAAATGTTACGTTATTTCACTGTCAAATCCATTTTAAAGAAATTTCCAAGGCAATTAAGAACTATATACTATAATGTAAGATTAATTTACACCTATTAGTACAAAGAGACGACAGCACATTTATGAAATGGCAAGACTAAATGTTAGGATTAAATACAGAAAAATGTTTTGGCTTGAGGAAAAATATTAGTACCAAAGGAACTTCATGGACAGGCCTAAGCATTAAGCCCAAAAAAGTTTACAACAAATCTGAGCTTTTATCAAACTATTGCAATATTAACAAATTAGACAAATATTAGGATAAGACCTGTGCCAGATATTGTTCAGTTTTAGAAATGGGTATGTGAGTAATAAAGCCTTGATGACAAGGGTGAGAATCACAAACATTTGGGGGAATCTCAAAATAGAGTTGCTGCTTCTCCGCATTGAAAGGAGCCAATTGAAATAGTTCGGGCATTTGATTGGAATGCGTTGTGGACACTGCCCTGTGGAGGTTTTTCATGCAGGTCCAACTGGGAGGGCACCTTGGGACAGACCCAGGACATGTTGAAGAGATTATATCTCTCAGCTGGCCTAGGAACATCTCGATATCCTATCAGAGGATTTGGAGGAGGTTGCAGGGAAAAGGGATTTCTGAGCATCATTACTTAGACTGCTGCTCTCGCAACCCTGTCCGGAATAAGCGTCAGAAAATGAATGGATGGATGAACAGATGGGTGGACAATTTTAAAATATATGTCCATCAGTACAAGCAGCTCTTCCATATCTTGTTTTGAGTTTGAATATGCATGCTGCTTTCTTAACTCCTGAAATTTTCCTAATTAAGAATTATAATGGCCTTGTTCCAAAATTTATAACAATCTTTCATTTTCTTTGCACAGTTATGTCATAGTTGTGATCTACAGTCAATTGGTAGCAGCACTGTAAAAACAGTAGACAACAGGTCTTTGTGGTTATCTCTATTCTCCATGAAAATATGAGATTAAAAAAGTTTCTCAGCCATCACTAAAAGCTAAATGGTGCAAGTGCCTGCTTCTCCACCATCACATTTTCATGCTGTCACCAAGAAAATCTTTTGATTGCAGCCCTACACTTAGACTTACCTGTCCAATATAACGGATAATTACCTAAATGCTGGGATCACACATATTTCATTTTATTGAAGAGACATATGGAATAATCTGCAATGAACAACTGTTTATCTTTTTCTGATAACTGTCCTTTTTAAAATGTGATTCCACCTTTATACAGTATATACAGTAGGACTTCCAATTATAAAAAAAATACAATAGTAAAAATCTTAATGTGGTGGGGCAAAAAACATAGTTGTGGAATGAAGAAACAGCTTTAAATTTAATTATTGATTAGTGATATAGTGTTAGTACTGTTGCATCAGAAGCTCTGAAAACCATGCTTGTATCTTGGTCTGGGCACTGCCTATGTGGAATTCTCTCCAAGAGAGATTTCTCTGAATACCCTGATTTTTTCCCATGTTCACATGAGACTGACTGGAAAGTGTAAATTGGCACTGTGATGGACTGGCTCCCTATGATGAACACTAAGCGTTTTCACACAGCAAGAACTTTGGTAGCATTCCCACCTCAGGAACTCAGGCCGTTTGTAGTTCTTATTTCTTTTTTAGCTCCTACACCATGGTATGTACTTTTCATTCAACCAGGAACTATCACAAGTGGGACTCAAGTAATGAATTGTGCTGATTATGTTGAGTACAAACTCTTGCGCCATCTTATAAATTTCTTAGAAGTTGGGACTTTGGAGAATTATCCATGAAGACATAGCACCACACTTTGCATCGCATCACTCTTCAGCCACCTCCTTTGTGTGTCATGCCATACACCGCATCAAAGCAATAAGTGTAGCGGGGCATGGGGTGCACTGTGAACTCCTGAATGTGCCTCACTTTGCACCGCATCACTCTTCTTTGCAAATCACATATTTTGCATATAGGTTACAGTTCCTGTTTTGTGGTGGGAGCACAACACACGAAAGTGGCCAGGGATCACAACTAGCACAAGCCCTACATCATGCAGGAATTCATTGATTCCTAAAAACAAAGTTCCTGTGGAGTAAAAATGCCTACTGTCTTGCACCTGAAACTATGGCAAGAAGTTTTGGTACCCCATGACAGCTAGACTAGTTATTAAATACACTAGAAGTCTACTGTTGTTTGCCATCCTATAGAAAAGTCATCTCAAATAAAGGAGCACTGGAATCGTCAGATTAAAGGATCCTTTAATCAGACTGGCCGACCCAGCACTGACTCAGCTATGGAATGGCCAGTGGGGGGGCGGCCGAGGTCTCCAGGTCTCTGAACAAATCTGTTTTATAATATGTGATAGTTCTGCATTTAGTGAGTGATATCATATATTCTTACATTTTGCCTTGTTGTTTGTACTATTGTATGTTTTTCCTGAGGCAGCAATGGGGTGTTCAATAATTTATCTCTCTGAGTATGAAAGAAAGTAGCAACCATGTTGAAACAAGTCTGGGCATGTTGTGACACACAGTTGTGGCTCAGTGTGTGTCTAACATTCCAAGAGACATGATGTCAGGAGAGTCCTTGTGCGAATCAAGTAAGTTTCTTCACGACAATGTTCCCGTTCACATGACACATTAATCAGAGGCAGCCATCTGAGAATGTGGGTTCCAGCAGCTGAACCATCAGCCCTACAGTCCTGACCTGGCTCCCTCAGATTATTTCCTGTTCTAAGTTTTGAAGAAATCTCTCAGTGGACAGCAGTTTTCAAGTGATGAATATGTCAAGGCTGCTGTGACATTCTTGTCTGAAGGTCAAGCAGAAGATTTTTGTTTTAAAGGGTTTAAAGTCATTGCATGAAAAGTCGAAGTGTATGGAGCTATCAGGGGAAAAACCCTTCTTTCCTACTAAGGTAGTTAAATTATTGAACACTCCTCGTAAATTGTCCATCTAGCACTGTGAAGAGGATTATTTGTGTTCTTTTTTGTGCATTGTATTTATCCCATACCCTCATTTACCCTCATTGCACACCCAGCCTGCCTGGAAAGGGGCCTCTTTCTTTCTCTCTTCTAATTGCCTTTCTCAAGATTTCTGCCATTTTTCCCTACAAGGGTCTTTTTTGTGAGTTTCTTCTTTTCTTCCTAGAAAGTCAAGGCTGGGGGGCTCTCAATAAACTGGGCCTGATAAAACCTATTGCAGCACTCCTTGTGTGATTTTGGGCACTACAAGAAAAAAGATTGTGGTGTAATGGTTAAGGCTTTGGACTTCCAACCCCAAAGTTGTAGGTTCAAGTCCTGCTATTGACACCGTGTGACCATGAACAAGTCACTTGATCTGCCTGTGCTCTAACTGGAACATCAAAAAAAAAAAAAAATTATAACGTAAATGTTGTAAAGTAGCCTTGGATAAAGGTGTCAGACAAATGGGTAAATGTAAATAGTTGATGTTGCAGTCTACAAGAATGTCACTGAATCAATTTATTTTATCAATGTATCTTTAAATCCCTTTTGTTGGAACTGCAAATACCTTATATATACATTTTGCTCAGTGGTCATCTTTCAAGTAACACTTTAAACACTGTTTTAAACACTCTGAACAGGCTGAATTCTCCAAAGCATTAATTCCACAAAGAAAAGAAAATATTTTTATGCATTTTGATTCATGCTGGCATAATTGTATCATATTTTTCCTGAAGATTTTACACACATTCTTGCTGTGATTGCCCCATTTGTCCTCATGCCAAAGGTAATCTGTAAGATTGTGATTCTGGAAATGTGCAAAACACTGGATTAAATTGGAGTCACTGTTAGGTTCATAAAACAGGCTTGAGCTGAGGCCTTTGTGGCATTGTAAAATGGAACCTTATCCTTCTTGAAGTATCTTTTGGAAGAAGTAGCCATAAAGTGATGCACATGTTCATCAACAGAGCTTGGGAACTAAATTAGTATAAAGAGACCTAATGTGAGCAAAAAAAAAAAATAAAAACCTCAAAACACCATTAATACTAGTACCACAAACCGGCACGATTTATGCACCCTGTGTGTTGGATCAATGAATTCATACTGTTTAGAGCAAATTCAAAGCATAATAAATATCAAAATTCTTCAGACCAGGCTACATTTGTCCAATCTTCACTAATCCAGTTTTGGTGATCACAAGCCCTCTGTAGGCTCATTTTTTCTTGTCCTTAGCTGATCTAAGTGGAATCCAACATGGTCTTCTGTTGTAGTGTAACAAATAATAAGTATTTGTTTTTCTTTGTCTGTGCTGAGTGCGTTTTGTTTTCATCATTCAGTTTACTATGTGCATCAGTAAATGTTGTCCCTGTAAGTGAAGAGGGGAAGGATGATAGAGATAGATTGCTGCCCCGAGATGGAAATCACCTGTTACACTCACCAGATACATCCGGGACATTCTGTATTTAAAAAAATAGGAGTGAAGGCAAGAGGGGAGGAGAAGAAAGAGAGAGGAGAGAAATCGAGAGGAGAAAGGAGACAATTTACTCGATCATTTACAAACTCATCACTGCCGTTTATTGCATCATTCCACTGCTTGCTTTTTCAACAACCGATTCAACATCACCACAGCCAGAGCCGAGAACCCCCTGGGTTTGGACTCATACCAGCCATTGCCAGGATTTTGCACGGTGAGGTCGTTTTGTTTTTGGGAAGGAGCACAATAACACTACAGCCAGTATCAATACCACCAGACTTTATTTTGGACTCATTTTTCACCACATTTCAATCACTGTGTTTACCTAATTCCGTGTTTGTATTTGTGTTACATGTTTTTGTTTATTGTTTGAGGCAAGGCAGGGTTCAATGTAAATATCTGTATAGTCGTGTCTTATATAATAATTAGTCACTGGTGTTATTTGGGATAGTGGTGTTTTGTGCACATACATATATATTATTGAATATTTGTTTGTCTTTTCAATTTACAATATATACAGTGGTGTGAAAAACTATTTGCCCCCTTCCTGATTTCTTATTCTTTTGCATGTTTGTCACACAAAATGTTTCTGATCATCAAACACATTTAACCATTAGTCAAATATAACACAAGTAAACACAAAAT
>JANRMT010062806.1:32412948-32458801 GCA_026402145.1 Polypterus bichir lapradei | reverse complement strand
AGTATGGCAGCAGCAGCTGCTGTACAGGCTTTTAAATGATCGTCGCACAGCACGATATGCAGAACACGTAGCTTGGTAGCAGCAGCTGATCCGTCCATATCTCCTTAGCATGTATTCAGCTCCACCCTTCACAACACAAGTGGCAGAGATGCGAAGTGGTGCGTGTGAAGTGCGAGGGGACTGGGGGGTGGGCTAGCAAAGCATGCCCCCTAGTGTGTGTATGTATGTATGTGTGTGTATGTGTGTGTGTGTATATATATATATATATATATATATATATATATTTTGGGTGCTAGGGGTTGTTGAACCCACCAGACAGACGTTCCAGACACACTTATAAAAGCACAATGTAGATTTATTAATAATTTTTCTTCAATAAAGTGCCAAAAGCACCTTACTCTCCACAATTCTCAATAATAATCACAATAATCAATACAATACAATCCTCCAACTCCCAGCAGCTCCGTTACACACCCTCCCAACTCCGGCTTGGTCTGCTGGGGTTTCCCACGGTCATTTTAAAGTCTATGACCCGGAAGTATTTCTTCTCCACATCTTTCCACATAATTCCACATCTTCCTTCGTCAAGTGCCCCAGAAGTATTGCGGGCTTCCGTCCTCGTGACCCCGAAGCACTTCCGGGGTGGCATAATCATGAAAGTATATATATATACTGTATATATATATATACTGTATATATATATATATATACATTAGTTTCCATACGTAACCTAAACAAATGCATGTTAGTCAGACTGTGTGAGTGAGTGAGTATGGGTAAGCATGTGAGATATTCAGATTTGCAGTGGACCAGCATCCCATCTAGAAGTGTATCCTGCCTTGCACCTCATGCTACTGGGATAGTCTCAGCTTCATGTAACCTTATTAGATTAGATAAACTTTATTAATCCCAAAAGGAAATTCAAATGCATAAAGCAGCAGAAGCATGAAAAACAAGACCACAGACTCACAGGATAAATAATACAGCCAAATCAATTAATCCCTATGAAAAAAAATAAAAATAAATAAATATTGTGGAGATATTTCAAAATGGAATTTCAAAAATGAAATTAACAAATGCCCTGGGAGGAAGCATTGAATTGCCTGATAGAAGTGGGCAGAAAAGACCCCCAGAAGCTCTTCTTAGCAATCCATGGTGGAATAAGCCTGTGGCAAAAAGTGCTCCAAGAAAGCACCTCTTGGAGGGGATGGAGGGTATTTTTCAGGATGACATCCAATTTTACCACCATTCTCTTTTCCGCAATAGCTACAAAAGAATATTAAAAAAAATCTTGGATATTATTTTCCAGCATAATCTACTGTATTACTTAAATTCTAGATTACTCAAAATAATTTATGTTCGTATTGAGCTGCAATTACTGTTTCTACTTTTTTTCCCATATGCTTAAATTATATTTAACAGAAACTCGAGTCTAATTTATTTTTGCAAAATTCTGACAAGCCAAATATGCTATTAATTCATTTCTTTGATAATCAATGCCATCTTTTTCCTTGCATAGATATTATATCAGACTCTATAACTCAAATTCCAGAGATGGTCTGTGAGATCCATGTATTATTTGGCCTCACAGATCAAAGTAAATGTAAATCTGTCTTTTGATCACCCATGGGATTTAGAGCGTAATGTGAATCAACCATATTTAGGGTCTCCTTCTTCAATGCTAATTCCTTTCTTTACAAATTTCATTTTCCAGTTACTAGCAGAAGTAACTAGCATTAATTCAGAAAATGTGTACAATTTAGTTTTAAACAGTTGCCAATTTACTTTCTTTTGAGGTTACTTCTGTTGGAAACACCAAATAGAATCACAATCAACCCACTTTTCTAGGCTAATTCAAGAATTCTCTTCAGGGACTTTAGAAAATGAAACTTTTCTGCAAAGGCTCCATAGTTGTTAATAAGTCAGCTTCTTTTCTTTCTCCAATTAAGTTCCATCCATGAATTTCACTGCACTGAATAAATGAGGAATCTTAAAATTGTATCAGAGAGAAAAACAGCTTGTGAATCAGAACTTGTCCTGACAGCACTGGATACAGGGCATGAAGCAATCTTGGATGAAATGCCAGACTGCTATAAGACACACTTACACACACCCCATGCTCCATGCCATTCTGTATCATAACTAGCTCAACTGAACCTTAATGAAGTTACATAAACATAACATAACACTGTCAGCACTGCACACCTACTGAAAATCAAGGTTGTGTGGTCCTGGAGCACATCCTGAAAGACGTGTGCACAAGGTAAGGACTAACTCTAAACTGGGTATCAATCCATTCTGCCATAACATTGAAACAAATAGCTATAGTATAAACATTTTTTTCACTTTATTTAGTAATATATTGATAATGTATAATGTACACTTGTAGGCAAATGTTTTAAGTTTGCTACTGTAATCCGTGAGGGTTAGTCATACAGATTATTTTATTTACAATGAGAATCCAACTGACAGGGTGAATCTGACAAGGAGATAAAATGAGTCACATGTTACACAATGCTGAAGAGTTGCTGTGCCCTATTTAGTCATGATCAGTATCATGGCCAGGGTTGCTGTCAGCTAATTCAGGGCTTCCCAAGTAAGCAACCTCTACAGTAACCTACCTATGTTTGGAGGTTGCATGTTCAAACAGAAAGTATAAAAACTTGGACAACTGCATGGAACCTCAGGGAGAGACCTACGGGCAGATGGAAGATATCACTCCCACCCATACCTAGGACAAAAATGCTATCGCGCAATCTGTCTTGAAGTTGGACAAGCACCGATTGCAGGAAACCCCAACTTGCATTGGCTTTGGCCAACTATAGCTCTCCTTTGGCTATTATTTTATTGTGAATATTAAACCAATATTAAACAGAAGATAAGCATAATTTGCAATTAGCATTACTGATTTTTTCTTCTTTTTAGAATCACCGCCATACCGTTAGGGAAGATATTATATTTTATATATGTATATGCTTTAGTAAATACTACAATCTAATGAACCTCTTCCCAGGGAGTGTGCGCACCTCCTCCAAATACAACAGTGCACAGTTCCCCAGACTGAATGCAGGTCTTAGTCTGATACACTGACTATGCATATTTTACATTTGTGGGAGCTGGCACCTATCAATGGGATCCCACACCCCTGAAGAGCATTCATTTTTCAGGTTTTTCTGAACTGAAATTACCCTATGTTATTTGAATTTCCATTGACTGAAAATTTTTATTGATTTATATTTGTGTAATTTAGGTTGGCACTGTAGAAAAATGGTAGCAATAATGCCTTATGGACTCAGAATTCTGGTTTCGAATTCTGCAACCAGAAACTGTCTACAAGGAATTCGCTATATATCAACATTTATTTTTCACCAAAAGATGTGCATACAGTATATGGTTGAGAGGATCTCTAAATTTGCCCTGTGTCAGTGTGACTGGTGATACGCTGGACTGGTATCTCATTCAGGAATGAGGCATGTCTTGTGCCCAGTGTTGCCAAGATATGTTCAGGTTCTGTGCAACAATGAACAGATCATGACGGTTATGAAACTGCAGTATACATTACCGTGAATACAACTTAATAAAGAGAGGAGTTTTAAAATATACAGTATTAATAAATAGTGACATCTCTAAATTATAAAATATACAGTAAATTAATATTTTTTATAATTTAAAGGCCTTAAGGAACAATTCATCCTCATCATCTATTGTTATAGGTTGCAATTGAACCTTCAACTAGTAAGTATTTTGTCATGAAGCAGTTTTTTTAACTGTTTAACTAGCATTACACTTGTAAAACTGTATTACTAATGTTTTACTGGGTTTACATATGAACTACAATGGAAACAGAAAACATTTTGAAAAACATTGATATTCATAACCCACCTATCCTTGTCAAAGCAACTTTTAGATACAATTAACCTTCTACAGTAAAATATACACAATACTCTTTTTCAATAAGCTAAAATGTTTTAACTTGAAATGCTTAGAATGCTATTTGATTCTGTAATGCAGAAATTGGAGATCTTGGGAAATATGCATATATGGCATCCTTTTTTTTTTTATCTGAGTGTCTGTGCTTTTGCCCTGCGGTGGGCTGGTGCCCTGCCTGATGTTTGTTTCCTGCCTTGCACCCTGTGTTGGCTGGGATTGGCTCCAGCAGACCCTCGTGACCCTGTAGTTAGGATATATGTGGGTTGGATAATGGATGGATGGATGTCTGTACTTTGCTGGTCTATATAAGTGAGCGGATGCAAGCAATACATTATACTGTAAGTAAATATGAAAAAATATTAGCATTTATAATGAATGTGAACAGAGAGGGTACCAAACGTTTGTTTCAACAAAACTGAATGGATTCTGCAGTTAGGCATTACAGTAATTATTTATGAAGACCAACATTATATTTTATTTGTCACATGGACTTAAAAGAAGTAAGAAAACGCTGTAGAATCTGTGCAAAGTCCGGTCCAGTAGGTGTTAACAGGGAACGTAACATTTTGTCTTAGAATAACATCAAATGGTAATTTCCTATTTCTTGACAATTGGCTTTTAGGATTATGAGTTTGGTTCTACTTTTTTGTTCTAGTAATTTATTACTTTTCTTTTGTTTCAGTTTCTGAGGGGCTTCCTTCTTTATCTGATTTATTCACTTTTGAATTAATTATCTGATTTCCTTGAGCTAGTTTTGAAAAAGGCTTCCTTTTAATTTCTGTATTTAGTAACTAATCATATTTTTGCTTTAATGAATTTTATAGATAATTCTTTATTTTGCTTGATTAGCAGATTAACTTCCTAAGGATTTATTTAGAAAGTTTTATGACTTCAAGTGTGTTTTCTGCAGGGTGGGCTCTCCAGCCTTCAGTAAATCATAACAAGCTATAGTCAGCAAATTCAATATAAAGAAGCTACACCTTGAAATGAGGTTTGAGTAAATATGTGGCAAATTACATTTAAGGTAAATAAAAATATAGAGTCCTATATATTCATGAAGTAAATACAATCTATATGATTCCATCAAAGGTATGAAGCAAGCTTTTGAAAATGGTTTGGCCATCTTATGGATACCAACATTACCCCCAACAAGCTTATGTAACATTTTGAATGGAGTACAAGTTAAGGAAGGTAAAGTTTAAGCCATACAACTGATCTGAAATACCATGTGCAGTCCTTGGTTGCCATATGATGAGAAGGACCTTAGGAGAGAGCTACAGAAACTCCAGAGAAGGGCTGTTAAACACATTTCAGAATTGTGATATATACTGTATATATAAAGAGGTGACAAGATACGTTATTTCAAATTTAATTTCTTAAAGAAAATGAGAGGGAGGAGATTAAAAGTGAATAAGGGTAGATTTTGCACAAGTGTTAGTAAGCATTTGTTTATACAGGAAACTAGATATGTGGAAACAGTTGAAAAGATAAAAGTTGCATCCTGAGTGTTTTTAAACGTTCAGTAAATGGCCCATTCATATCAACATTATGTCAAATAAATCTGCTATGGAAAGGTTTTTGATAGTTTTTAGTTTGAATGCATGAAACAGAAATCATTAACTCAGCATTTCTTGTCAATTACTACATCTCTTTTTCTTTACATAATTTGACTGCACTAGCTGTGAAGTTTTTAAATCCATGTAAATCTGTATTAGCTCAGTCTTGCATTGGGTTTCCGTCAAAAATACTGTCGTCTGCATTTTTATTTTTGGCTGAAACAAAAATAAACAGGTTTACCTGGTTGTAAAGGCAAAGTATGTACCAAACCATATGATAACCAGATAATATAAGGAAGGTAAGATTAGATAAATGTCAAAGTGGAACAACTGCCAACCTGTGCTGCTTTCCCAATATGTTACAGTGCAGTTTGTGAGTCCTTGACATTATTTATGGACCTTGGCTAGTCAGTGGGGTCTATACCAATCTTTAAAAATATTTATTTTTCTTATTTTTGAGAGAGATAAGAAGGAAGTGGTATTTTTTATGGATGGGAAAGTGGGCCAGTCGCACCAAAGTGCTAATCAGGGTCCTCTTGATGTATAGATAGGATAAGTGGTCCTTAGTCTTCATTGCAATTTTCTTTACAATTTGTGCTCTTCTTGTTGCATTACCTTTGTGTCATAGTAATATGACAGCAAAACACCTTTTTATTTGTACTTTTGCAAAATTGATGCTCAAAATGGTTAGAAATGACTCAAAGGACTTCCCTAAAGGGATATTTGTAAGGAAGGGAATGCTTCCAGTAGTCTGCCTTAATCAATGTCCAGCGTTCGATGCATGTTTTGACTGGAGTGATCCTAGGAATTAACATAATGGTGATATACAAACAGCTTACTATTTTGAAGCTGGAATGCACCCAGTAACTACTGAAGACAAGTAAAAATTACTGATGGATCACTGAAATGGAAATGAGGATCTACTTCCACCAACAAGTCACTAACTGTCCACCTCTGCAAATTAATGGCCAGACTGTGTCTGTGGTTCAGTTATTTAAATTCCTGGGGAGTACTTTCACTAATATATTAAAATTGGACAAGCACATCACCTCCATCATCAAGAAAGCCAGGCAGTGATTGTTCTTCCTTCTCCATTTTAAGAAGCTTGGTTTATCAAGGCGTATATTGTTACATTTTTACTCAGCCATCATTGAAAGTATTGTGACCACCTCCATCACCGTTTGGTTTCCTTCTGCCTCCTTTATTTCTAAGACTCAGTTTCAGCAATTGATTTGTTCAGCTGAGAAAATCGTTGGCTTTTGTCTCCCTACATTAAAAGATCTGTTCATTGCCAGAGTGAAAAAGAGAGCAGGAAAGATTGCAGCTGCCTCCACTCACCCCTACAGCCATCACTTCATTAAATTGCCATCACAGTGGAGGTACCTGTCTATCGTGATCCAAACTATACATAATCGCATCAGTTTCTTTCCTGAAAGTATTCAGATCCTAAATAAACTTACATACGGATACTCCTAACTGTTTTTACACCATTTAACAAGTAACAGTGTTGTTTGTCTATTTGTAAATACTTCATACTTGCTCAACTTGTACTATTTGATATTTATGTGATCTTGTTTAGGTTTTCTATTTATTTGAGGGTATCATTGCAGTTTGTAAATGTTTTGTTCAAGAAACTGTTGTATTTGTATAATTGCTTGCACAATGTCAGATTAACGGTGGGTTGAAATTGTGCTGTCTTGAGTTGGTAATGTCTTGTACTCCATGTTTGGCACCTAACCAAAGTCAATTCTGGTATGTTTCACATGCTAGCAGTAAAGTAATTCTGATTCTGAAAATAAGAAAGAGGCAGAAGAGTGACAAAGAATGTTAAGAACATAAACAGGCAATGAAGACTAACTGTGTCATCATTTTTGGGTTTTTAATACACCCAGGTTTTGGTTTTTGATATATTTTATGATTAAAATTATTTTATGATGTTTTATGATGTAATTTAGTGTCAAGTCATTAATTATTATTATATTTTTATGTTTAGGCATTACCATTTGCTATTTGGTTTATTGTCACAGACGCCTCTATTTTGTTTTTTGCAATTGCTGAAATCATGTTGTTTATGGTTGCTTTACCCATTGTCGGGTGATATACTGTATGTTGTAATGGTCCAGATCTCACCTGATTTGTGATGTCATCACTTTCTGTCTACATAAGATGTCAGCCATCAGTGTCTAAGTTTCTGGATACGTGGAAAACTTTTATGTGCACTTAGTGAAAAATCGTACTGTAAAGTTAGAACTTTGCATGTTTTCAAAGACTTGCTTCTGGCTAGAGCTCTTTCTTACACTTGACACCAAGAATTGTTTTTGGTTTTGATCTCCGCACACGTCCCTCAATGATTCATTACCCTCCCCTTCTGAAGTTTCTTTTTTCCACGCAGTTAAAATCAGTCCTTCAGGATAAGACACTGTCACCTGCTTTCCTTAGATTGGAGTTTATGGTTCAATCATTGTTATCCTTGCTTTTTTGTTAAATAAATGCATCAGTTTGCTTACATAATGGTCTTTTTGATATTTTTATAAAACTGATTTGCATTTCATTCTTATAAACTGAACTTCCACTGAATGTTCTCACACCTAGTTCAGCATGTTAGAGGGACTGGAGTCTATCCCTTCTTCATACTATCATTAAAATAAAACTTTCAAATTATCTCCAACAAAAACACAGCAATTACAGGAACATCTTGAAATAAAAAAATATGGTATGTATCAGTTATATAGAATTTCCAGTTCTTCGATCTGAATCAAAATCATGAGCAATAACTTGATAAAAATGATTACAAAGCATCACCACAGAGCACGGAGTAGAATAAGAAAGTGGAGAAGAATTATTCAAATTCTATTCAATGCAATGCTATGACTTAACAGGAACTGGTAATATATACATGTAGATCATTCTAGAGCTTGGGAACCCTATGTGTATGGACTGCAGTTGCTACAGTTTTTTTGTTTTTTTTAATTTATCCTTGAAAATTTAAGGAGACCTACATTTTGATATCACAGCAGTGTATGCTTAAATGGGTTATGTTGATTAACACATTTAAAAATAAAAAGGTGATTTTAACAAAGCTTGTTAACAGAAAGGAAATAATGTAAAACATTGGGAGTGGGCGCCCATAGACGTTCTCGTATACTCAGATATGGGGATGGATATTTGAGTAGAACTGCAAGACGATGATTATATTTTTATGTTATGTACATTAAAGAACTATCAACAACAAATCAAATTAATAATATATTGAACAATTATTATAAAAGTAAAGCTGAATAAATCGGACTCTGCAGCTGCATTTCCGGTTACCGGAACTAGCCCAAAACTTGAAAGAAATCAACGTTTTGTACCTAATACCTGAATGCAAAATTTGGTTGGGCTAAATGAAAGCGTACTCAATTTATCGTGTTAATGTACACACACGCACGCATACACACACACACATTCATAATTCCAAAAATGGTATTTTCAGACTCAGGGAGGTCTAAAATGTCGAGATTCATCAAAATCTCAAAATTGAATTTTTGGAGGATACTAATACTTTCCCTATACTTCGTATACGGGAAAGTCAGGGTGGTCTAAAACGTCAAGATTCATCAAAATCTCGACACTGAATCTTTGGATGATTATAATTCTTTCCCTATACTCCATATACAAGAAAGTAAAAAGTTTAAAAGTTATTTGCCAATGGTTTCTAGTTAGTTATGATTATTGTTATTGTTTTTTGAATTACATTTAGAGGATAACAGGCTGTCAAAAAATGTTGATACAGTTACTTTGTCTTGCAGTAAAAGTGTTAGCTTTTAAAATATACTGTACAGTGTAGTAGTTGAAGTTGAAGTCATTAGGACCATACAGTATTTGCAACAGATTAACTGTAATGCAATACCAGACTTACAAATATACATTTTCTCAACATGTTGCTTCAGGTTTTCATAACATTTGATGTAGAACCATATAAGACCTTGAATACCATCATGAAAGCAATAAATATTGTATGTGGGTAGCATGTTGGTTTACATGGGTGTACTCCAGCTGATCTGATGTCCTCCCACATCACAAGAACATGCATGTTATGTTAATGGGTACTTCTAATTTGAGTTGGCATTAGTCAGTGTATGTGATATTAGTTAGTGTATTATGTGCTAAACTGGTATTGCAGTCATGGTTGTTTCTCTGTTTTTGTGTGATAGTGCTGAAACGGGATCTAGGCCCAAGCAATCCTGAACAGAATAAGAAGCTTTGTAAAGTGGACTGATTGACATGACACCTATCAAAATAATGGCTCATTAAAGTATCTCTGAGAGGTCTAAGCTAATGATATTACAATAAAACAGAACACTCAAAATAACTGTTGCAATTTGCTGTATTATTCCATGGTTATCCCCAAACTGCTGCCCACAACCATGAACAATACCTAGGTTAAGTATGTTTTGCATGCAGCCCTGACCTTAATTTCTTTTATATATTTCAGTCCTAAACATTATAAAATATATCATTAAGTTAGAAAAGAAGCTACCTAATTTACTCAGAGAAATATAAAAACCTAAGGCTAGCCAGTCACATATGTCTGTTTATTTTATTATTTTTATCTGTTGTCAAGAGACAATAACAAAAGCATAATTTTCACATTTATAGCAAGCTCAAAGACCTCTGTAAAAAGTGCCTTTATTACAATTCTGTAAGGGAAACTGTTTTAAAAATTGAATACATAAGTATTTATCAAATCAAAGAGAACAAATTATTTTGGAATTAATTTATTTTAAAGAATATTTACAGAGAGAAAACAAAATTGCCTTGGTCAGCTCTTTTCATTCTGTTATGTTATCCTCACTTTCACAAATGAGACAGAATGAAATGTCAATTGTAGCCAACCTTTTTAGGTGAGAAAATTGAAACTGAGTTCTTCCATAAAAAAGTTCTAATATGCCCAATTGCATTTGTATTTAAGTTAGCAACTCACTAGAGGAATGCATCTTTAGCTGTAAAACGTTAAACAGATTACTTTTCATTCTAAACCTTGCCAGTTCACACATTTATCAATTATCACCAATTGTTGTTATACTGCGTGTCAGTCAAAAGGTTGCATTTAATGTAGTGCATGATAAAATGCCAAATACTAGCAATCTGTCTAAGCTTCACACTGTTTAACACACTTGTTTAAGTAATTGGCACATACACCATGATCTTATGTTTACATTTTATGACTTATTTTTTTGTTTACAATGTGACCTAAATTTCCCAAGAGATTAAAACGAATTGCTTGAGGCTTTAAAAATTGAAATAGCTGATAATGTCATTAACCAACCCACAACTTATTATAAATGTATTACAGTGTATTTTCTGGAAGATTAATGCTGGGATATTAACAGGGTTAAATGATAAATGGATCTGATGTGTTTGAAGATAAATGTGTCTTTCAATGATCCATGAACAAAATAATGCTTGAAACTAGAAGAAGTTGAAATAAATTGAATTATTGGAGACATTTATTATTAAACATCATATGTCTAAACTGCACCTTCCCCTCACACAATGCAATTCAGTATGCCTGAATTATTAGTTATATGTTCCCAAGTTCAATTGCTATGTTAAAATAAGAACATAAATGCATATTTTATAAGGGCAACTGGTATTAGCAAATCAGATCAGGCCAGTCAATACAGTATGTCCGCCTCTTTTTCATCATTTTCTCTGCAATCAAGGTCATTTATTTTTTTCCTATGAGAAAAACAGTAGAACATCAGGTGGATGACATTGGCTTAGTTTTGCTTCGAGAAGATCAAATAAATTACTTCTATATGTTATTCTAATATGTTTATACAATTTCATAATGATAAAATAAATACATATAACCCTTGCCAAGCTGTTTGGCAATAATCCAGCTTTTGTAATAACAGTTACAACTCTGCCTATAATTTTATCTACTTTCATAATAGCGCGTCAATGAAAATTGTGAGATACGACAAAATACACCACCTGAGTTACAGTTGTTTAAATTATATGTAGCGATATTTGTAATTTCCCTTAGATGAAGGAATCAGCCAAATATAAAATAATTTTTCTATTAAATTAGTGACAACTGACAGTGACATCTCTTATTTATTTGTTACTACAAAATTAAGGACTATAACAGACTAGAAAAGACTCTAAAACTATTTACAAAAATTTTTAATAAGCCCCTTAATTACTTACTAAAGTCATCAGAAATAAAAGGAAAAGTGGAGCTAATATCCATTTGCTCTGAAGACTTGGAGAGAAGAATTTAATTAACTGAATATAAGTTTGGTAATTCATATGATATTATACAAATATACAGCTTTGGAATATATGCCATACTATGAGGGCCTTCCTGGAGTGGCTAGGCAGAACTATTCCCAAAACGTAATTTACTGGGTTAGTTCTAACTAAGATTTTAATTGCTTTGTCACACTGAGCCATTTTATTGTACAGGTCTTCCCAACAAAATGTTCATGTATAAAACATCACATGTGCAGAAGATTTATTCGTGATGTTTGCTGCTGTGGACTGTCTAATAAAATGAGTGAGGATTACATCAGGTTTACACTAATCAACGTCAAGCTATTTGACAATCAGAAAAGTGAATGTGAAGGTTTACATCCATCCATCCATTATCCAACCCGCTATATCCTAACTACAGGGTCACGGGGGTCTGCTGGAGCCAATCCCAGCCAACACAGGGCGCAAGGCAGGAAACAAAGCCCCGGGTAGGGCACCAGCCCACCACAGGGCGTGAAGGTTTACACCATCTTCAAATTGTGTACTTTTAACTATTTTCTTCTGCTGCCTGGATGACTGCTCAACATCTTATGATTTTTTTCTTCTTTAGACACTAAATCTCAAAGTTTTTATGACTTAATGGAGTCGTTCAGTTTTAAAATCATATTTTTCAGGCTACTTGTGAATTTATGCACTATCTTTAGCAGACACCCTGAACTGTTAAGGGGAGTTCTCACTTTATATTAATTCAAACTACTGTATATTCATCCTCGTGCATGTTCTAGCAAATCTTGGGTGAGGCAATTTAAAAATTCTAGGACAGCTACCGGGCAAGTGTGTTTACCTAGCAGGTTTCTTTTTGACTGTGTAATTTATAATGACCCAGCAATGCTCAAATGCCTGCAGTGCTTAACATGATATGTGATTTCATTTGAGAGGCGCCAAGAAGTATATTACGCATTACACTTGTCTTGGATTTAATACTTTGGCTACCCTCCAACTTTAGGATGCTGGTGCTGAAATATTCAGAGTCTTTAATGTCAAAAGATTGTGATGGACTTCCCTTAATCTGGTTCTGCTTCTTTCAGGGATAACTGCTGTGAAACTTCAGATGGATGAATTTTAATCTGTTTAAAGCAGAACTATCACAACAGAAGGGCCTAATGGGGTATCTAGAAATCACTAGACAGTTAACTACGGTACAAAGCAAAAACACATTCATTAAAGACAAACAGAAATTTTTATTTTACAATATATATTTCCACATACCATTTTAACTGATAATTTTACTCAAAACAACTTATAAATCACAATAATTTACCCATTGATTAAGTTATAGTGTGGACAGGTAAAGCGATTCTGGATCACACTCTTTGTGGAAGCGGCTGAAAGAGTCATTTTATGGTTTACAGTATATTTTCTCAAGAATTGTGACAAGTATTGTTCAATTCAATAAAGAGTGTATTGAGCTGCTCATGCAGTGCTTATGGATGACTGGTGATTTCTATCTCATTGCACAGCCTATTCATCTCTTTTTTAAAATACATCTTGAAGAAAATCAAAGCTGTATACTAGATTTGTTTTATATAAATGATGGAATTCATTCTCATTAAATGTAACAGACAATAATTGCAAAATTTTGGATTTTCCTTTTGTTATTATAATGGTTGCAAAATCGCAGGTTTAAAGAGGCTTTTTAATATTAACAATGCTCATTTCAGTTACCCTATCCTGCATGCAGTGTCATACGCAGTCTGCATCTTTGTGGTTGTAATACTTTTTTGATATATTAGGGTTTTTTAATTAGGAGAATTGATTTATTGGAGTTCTTAACTGCTTTCATATATTTTGACAAAGTTTATTTTGTATTTTCATTTTTTTGTTATTTGTTTACTTGATGCAAGAAGCATGTCATGTGACCATAACTGTCTCATCCTTCTTGTCAGCGGTCATGATAACAAGTAGTATAAGTGGTATAAATATGGCATCTATTCCATGATGCCCTTATCCCATAGTTAAATAAAAAATAAAAACTCCTTTGTGTAGTTAGCATCAAATCATATAGGCCAAGTACTAGTTAGCATTCTGGCCTTGGGCTCTTTTCTGTCTCTGACTCCTGTTTTTAAAATTGTCCCGGTGCTTTGTTTGCCTGATTGCTATACAATCTTTCTGGTTTTGACCTGGCTCGTTCCTCACTAAGTTTCTGTTCTCACCTGCAGACAAGCATCTTATTAGGCTATAGTTTGATACAGGCTTTAAACACAAAACTTAAGCTGTAATGAAAAACAAATGTCAAAGTTACTTATATTACATTTTAGATGTAACTGTAATGTGTCACAAACTCCACAAAGAGCCATAGAAAGGTTTTGGGCAGCCACCCGTATATTATTTTCCTGGCTGCAAATTGCAAATAAATGACAAAACAAAACAAAACTGAGGGAATAAGGAAAAGGTGGAGGCTTTTAAAAGTTATGGTAGGACGTCAAAGGAGCCGGGATCAGAAAGGTCTTCAGCCATATGCTCGAGCCCAGACATCAAGGGGGCCGGAGCCGACAAGGCCTTCCTCTATAGGTCCAGACCTGGAAGTGACGTCAACAGGGCCAAGTGGAACTTCCCGTGAATGGTCTGCAGGAAAGCAAGAAAAAGAGTTAATGCACTCTGCCACATCCCGGTCAGATTCAGAATTGCCCTCACCCAAGCCCTTTAGCTGCTTCCCATGCGCACTTGTGACAAGTGGAAGAAACAAAAGAAAGAGCAAGTTTAGTCCTATATGTTATGTCTTTGCATTATGATCCTAAGCATAGCACTCAACTGGTGTCACACACTGCCAAATAACAAGTCAAGTCCAGCACACCCAATCAGTTGTTTACTGACTGGTGGGTAATGTCAGGCAAGGCAAGAATCAACCTTGAACGAGACATAAAAAGATATGGCAGAGAACTCATAAGCATACTTACATACAATCAACCAAGTCTACTCAGCACAGGTTCATAAAACTATAAGTGGACTGTGAATTGAGCCGCAGAGCTATGAGACAGCAATACTAATATTTGTGCTATCTTGCATGATTATTCAGTTTCTAATACTGTACTCATGCTAAGCTTCTGTTAGGCAACTGAGTACGTCATTGCAAAAATCATTTTCCTGATCATTCTATGAAATCTTATAATTTTTTTTTAAATAATTGTTAGGTGGACAGCACTTTCTGCTATGGTACTGAAACAGGCATACAGTAGTAGTCTAATGCAGGGGTTCCCAACCTTTTCCTGCCAGGTCCCCCGTAAGAGACTTACCTTAGGCTATCATCATCCCAAAAATGACATATCCCACATATCTATAAAAACTGCTAAATAGACCTACTACCTGTTAAATGCATGTAACAAAACTATATAAAACAAGGCTCTTTTACTATGGAAAAAATATACTGCTCATAAAAAATAAATAAATAAATTAAACTCACCCTAGGCTTAATGAGACTTTTAGGTTTGGATATTCTTGCACAGTTTGTCCACTCTGGGTTGCAGCTATATTAAGGGCAATTTCAAATCATTTTCTACATTTAGACATGCTCTGTTTTTGGTTTTCAATACTTTCAATGCAGAAAAAACTGCCTCACACAGGTATACTGATGCAAATGTAAAGACGCATCAGATGGCTTTTTCACTCAACACTGAGTATTTATTTCTGAGATTGCGCCAAAATTCTGACAGGGGAATGGCAGAGAATTGCATTTTCAAATTTCCATCATTGTCTATCTCAATTAATTCCCCTTGTGACTTTAAATCAAGACAATTCTCTTCACTTCTGCACTCAAATGGATTTCTAATCAAATTTAAATGACGATTGTCCAGGTTTAGGAAATAGTTGCTAAGTATTCCTTCAGGTGTGATGTGACAATATTATAAGCAGAACTATATCTGAAGGTGCATTGGACGTTCCTAACTCCTGGTGAAGGAGTGGGAACATTACAATATTTCCTTCTTTTAGCTTTTTTCCCAAAGTCTGAATTTTTGTATAAATGCACAAACTTTATCTTGCAAATTAAGTATGCTATGATGCTATACGTGGCCCTGCATGCTTTGATTCAAGGTATTTAAAAGTTGAAATATGTCAGGCAGATATGCAAGCTTAAGAACCCACAACTGGTTGTCAAAACAGGTAGCCAACTGGGAGTTCTCAGATGAGTTAAATTCACGTAGATCTTTATTTAGATCAAAAACTAGCTCAAAGTGCTTTACATAATGAAGAAAGAGAAAAAAGACAAAATAAGAAAATAGAATTAGGGAACACTAATTAACACAGAATAAAAGTAAGGTCCGATGGCCAGGGAGGACAGAAAAAACAAAAAAAAACTCTGGAGAAAAAAAAATAAAATCTGCAGGGGTTCCTAACATAATTAATATAAATGACCTCACAATCAGTCCTCATTGTATTCACGGTTCAAATGGAAGAACTTGATGATGACGGTCATGTGTACTTCTGCCCTTTAATTCATCAATGTAGGGACATCACAGTGCTTTGATCAGGTGATGGTGGCACAGATCGCCACCACAGAAAACCAGAAAAAGAACAGAAGAGAACTACCCCGCAATACAGCCACCGGACATCAGAATGAAGCAGAAGGCTTTCAAAACTGACACCACTTTCACTGCACAGATTAACGAACAGCCTGTGATTAAGGGGACATGCTTTGATACTATTTAAAACTTTAACAACATCTTGAAGCAGTTCCTCCAACATTTTAAGGACAAGTGCTTCCCTGTGAAGCATGCAGTGAGTTTCCACGACATCTGGAGCTCTGGCCTTTATTAACACTATGATTCCGCTATGCTTGTCTGTCACAGTAGTGGCGCCATCCGCAATAAGACCAATCAATTAAATTTGCCTGCAAGAGCACACTCAAAATTTGTAAAATGCCCTGACCTGCTGTCTTCCCCTGAATTTCTTTGCAGAATACAAACTCCTCAAAAAACTTTCCATCTGCAATCAATCTGACATAGACAATAAGCTGTGCTGTGTTCGCTATATGTGTGCATTCGTCCAACTGCAATGCAAACCAAAGACTGTTTTTTACCTACTCCAGTAATTGGTCGGTTACATCCTAAGCCATGTCAGATATCCATTTACACACAGTGTTGTCTGACAAAGGGACAGTGTCAGTTTTACGGGCATCTTAACCAAGCAATTACTGAACTATGTCTTTGGTCTCCAGTAATGTCAGATCTTCTCCAACTCCAACTCTCCGGATGGGTAATGCGATACAAGTCCAAAAAAGATGCCTTCACTGCCTTCTCTAAAACTATTGCTTGCTTTGTAAAAGTATTTGTAGGGCTGATTTCCTTTGGAAAAAGTCAACATGTTTCCAAACATTACTTGGATGCTTTTGTTCTAGATGTCTTCCCAATTTAGACAGCTTTAGACATTCTTTTGATATAATTTCCTGACAAAAGATGCATGTGAGATAATCAAGTTTGTCTTTTTTCTTAGCCAGCACAAATCCAAATTCTATGTATGAAGCTTCATATGTCTAGATTTAAATTTTGCTTTAGAATATGACCCATTTGATTAAATTAATGCAGAGTTACAAGGTGGGTTTTCTTCGGAATGTTTCCTTTTTAAAAAATGGTCCATCATTACATATGTTTTAACATTGAACACACTAGACTGTCTAGCTTGTTGTGAACCACTTTAATACCACAATGCAACATGTGTATGTATACGGTAGCCTTCGAGTAGCATTTGAAAAATATTTTTTTAATAGACGTAATTGGAAAGAGCACTAATGAAGTGACGATGATATTAAAATACAATGTCAGGTCAGGTGAGGTTGGGGAGCATGCAATGGTACAGCGCGCTGCTGCACCCAACAGATTACAAAACAGCACAGGATCCCAGTTGGCAACCCTTTAGGGAAACACATGGTCGATCCCACCCTCCAGAAATGACTTTCTGTCTTTCATTCTGCCGCAGGCAGGTGTTCTAGGAGCATCCACTTGACCTGGTTCAACCGGTCAGGTCCTCAACCATGAGGATCTTGCGAGCTGGATCAACCTCGGAGAATCGCACCACATGGCCTTACTGCCATAACTGATGCTGCCTTGCAATGCAGGTAATGTGTCTCATTTGAGACTCTGTGAGCAACTGCTCCATGACAAGACCCTGAAGGTTGCTGAGGGTTGTGTTGGTGTTACCAGTGTTCCCAGAAGGAGGTGTTTCATCTCGTGGGGCACCCTGGATATCATCGAGAGGAGTCGCAGTGCATGGCTCAATGGCAACTCTGGTCTGTACCAGGAACTGAGAGGGACGGCTGCGAGGGATCTGAGGGCAGATAAAGAGGCATTTGTTAGGGGAATCTGTGAGCAAGTGACACACCACCTGTGGTCTAGCGACCCACGTCCAACTTACAGAGGAATCGAAGCATCCAAATCTGTTCCTTGGAGGGTCGCAGTCAGGGCAGCTGATGGAACGGTCCTTGCAGATGACACTGCAGTTGTGACCCGCTGGGCTGGCTACTTTTAGCAGTTATTCAAAGCTGATCCTCTGGCTAGGACATTGGATATCTCTGGGTTCAAGGTTCTTGAGGCTGATCCTCCAATTAGGTGTGAAGCACCCAGCCTCACTGAGATTGCACAGGTGGTGAACCAGCTGAGGGGGGAAAAGCTGCAGGGATCTGTGGTATCCAGGGTGAACGTCTCCAGGCTGGTGAGAAGGCTGTCCTCCTGGCGTTGCAAGCAATCTTTGGTTCCATTTGGGAGACTGGCATCATCCCAATTGACCAACTGACTGGAAAAAGGGAAGGGTGATCGCCTGGATTGCAGCAGCTACAGGGGGATAACACTGCTCTCAGTGCTAGGTAATGTTCGACTCAGTTGATCAAGCTGCCCTGTGGGACATCCTGAGGGTTCGCGGGATCCCCTCGAAGTTGCTGGATATTATGGCCAGCCTGTACACTGGTACTGCGAGTGCTGTGCAGAATGGAGGCAGAACCTTTGTGTTTTTCCCAGTTGATTCTGAGGTTCATCAGGGGGCATTCTTGCTCCTACTCTGTTCAATGCTTGTATGGACTGGGTGTTGGGCAAGGTTGTGGGGTCCGGCGGCTGTGGGGCATCTGTTGGTGAAGAAAGATTCACGGATCTTGACTTTTCTGACGATGCTGTGATCTTCGCGGAGTCAATGGAGGCCCTGATCAGGGCGCTTGAGAGACTGAGCAAGGAGTCTGAGTGTCTGGGCTTGCGAGTGTCCTGGATAAAAATCAAGATCCAGGCCATTAATAACCTCTTGGGCACAGCCATCAGCAGTGTGTCTTTTTGCAGAGAGAGTGTTGACCTTGTCGAGAGGTTTACTTACCTTGTCAGTGACATTCATGTCTCGGGTGATTCTTCCTATGAATTCAGTAGATGGATTGGGAGAGCATGGGGTGTCATGAGGTCGCTGGAAAGGGGTGTGTGGTACTCCTGATATCTATGCAAAAGGACGAAGGTCCAAGTCTTTAGAGTCCTGGTGCTTCCTGTCTTGCTAAATGGTTACGAGACATGGATGCTATCCAGTGACCTGAGACGAAGACTGGACTACTTTGGTACTGTGTCTCTCTGGAAAATCCTTGGGTACCGTTGGTTTGACTTTGTGTCGAATGAGTGGTTGCCCATGGAGTCCTGAATGAGCCACATTATCTGCATTGTGAGGAAGCGTCAGTTACGGCACTACGGCCATGTGGCGTGTTTCCCCAGGGGTGATCCGCTCGTAAGATCTTCATTGCTGGGGATCTGAGTGGCTGGACAAGGCCAAGGGGTCGTCCACGTAACACCTGGCTGCGGCAGATAGAGGGTCATTTCCGGAGGGTAGGACTGGACCGTGTGTCTGCCTGGGGGGTTGCAAACTGGGATCTCGAGTTGTTTCTTCATGTAGTGAATGCGGCAATGCACTGTACCAGTGCATGCTCCCCAACTTGACTTAACGCCTGCCTCAGTCTACTAAGAGCCATGATCAGAGCCTCCATTGACTCCGTGAAGATCACTGCATCGTCAGGAAAGTCAAGATCAGTGAATCATTCTTCAGTAACATATGCCCCACAGCTGATGGGCACCAGAATCCTGCTCAACAACCAGTCCATGCAAGCAATGAACAGGATAGGAGCAAGAACACACCTCTGATGAACCCCAGAAACAACTGGGAAAAACACAGAGGTTCTTCCCCCACTCAGCACAGCACTCACAGTAACAGTGTACAGGCTGGCAATGATAACAACCAATTTCGGGATGATCCCATGAAGTCTCAGGATCAGCTGAGTCAAATGTATTGTGAAAATCAACAATGGCTGCGAAGAAACTGCTGATATTCGTCTTTGTGTTCAATGAGAACCCTCAGTGTCAGGATGCGGTTGATGGTAGACCAGACTGCTCCGGTCACTGGTATGTGAGCAAGTGATCAGAGATCCTATTGAAGATGACCTGAGCAAAGACTTTACCTATCACAGAGCGTAATGTTATCACCCTGTAGTTGCTGCAATCCAGGTGATCACTCTTCCTTTCTAGATAGGGACAACAAGTCCCGTCTTCCAGTCATTTAGGATGACGCCCTTATCGTAAATTTAAGCAAAGACTGCTTACAATGCAAGGAGGACAGCTTTATCACCAGCGTGGAGGAGTTCACCCCGGATACCACAGATCCCTGTAGTCATCCCTACCCTGCACCCTATCCTACTCAATCAGTGAGACTGGGTGGTTCACAGCTTATTGGAGAATCAGCCTCAAGAACCATGGACCCAGAAATATCCAACATCCTTGCAAAAGGATCAGCTTTAAACAGCTGGTCAAAGTAGCCAGCACAGAGGGTCACAACTGCAGTGACATCCATAAGGAACATTCCATAACCAGCACTATTGATGGTGATGAGTGATTAAAATACAAGGTGAACTAGAAAAATGCTTTATTATTTGCAGCTTTTTAATTAATAAAAAAATTTCATTCATATTAGATTGCTTTATAGTTTCCAAATAAAGTAACATACATGTCTTTTAGAAGTGGACATAAACATAGATTATCAAGAAGAAAATCCCACACAGATAAAGGGACACAATGCAAACTCTCCACAGACTCGGCCAGGACCAAGTCAAATATCCAGGCAACTGTGCCATCATGATGGCATCTTGATTACCTTCCATAAAACATTATCAGCAGAAATTATGTGAGTTTCTGTGGTGTACCTAATACATGCATCAATATATGTAGTTGTGATAAATTTCTTGAACTACATTAAAAATATACAATACAATACAATACAGTTTATTTTTGTATAGCCCAAAATCACACAGGAAGTGCAGCAATGGGCTTTAACAGGCCCTGCCTCTTGACAGCCCCCCAGCCTTGACTCTCTGAGAAGACAAGGAAAAACTCCCAAAAAAACCTTGTAGGGAAAAATGGAAGAAACCTTGGGAAAGGCAGTTCAAAGAGAGACCCCTTTCCAGGTAGGTTGGGCGTGCAGTGGGTGTCAAAAGAAGGGGGTCAATACAATACAATACACAGAACAGAACAAATCCTTAATACAGCATAATAATACAAATTTTAGAAGCACGGAGCAGAATTTAACTGTAGATAATATCACATAATAAGATTTGGATATTTTTAGAGTCCTGGAGACCTCATCCATCAAGCTGCCTCCCCATTTGGCCATTCCACGGCTGAAACGTTGCTCGGCCAGCCAATCCGATGAAAGGACCCCTTTTTCCCATGATTCCTGTGATCCTCCATCAGGGATGACTTTACCATAGGCAGGCAAACAACTTGGCAGGCTGGTCGTGGCACCAATTGCCACATTTGAGTACCGAGAACAGAAACAGAATAGGTGAGGGTTAGTAACAAATTATAACAATCATGTTACTTATGTTTTAGTGCTAATGACTAACAACAGAGATGCAGTATGTACAGTTAATCAGCAGCTCTAGTCAGAATATGCTAAACTGAAGTAGTGAGTCTTCAGCCGAGATTTAAAGGCTGAGACCAAGGGGGCATCTCTTATAGAAGCAGGAAGACCATTCCACAATTTAGGGGCCCTGTAACTAAAAGCTCGACTTCCCACTGTTATTTTATTAATCCTTGGAATCATAAGCAGACCGGCATCTTGAGATCTTAATGTGCGCTCAGGTTTGTAAATCATGATAAGTTCAGACAAGTAAGCCGGACCTTGGCCATTTAATGCTTTATATGTTAAAAGGAGGATTTTGAAATCTGTCCTAAACTTAACCGGGAGCCAGTGTAAGGATTTAAGAACTGGAGTTATGTGTTCATATTTTCTTGTTCTTGTAATAATTCTTGCAGCCGCATTTTGGATTAACTGGAGGCTGTATAAAGAACAGTTTGAACAGCCAGTGAACACCGCATTGCAGTAGTCAATCCTACTAAATACATGAATTTATTTCTCACAATCCTGTTTATTTAGAAAGCACCTTAATTTCCCAACATTTTTAAGATGGAAAAAACATGTTTTGGACAATTTTGTAATATGTGCTTTAAATGACATGCTAGAATCAAAGATAACTCCTAGATTGCGGGCTGATTCAGTAAAATTAATTGGGATTCCAACTGAGTTAAATGATGACAAAATATTGCTGTGATCAGCGTCATTCCCTCCAACAATTAACATCTGTTTTATCTGTATTTAAAGACAAGTAGTTCTCATTCATCCACTCCTTTAATTCCCTAACACAACTAATTAAAGACAACATCGGAGAAACTTCATTTGATTTAAATGAAAGGTATAACTGGGTGTCATCTGCATATGAGTGAAAATTACCATTATGTTTCCTAATGAGAGATCCCAGTGGAAGCATGTAAAGTGAAAACAGTAAAGGTCCCAGTACTGAGCCCTGCGGGACACCATATTGAACTTCTGTGTATAATGATGGAGTACTGTCAGCACATTTCTGTACATATTGGAATCGATTTGATAAATAAGAACTAAACCAAGCAAGCACGGGGCCTGTAAGCCCAACATCATTTTCTAGCCTGTGCAGTAAAATAGAATGGTCAATGGTGTCAAATGCTGCACTTAAATCTAACAACATAATTACAGTGGAGTTTCCTTCATCAGAGGATATCAGAATGTCATTTACAACCCGTGTTAGTGCCGTTTCTGTACTATGACCAGTGCAAAAACCAGACTGGAATTTCTCAAATAAATTGTAATGCGTAAGGTGTGACTGAAGCTGACTGGCAACTACTTTTTCTAGTACTTTAGAGAGAAATGGTAAATTTGAAACAGGCCTATAATTATTTAGTATGTGTGGGTCTAGGTCTGACTTGTTAAGTAAAGGTTTAATGACTGACATTTTTAGTGCATCAGGTACAGTGCCATTCAGTAATGAACTATTGATAATGGTTAAAATAGGCGCTGCAAGAACATCCATGGCACTTTTTACTAGTTTTGTTGGCATTGGATCTAGGGAACAAGTAGTGGGCTTCATTTTAGTAATTAAAGTTAAGACTTCCTGCTCAGTTACAGGATTAAAATTACTAAAGTGCTGAATGCAATGTGCGGCAGGGTCTGCTAAGCTAGTATTTGGTTTGTACTGTGATGCTGAGATCTGGGATCATATATTTTTAAGATATGTAGATGTAGATATACAGATTTGAAAAGAACTTGAATAAATCTCTCTTATGCACGCTATTGTATGATTCTTACTAACGCCTCCTATATTATCATACAGTAAGTTGTTTCAAATATTTTTTAAATCATGCCATTAACAGCATGTACCATCATAACATAATCTTTCGAAAGCAAAGAATCCCACAATTGCAGGATAAAACTGAAATTCATAAACAGAACAAATTGAGTCTTCATTTTATGCCTCTCTAGTTCTAGAAACTTAATTAAATTCATCATTCGAGGTGCCAAAATTAAACTCTTTCTAAACTGTTTGGTATATTGTTATTAAACCTTCATTGTCCAGAGACTGTTACAAAATATAAAAAACAAATGCTGGTTGCGATATGCAGGCAATACAAGCAGGCATGCCTGTCTAAAGTACTAATGCTTAAGCATACTGCCTCCACATGTCTATCTGTATGAGGCCTAAATTAAACAGACTGCACCAAAAGAAGCTTCAGGTGTACCATGATGTTTCTGCTAGTGGCATCAATACAGGTTTATTTTAAAGGGAACTGTACTAAGCATGCCTGCTATGCCTCTTAACCATGTTACGGTTCTCCTAGACAATAAATGAATGAATTTATCCATTAATGTTGATATTGCAAACAGATAAAATATAGTATATGTATATTGGGAGGAGATGCCCAAGTAGTGATAGATTACCAGGGGAAGGTATTGCTCCACTAAGATAGCACAGAGCAAGGCCACATCCCACAGGAAACCTCTCTGTAAGAGAAAGATATAGGGTGAAATACTAAAATATTGGAAAGGTTCTGAACATGCCATTTTGGAAATTCAATGATCACTAGAAACAATACACCTTGTATTTGTTATACACCCACAAAGGACAGTGTCCAAACTAGAGCCAGACCAGACCTATCATACTAGGGAAATTACTCTTTCTGGCAGGCAATCCCCCAAGTCCTTCATCTATTTTCTCTAATCAACTTGGAAAGGGAGTAGGAAATATGCCTCCAACTGTGCTGTCCTTCAACAGTGGCTACCAGGACAAGTTAGGGGTTTGGGATGAAAGTTTATCCATTGGGTCTATTACAGAATACTTAGTAATAGTTTGAAGAGCAAATTGTTGATCCACTCCACCTGAAAGACAAGGGCAAAGTGTCTGTACAGGTTGTGGTAAAGCGGGTTCGGGGCTCAGAAAAACGTGGCCGATTTTTAAATAAATAATCGCTCCCTGAATGTGCTGGCTTCAATCTGGCGTGGGTGGAAAGCGAATACACTTCGCTCTGAGGACAGCTGGGGTACGTGTGAATGCGTGTGTCAGTCAGGTACCTCATTAATTCCTTGGCGGGTACAGCGCATTCACACCTGTTTCCTGTTTGGTTCGTTAGAATAAAAGAAGTCTGCACAGGACAGAAGGGGGAAGGTCAAGAGAAACAAAAGATGGAAAAAAGGAATTTGAAGGAGGAGAGAGAAGCCAACTTGAAGATGGGAGAGAGAGAGCCGGTGCAAGAACGAACAAACAAATGAATGAGCTAGATATGAGGCAGGCAGCTGTGAGGAGAGCCCCTCAGGGGAATTGGTGGTCAACACTCAGAGGATATACAGTAGTAGATGATCACTCCAGCTAAGTGTTTCAGGGAGCTGGTGTGATCAGGTGGTGCAGATGACTCTCTGTGGAAGTCCAGGAAGGCAGCAGGAGTCGAAGCGGTTCATATGGTGAGCCTTTCTGGTGGTCTATGGACAGTAAGGACCTGAGCTTGGGCCTGGATGGGGAGCTCTGCTGTTGAGTCATGGAGCAGCAGGGACCTGGAACCACTGTTTAAGAGGGATGTCTGTGCCTGTCAAATTGGCGTCCTCTCCTCCTGCAAGGTCTGGTCAGGATAAGGGGAGGAGATGCCAAGATAAAGGGATGCACCAGGATTTTTTTTAGCATTTTATTGAATTTACTAAAAGCAAATAACATTCCATACAAGCAAGTCAAATTTTATAAAACTAAGTTTACATGAAATCAATCCCCACCCATGAGAAAGAGAGCTAGGCCAACAGATTAAACCTTTAATAGTAGGAAAATAAGTAAATAAATACATAAATAAATAAATAAAAATAATTAAAATAGATAAGAGAAGAGAATCCATTTCCTCAGTTTAAATGGTTATTCTAAAATGTTATTGATTAGATCCTGCCAGGTTTTAAAAAAGGTTTGCACAGAATCCTCTAAGTGAGAATTAGATTTTTTCCAATTTCAAATAATGTATAACATCAGTTACCCACTGTCTTAAAAGAGGTGGGTTAAGATTCTTCCAGTTGAGCAAGATAAGTCTAAGTGCCAATAGTGTAGTAAAGGCAATTTACAGTTTGTTTGTCCTTCTCCACTTTAAGCCCATCTGGGAGTACACCAAACACAGCTGTTAATGGATTAGCAGGGATTGTGACACTAAGGCTGTCTGATAGGCATTTAAAGATTTTGGTCCAGAATGATGTTAATTTGGTGCACACCCAAAACATGTGGCCCAATGAGGCTGGAACTTAATTGCAACATTTGCAGGATGGATCTTGCCCTGGAAACATTTTGGACAATTTTAAATGAGACAGATGTGCTCAATAGATGATTTTAAGTTGAATAAGTGAATGCTTTGTGCATATGGAGCTCAAGTGAATTCTGTGCATTACTACCTTCCCTTCCTTTTCTGAAACGTGTTAGATCTTTTTCCCAATGTACTCTGTAATCTTTAAAAGGTAGGGACTTTAAAATGTTTTGGTATATTATAGAAATGCTGTATGAATCCTTAAGACTAATCAATTTTTTTCCGGAATAGAAATAGGTGGGAGGTGAGGAAAATTGGGCAGGTTTTGTTTAAGAAAGTTTCTAATTTGGAGGTAGTGAAAGAATTTTTTAAAAGAACAGTTTCTTTGCCTGTAAGATTTTAGCCTCATTTTAAGGAATATTTATTGGTTTCATTTTATCCTCCATGAATGCACTTGGTTTTTTTGGATTATATATTGAACTTTTTTTTTTTTTTTTTGCACTGCACTGTTTTGAACGCTGTGGTTTGGATTGATTTTAATAAAAAGCACTTATCATTTTCACACCTACACCTTGCTTTGTGGGTTAGGTCCTCATCCGCTGGCTTATCTTTGGGTATGTTATCAACAGTAGCAGGTTCAAGAGGGTTCCTTCCAATTACAGGTGGAAGGACCTGGTAGTGTGGGGCTGACTTATACTGTCATACAGGTGAGCCTAAATAGGCTGTATCTTTCCTTGCTCTGCCTTTTTTCTACTTAGATTTCTCCGTGTAACATCATATATATTTGTATATCTTCATCTTCTGGGCATTTATCTGGGTATAAGGATTGTGATCTTTTTTTGTTGCTATAAATATAGTGCCAAGTTGCCAGAGACGATAACCCTGTCTAGCACACAGCAGGGAATAGGCTCAGCAGGTGAAACCCACAATGCTGACTGGGTAGTTCCTCTAAGCATTAGGTGATATTCCTTTTCTAACTGATTTTTTATTTGGAAGCACTTAAAGTGTGGATAATGGACTGAAAAACAGAGATGGGGCATAGGGAATTGACAGAAACACAGACAGCCAGGGAATTATCAAGAATGACCGACCCTTTAATTAAGAATAAAAAAGGGAATTCTTTGGACCTCCAGAGGGTTCAAATGGATCCAGGATTTTTTAAGGTTGATCCCCCATGGGCAGTAAACGGTCCCTTCATTCCTGTGGTACATACACTGAGGTTAAAATGAAGATGTGAGTTGGGGGAAACATTAACTGGCAGGGACGTGTTATAGAAAAAGTGTGGACCGAGAAGGAGACAGAGTAGTAAGTCAGTAAGAGAATATGTTTAAGCATAAGCTTAGAGCTTTAGAATATTGAGCAATTAAACGAGCCTCTCAAGCTCAGTAGTTAGAGCGGTGCTAAGTACAGTCAGGCAGGTAGAATTTATTTCAGTTTCTTTATATGATAGCTTGTACTTTCCCTTTGTTTTGCTCTCTCTCATGTTTTTGGTTAATAAAATACCCATTTGATATACATTTTGACTTTGGCACAGGGTTAAATAGGATTACTTTCAGTATAAGACCTGCAGAACTTTGGATGCCATATGTATTGTTACTTTGCTAGAATAATTTAATTACTGGTGGAAATGTCTGGTTGGATAGTCAATAAACAAAATAATGATTTTAAAACTAGCCATCCGTATAATTTGCAAGCAGACAGGCACATTCGATTGTTTTTTTCTTTTGCTTCCTTCCTCTGTGAATCACAATAAGAAGGAAAATTCATTTTAGTTTAGTTGAACCTCAGCTACCAAGTCATTCACAATCCCTGTTAGATCTAACAGTGCATAGTAGGTGAAAGCCACCTAATGTGCATGTAATCAATGATAGAAAGTGCATTATCAGTTCTTATCAGTCCCAAATGAACAGGCCAGTAAATGAGCTGCCAAAGCTTAAGCACTCTAACATAAACTTTTCTTTTATGGAAGGCACTAGGAAATCACTGAACTCCTTAAGGTTTATAGATGTTTCAGTGATATTCATAGTTTACGAAAAGTCCATGTTTTATGTTCTAGTGCATTTTTAATGCAAAAAATACAAGAGTGCTTGGGAACTACACTATAAATGAATTTTCCTTACTAAAGTTCTGTGCTGAAAGTTGGCTGTCTCCATAATCAATAAAATTCTATACAGTACAGTTATTTAATTTTACTTTTTCCTTTTAACACTAGAATTACCAGAGCCTATGAGAAAACTGGTAAATCCAGCCCACTTTAAATCCTTTCACACCTTTCCGTCAGTGTCTTTTGTCCTGTAAATCTGCCGATTAAGACAAGCAGCAAGCAGCCTGCTATTCCATCTGTTATGTCCGGACCCAGACCCAGAACAGACATATCATTGAGTTTTATTTAGTTTTGGCGGAGATTACATTTTTACTGGCGACTCTTTTCTGCCAGTGTTTCTACACCGCTACTCAGTGAAAGGGACCTACTACGTGTCTCTGATTGGCCAGTACTTGTTGCCCTCGTGAGTTCGAGTTGGTTGGGTTTAAGCATGAAGACTGATATTGGTCAAAGCGAAGGCAAGAATTTCAGCCAATCACAGGCAGAGTAGGATGGGCTTTCACTGAATAGAGGAGAGGAAAACCAGCATTCTGAGTGAAAACAGCTGGCACTCTTGTGGCAGTGATATGGAGAGAAAAATATACAGTAGTGAGAAGACAAGAGAGAGAAAAGCGACGAAATAGTCATTGTGCCATGGCTTTTGCTAAACGGCGGAAGCTTGACACTGAAAACCGGGTTTTTAATCTGGAATGGGCCGAGGCGTTTATGTTCATACCTCCCGTAGGAAGATTGAAACCACCGTGTCTCATCTGCTCTGAGACGGTTGCAATGGTTAAAAGTGGGAATGTGAAACATCACTACACAACTAAGCACAAAATTACATTTGAGAAAAGTTACCCACTAAATTTGCTAGTTAGGCTACAGAAAATAAGCGATCTTAAAGCCAACTAACAATTGGTCAAAAAGGATTTTAACGCATTCATTTACTGGCCACTGCGGTGGGTTGGCACCCTGCCCAGGATTGGTTCCTGCCTTGTGCCCTGTGTTGGCTGGGATTGGCTCCAGCAGACCCCCGTGACCCTGTGTTCAGATTCAGCGGGTTGGAAAATGGATGGATGGATTTACTGGCCAACAACTCGCTAACGAGTCTTACCTCAGAGATGCGTGGATTTTGAGACGTCACAAAAAAACATTCAGTTATGACAATCTTCACACATGCATGAGTATGACACTGACAACATTCCAGCCCAGATTTAAAATCCTGGCACACCAAGCAAGAGCTCATTTCTCTCACTGAAAAAGAGAAAGTAGGCAGTGGGATATGAGGGAAAGAAGGAGGGGAAGATAGGTTCATTTATTTAAAGATGTTCAGATTTACTGTGAAACTGGTTATGCCTGTTCAGTTGTGGACATATTAAAAACTCTTATATATTTTATTTTTATATGGTCTTTTTTTGTTGAAACGTTAAAACTTGTTATTATTATTATTATTATTAGGAAAGTACTTATTTATAATTCTCAGTTGAATGTCAAAATTACCTTGCTTTTACTTACTTTTACTGTTACAGTATTTATTTTTTCTTATTTTATTGTATGGAGCCCTCCAGAGTCCAGAGTTGCACTGAAAATAAATATTGTTGAAATGGCATTGAACTTTCTTCGTTTGATTTGAGTTATTGACTTCACACAGTGCAGATGTTGATACAATGGCAATGCTACTTCAAAATATATAAATTAATTGTAATGTAAAAATTATAATGCAACTTAAACATGATGCTGCGGACCTGTACATGAGGAAATTTTCTCTATCCGGACCTCCTTAAATCATAATTGACTAACCCTGTTATAGATCGTTATTTGGAGCACATGCATTTCATGTGTCTTCCGTTTCTACAGTAATCTGTGTAAACACATTGTTAAAACAGAAACTTTTTCATATTTTAGTAATAAATGATACAAAATGTAGGCATAAACTATAGAATGTGTGAAGCCTGAAGTCCAAAGATCAAATAAACACTTTCACAAAAGGTTCAAGGACAATACAACAGCTTCCATGGTGTAGCTGTAAGATTTACTGACTTATAATCAAGAGTCCCTGGTTCGATCCTGACTGTCTCCTATATTTACTGTTTTCAGTAGTGAGCTGCTCTTATTGTTAATATTATACAGTACACACATACATTTGGTTTGCGTCTGTAACAGACCATGTACATTTATAGTACTGTACTTGTAAAAGTTACCATTTTCACTTTTATTCTCTCAGTCACGATCAGGATACATACTACCGCCCTAGGGACCTGACGCTGTTAGTTTTTATTTGAAACTGGGAATAACTGTAGATATGAGTAGTGTTTTGAGGCAATGGAACTGGACATTCTCTGATCTGGAGGGATAAAAGCTGACACACAAACACTGGTGAATCTGCCTTCTTCGTATCTCACCGTCACTTGATTTTTTTTTATTTAGTTTTATTGAGTGTTCCTGCTCACGCAGAATTAGTATGCACCTTATGGTTTATGATGTCAAAAAAAACAAAACAGAGACGTAGGTATAGATGCTATTTGGAATTATTCATTTTATGACCTATTATGAGGTCAGTTCAGCGCTATATGCAATCATCAAATTCAAATGTTAACAGTTCACACACATGCAAGGACCCTCCTTCCTACATTTACGACATCTGTACCTGTTGCAATGCACACACTTCTCTCTATGCTGTGGTTTCTCTTACAAACCTGAAAGAAAGAGACAATATATGTGACATTTTGAAGAAATCATTTCATGACCTGAATAGTACCAATCAGAAAACATCATCGCACTAATGGAATATCTATATATATAATTCACTAAGGCAAGACACCCATGGAAAGCACGCCGGAAGGGGCGTGGATTCACTAAGCCGCAGACAAGT
Source organism: Polypterus bichir lapradei (assembly GCA_026402145.1). Classification (NCBI taxonomy): domain Eukaryota; kingdom Metazoa; phylum Chordata; class Cladistia; order Polypteriformes; family Polypteridae; genus Polypterus; species Polypterus bichir. The sequence goes on along the minus strand of JANRMT010062806.1, from coordinate 32,427,985 downwards.
AAGACACCTATGGCGCACGCAGGAGAGAGCCACACCCACCAACTCCAGGACCATTGAATACGATGACAACTCGCAGAGCCACACCCACAAACTCAAACGCGACGACACAGAAAAAACAGCGTCATTTATATTCGTCTGTCGTAGAGGCCACATGCACCTCCGAGCCACGTTGACTGTTCATAGAGGCATGTTTCTCGCGGAGGTGAATCGCCATATGCAGCGTGTAAAACAGTTTGCGAGGAGTATCCCATGGGATCCTTAAAACAATCCTTTACAACTGAGGTTAAAACACAATGAAGTAAGCAGTCTTTAAAAACTGAGTTTTCGGTTACGATGCACGACCGCGTGCACCATAGCAAACTGTTTTACACGCTACATACAGCAATTTGCATCCGCGACAAACATGCGTCTTCTTAGATGCTCCTTCAGGAGCACGGAAGACATTTCCCTGCCCACCAACACTACTTTTTCACCGGCCCGTGTTAAGGCACAAGAACAAACTTTCAAAAAGATATGCCTGTATCTGCCAAAACCAGTCTTCACTCATGGACAATTATATGTTGCTCTTTCCAGAGTTCCATCTTTTCATTCACTTTCTGTTGTATCCTCAAACCCTCGCTTTTTAGACAACTGTGTCTTTCCAGAAGTGTTCAACCATCAATAAATAATTATGCGGCGTTTGTTATGCCGCGGGTTCACTATTGTGTTGTATTTTGCTCTTTCCAGAGTTCCATCTTTTCATTCACTTACTGTTGTATTCTCACATCAACCCGTTTTAAACAACCGTGTCTTTCCAGAAGTGTTTAGCATTCAATAAATAATTATGCATGAGATTGAGCGTGTGTCTACCCGGTGCAGAGAGGCGTGGGTAAGCCGTTGAACCCCAATCGGGCTGCCAACCGTGGAATTCCCACTAAGTGCGACTCATACGCTCCCACTGATGTAATCCCTACCCTTTGTACACACCCCCCTCCCACCTTGCTACTACCGTGGTCGGGTGTCTTGGTGGATTATATATAGAAAAGCAGCTAAAACCGCACAGAGGAATGAAAAGTCTACGTGAGTCACAGGTGCATCTGGACTGTGCAAAGACGACAACGACTCAAGTGACGAGTTGGAGGTGGGCACATGAGCAGGCAGTGCATACTGAACGAGAAATCAGCAGATTAGCATGACGGAGGGAGCGGAATGGACGTCCTTCTCCTCTCCTCCCGTTCCACCCTCCACGCCTGAGCGCCGTCCACCCACATCCCTCCGTCTGGGAGGAGAAGGCGCGATGGCGGTCCGCCAGTTTTCAGTCACGGACGATTGTGTGTTGGTTCGTTCCGTGCATTGTTACAATGTTGCTTTTCTTGCTGATTTATTACATTACTGATTTTTCAAATGTTAATTTTCTGCCTGTGCTTAAAAATCATTAAAAAACTGGCCTGATTATGCGGCATATGGTACGCCGCGGGTTGGCTAGTTATTTGAAAACAAACAGTGTCAGATCGGGTGTGAATTTCCGCTGAGTTACTTAGAGTCAGATCAGGAGAGGAGAGGGGTGGTTTTAGAGCGCGATCGTGATTGAGAAAGTAAAACTGAAAAAAGATAACTTTTACAAGTACCAGAACAACGTTCTGGGACGGTGGGGGGATGGGATAGCAGGCTGCTTGCTGCTTGTTTTAATCGGCACATTTACAGGACAAAAGATGCTGATGGAGAGGTGTGAACAGATTTAAGGTGGGCCGGATTTACGAGTTTTCTCGTAGGCTCTGGTAATTCTACTGTTAAATTACTCTCTTCATTTAATATTTTAAGTAAACAAAATATACTGGTTTGGAATATTTTAAAATTATCAACTCAAAATTCATTTTCTTATAGTATATGTTTGAACACAGCTACTACACTATACAGGCCTTTGCACCTTCTGCTCATCATTATGTTCCAAAACGGCCTTCATCATAAAATGCTTAGTTGAATATGGATATTTTATGAAGCATTATGAAGGATTAAGAACATGCTGGTAAACTGCATTCTATTTTGTGAAATGTAGTTTATGCTCTTGCAAAAAAAGCTTTAATCTATTACTTTATAACTGTAAAAAAGCTATTTTCTGATATTGTTTAGACTCTTTTCAATAAAATATGAAGCCATTAAAGTGTACAATGACCACACAAAAAAGTAACATCATGCTAAATAAATATACACTCAATTTAAAAAACACAGATGCCTTTGTTTAATGCAATAGATCAAAGTAATGGCAAACAAAACATGCACAAAGTGCATGCAAGGTAATTTGTAAATAATAAATATCTTATACAGGTAATCTGAGGCAAAATCACAATTAAAAATGTATGAATATAACAAAAAATTAAAGAACATCATTATCACAATGACATTTAAAAAAGGTTAAGGACTGACATGACATTGAGAATTTTCTATTTACAGTTTTATCTTTCTGGACTTCCTTGCTACAAAGTCATTATGAATGAAGTTGCCCCTATTACCCTTTATTATAATATTACTGCCCCATATCACTGATTGCAGCTATTAAATACAGACACAATTAAATCCTGGAGCATATTCCCTGTTGACTTCATATAGCCATGGAGGCATGCTAAAGTATTAATTAGGTAACTGTTATGATATTAAAGTAAGATCAGGCTAAATGTGTGATGCTTTCCTTAAAACCTTTCTCACCACTACAGAATTTAGTGATGTTTATGTTGTCGTGATATCACAATTATGCATATGAAGAAAATTTGTAGCTATGTAGAAAAGGTAGTTAACAGCCTGCAAGCTGACTTTGCACATGCATTATCTAGGGCAGTGAACCTATTTGACTTAATTTAATTTAATTTAATTAATTTTTGCTAATAGTGGACTTCAAATCTTAATGTTGTGGCTTCAGATCCCACTATGTGATAATAAGCAAGTCACTTCACCTGCCTGTGGTCCAAGAGGAAAAACGAAAGAAATATATTCTTAAATGTTATAAGTCAACTTTGATAATGGCATCAGCCAAATAATAGCAATACTTAATCACACAAACGTCTTCAGTTCAGGTGCATAAGAGCTAATTGGTATAAAATTAGTTTAGAGGAAACAGTGCCCAAACAATCTTGAAAAAATGCACAAAAATGAATCTTTGTGGCATGAGCGTGCTTTCCTCATGCCTAAAACAGGAGGTGAAGAAGAACAAGAGCCAGGGAAAGACCATGCCCAGATGTGATAGAAGATGTTCCAGATAATTGTTTGCAGCAATCTCACCTGAGGAACTTGACCACTTTTATTGCTACTTCTAACAGGATTTGTCAAGCAGTTGTGTATTAGAGGATAGCTTTTTAAGTCACATGTGGTTTTTGTTTCATTTGTTTATGGACTTATAGCTGTTTCTTAAATTCAGCCTTGTTTTTTTATTATCAAGTAAAATTTTCTTGAGATTAGACTGAGCACTTGTTTTACGAATCTCTTTTATAAGCTCCTTAGTCTGTGGCTGTACAACTTCTGCTTTAGGTCTGTAAGTCTTAATAGTCCACAACATAAGGTTCAAAGATCACTTATTCAATATAGCATGCCCTTTGGCCACAAATGTTGTATTATCTGTAAACAAATTGGGGCCTTCTCTTTAGGTTGTCCCTTTGGGATTTGTTGATTCTTACAATAATATAGCAGATACTGCACATAAAGATCTAACTAATTTTACACCAGATGAGGTTTGATAGTATATTGAAACTTCTTTCTGTTCAACCAAAAAACCAGAGCAGCTCACAGGGCTGCAACCAATAACTAGTGCTACACAGGTCAAAGGGTAAATGCCCAATGATATAACTCCAAGTCCAGGTCAATTAAGGCCAATACTTCATAGGAAGTTAGAAAGGGAGGGACTATGGCACAAAAACAGTTAAAACACGGGACTATGTTCAATTTAATAACTGTCAATCTAAAACCAAACAACAGGAATTTCTTCACACTTCAAAAGATACATTGGTAATTAGATGAGACAATTGTAGAAAAGGAGAAGTGTTGACTCTCATATATTTCTACCAATAGAAAACCTGGAAAATGGAAAAAAATGACTGGTGGTATGGTAATGGTACAGAAGGAGAGCAGACATTAACCAATTAATTGTATAGGATAACCTTACAGTAATCTGCTTATCACTGTTGAAATTACTTTCCATTAGCATTTTAAACTTTGAGGGGATGTTCTTTTGCTTCTCAGAGTAACAAGCTCAGCCTAGAAGCTCTGATGTAGGGATTGAAATGTGGCAGAAAGATGGTCGAATACAGACAGCTTCAAATTATCAAACAGAGCATCTATATTTGATGTGTCAGGCTTTGTATGCAGGGACATCTTTACAAAGCTAGAAAATACTGATTGAGACCTTCTTAAACCAGATGCCTTCTTCTGATTCCAGAATATGAGCAGAAAATTTTAAAATAAAATATTCATAATATAGGAAGGAGGGAAATTTTAAAATGAGGAAAAGGCGAATAAAGCTGGATAGTTTTCTCAATGCACATCCATCATCCACCAAAGATCACATAGTTCTCATTTGCTGACTAAATATTGGGTATCATTGTACAAAGTTATTGCACAGTGCAATGTCTTCAAAATTTACTTTAATGAGGAATTAGTATCTGCTAAAAAATGAGACATAAATGTTTTTAAGAATAAGATCCATCCATCCATCCATCCATTATCCAACCCGCTATATCCTAACTACAGGGTCACGGGGGTCTGCTCGAGCCAATCCCTGCCAACACACGAGGCGCAAGGCAGGAAACAAACCCCGGGCAGGGCGCCAGCCCACCGCAGTAAGAATAAGATGAATTGTTTAAATTGGAGCAAGATGCCAGATTGTCTCGGGAAAAACAGGACTTGTGGTAACCCCATTTCCTCATTTATTAGTGTGATTTCATTAAGAACTTTAATATCAACATAACACACATGACAATATTAAAGAAATATTGCTGTGTTGCACCCATGCAGTCTTATCAAAACAAAATTTAGATTAGATTAGATCAACTTTATTAAACTCACGGGAAGCCCTTACCTGATTAATGAAATTATGATGTAGGTAAGTCATTAATATTTCTAAGAATAAATTAATTTCCAGTGCTTGAAGGAAAATATCCATCCATTTATAATGTTCACTAATCAGAAGAACATCTAATCTAGAAAAGATAAATGGCTTAATTCACTGCAGGTGCCTATATTTTTGAGTAATTATAATACTGCCATTTTGTACTGTCCAGTTAAAAAAAGGAAAATGTTTAGTTAGTAGCAGTATGACCCTAGGGTAACTTTGCTAGAGAGTTTTATAGGTATCTTTGTTGATTACTCATCAAAGCATATCACCAAAGAAATTTTAGCCTTAGTCTACTGATAGCAAATCAATTTGGCACTGTGAGAATAAAGTAGTTTATCAACATTTTTGGAGGCTTCCACTCATCAGCATTTCTTCATGTCAAAATATATAAAATATTGAGCTAAGGCAGTTCACTGTTGCTCAGTTGGCCTTCTTCACCCACAGCTCAGCCACATCAACCATGAAGGACACATCAGTTTGTGGATATCATCACTTATCTACCCTCATCTAAGGATTATATGGTGATAATGGCAATAGTACTTTAGTTGCCAAATGTTCTTTTTATAAAATTCCAGATTGCAGGACTGCCTGCTTCAATAGTTTCAATGAGTAGGACCACAGTCTGTTTTTCAGTTTTGGTAGGCTTCAATGCCTTAAGGCCTAAACATGAATAGGATTATTTTTTTGGTGTTACATATCAGATTTTCATTTGGTCAAATTAACCCTCTTTAAATTGATTACAAACCATCTGTGGTGTCAGCAGTGCACTTTGAGTCTCACCAGAGTAACAGGAACAACTCAGACCATATTTGTGAGTTTATGTCTGGATCTCAGGAATGCCAATGCTATGCACTGGGAATTTTTGTTTTCACTGCTAATGACATAAACATTCTCTGTACCATCCTGGCTAATGGACCTGTTTTTATTTAAAAGATTTTAAAATGAATATTCCATCACAAAAGCTAGCTTGAGATATGTAAACATCTACAGAAGTATCTGGCACATGGAATCTGATATTTATAGTTTAGCCTTACCAACAATTTCCAAGATACATGCTTCATTTTATGTCTGTAGACTTAAAATTCAGACAATCAGGTCAGTGGGAAACCAATGTTTTATACTATTAGAAATTGGAAAAAATCAAATACTCAGTTAGAGGATCTGTACAGATTATTTTCAAAACATGGCAGGATCTAATCAGTAATATTTTAGAATAAGTTCTTAAAGCATACAGGAAGCAATTATTTCTGTATTTCTTTTTCTTCTCCATTCATCTCTATTTGCTTATCAAACATCAATTTAGGTATTGTGACAGATAGGGGGCGCTATCGCTCCCTTGAACCGTTGTCCAAGACGCCATACATGTGGTAAAAGTCCAATAATGGACTTTATTAATACAGCACAGTGCACAAAGCACCCTCCTCTCCACAATACTCATAAATTCACCAATACAATAACAATAATCCAAACCTCCACTCCCAGACGCGTTGCCACCCTTCCACCCAGCTCAGCTTTCCCACAGTTCTTTATAGTCCTTGAACCGGAAGTGTTTCGCTCTCTCTGTCTATGTGACTATGAACACTTCCGGGTCAGATAAAAATCCTTTTTCTTCACCCCAGAAGCACGTCATTCTTCTTGTTCATGTGACTCGGACATACTTCCGGGGCGTAGGGTAAATAGTCGCTTCTCCTCCCTGCAGTGTCCTCTGGCGGCCCCCATGGTATCCAGCAGGGTTGTGAATAAACACTCCAATGTCCATGATGCCCTGCTGGTATTCGGGGCACCTCCATGCTGCAGGGAGGGCTCCAACTGGCGGCGTGGGGGTATTTGCCGGGATGAACAGCTGGCCATACATCACAGTATGTTTACAAGCCTTAAGTTTTACTCCGTTGGCCTTGCTCTCTCTCAGGGGTGGGGGTCGACTTGTTCGCAATCCTACTTTTTGTAAAAATTGATTGATTTGTATGGAATGATTGCAATAAAATTAATAAAATTAAAAAAAAAAATTCAGACAATCTCCATTTTTTAAGCTGGAATGCAGGTAGCACCATTACTGGTTGATAAGGCTATTGAAAACAAACTACATTAACAGTTGGATTCTGGAATCTGATGTATTAGCCTATGCTTCAAAAGAGCTATGGATTTTAATTTCTCTGCATTGTTATGCCACTTTAACTGATGGCATCCATCAACGGGTGAAGTCTTTTTTATAAGCGGAACTCCGTTAGGACATTGGGCCTGGAAAACAAGTGCTGGCATTGTTTTTCTAAGGTTTTGGTACATTTTGTTTGTTTATTTTGTTCCTATAGCATTGCTCTTCAGCTATAACTCATTGCATCTCCACTAATGTGTTGCTGTCACACAGCTAGCATTGGTGTGGATGTTGTGCGTGACAATTATAAAAGTCAACCATAGCTTCATTTTAATCAAAGCAGGGTGCGCTGTGGCTTTTTGTTCCTTTTTTCCAGGTACTACCCATGATTCACTGCATTGCCATAAGTAAGTCATACGTAAAAACTTTTCTTATAATTTGCACAACTGAAATGTATTATATAAAATAAAGTATTTCAAATAAAGTGTAGAGAAGTGATGGCAACAACTCTTACTTAAGGACACAAAGGTCTAATTTCCTATGATGCTACAGCATTAACCATAAATTGAGGCTGGTTTTTGGATGTGCCGGTGTCCATGCAAGCGTCAGTTAGTCTCCATGGAGTTTTCGCCACTTTTGTGATTGTCCTGCCCAGAACGTTCCATGTATTCTTCTTTTCACTTTCCCTATCATTTCAGTAATGAGTTTGTGCATTTCCTGACATGCCAGCTGCTGCTGACTTTTCCTTGAAGTACAGGTAAATAAACAGGCATTTTTGATACAATGCCTTGTAGTTTCACTGCAACAAACTGAACATGCTACTACATTTTTCGTAGTAAAGTGCTTGGTTAAATACAAAATAAATTTTAAAAAAATCACACTATTAACAGCAAATCTGGACATTTTTAATAGGCTACATTTTTACATACTTTCCTATTATTTTCCTGAAGTATTGCCAATCACAACAAAGGAATGTGCATAATAATTTATCTTTCTAATTAATACATATATCTGTGACCAAAAGTTATCTTCCTATATAATACATTACTGTGGCTGTCTGTTTGTCTGTCCAGGATTTTAAATCACCTGAAGCTCGCAAACCGTTTGACCTATTGACCTGACATTTGGTACACATACACTACATGACGTCTACTATCCACATTCGGGGTGTACAAGTTCCTTGTATTGTGTAAAGGCAATATGTAAACTTTGTTTCAAGTATTCCATCTTTCTGTCATGAAACTGTATATTCAGTTATGCCACGCGATTAAAAGGTGTTTTTGTTTAGTAAAGTATACTATCAGCCTTATTCACTACAGAAATGTTAGTCATATACTGCATGTATATAAAAAAGTTCAAGCCACGGCTAAAATCAAGGACTAAGATTAAAGTCTTGTGATATTCAATGAACCAGCCCAGCACTTTAAAACAAAGAAATTCATCTATTATTTTCAAATGGACCTAGCTGTTTATTTTTAATACAGACAGGTATATGATACGTCCAATGCTAACTTTAAGAACTTTGATTCATTATGCACAATCACCATGTTTTTTTTTTAAATAAAGTTATATATTTTTATACATTAAAATTAATTGGTGAAGCAAACACTTCTTATCTTCTCCCCAAATACATCAGATAGGATAATTTAGCTAATTTGCATACATTGCACATTTCTCCAAAGGTTTACAGACAATTACTGTAGTGTTGGCAATATACACTAATGGCAAAATGTTATTGGTATTTAATATAATGATGGATGAAAAACACTTACAGAAATTACTGTTCATCTGCACAGTGCTGGTTGGAGACATTTAATGCACTGAATTTACTTAGTTTTCGTTTATCCAATAAAAGTGAATGAAGTTTAAACTCAAAGCCAAGGACCCTTTCTGTTAATTTCTTAATGCCTCTGTCACAAATGAGCAATGTAAGGAATTTTATAAGCATTTCAGCCCACTTACTCAATTTACAAATCCTCTGTTGTGCCTTTTCTTTCGGAGGTTAATATATTTCCTCTGACTCTTAAAGCACCCTTTGGGCAATACCAGAAGATAACTCTGAGTTATGCTTTTTTTTTTAAAAAAAATATGGCTAACCTCATAGGAAATGGAATTTGTAAAGAAAAAGGCCGAATACATATATTTAAAAGAATGATTCTACAGCTTCAAAACTGCACAGATGGCAATTAAGAAACCTTTGAAAAGCTCACAGTACGTTAATCGGCTCTGATTAATATGTTGCCAGTAGCAAAGTGTACAATGCATTATAGAAATTGCTGAAATGAAATATGAAATTGTGGTGGTTCAGCCACTACAGAGATATTGCTCTGTAAAAGCAGTACAAGTGATTTTTCCAGGTTATTATAAGGCCAGTCACAACTTTTTAACAGCAAACATATGACAGTGCTTCAATAATCTTTTCTAACTTTCAAATTAGGATTTTAGGTTTTGGTATTCCGTTTTAAGAATTTTATTATTATTGCACGTTAGATATAAATGAGCTATTTTAAAAATATTACCAGTAAAGTAATGAAAAGACTACTTGAACCTTTCTTCAGCAAGTGTAGGTCAAAATAATCTACTCCATTTCCTTTGCAGCAATTTCATTTTAAACTTTACATACACAGAAATCCAACTGATCAGAGCTTTATACAGTGTTTGAATTCAAAAGCAAACACGTGTGCTTATAGAAATTTTTGACAATCATTCTCTAGAAATGGTTTAAATAGTTGTTACAGTTTGCTTCACTTCATCAAGAGGCAAGTGGTGTGAATAAGGGGAAATCCATATAGAAGAGGGCAAGGAATTCCATATGCCTCTGAATATGTTATTATTATGACTGCAGGGCTCAGGAAACTAAAACCACAAAAAACAGATGGGTGCAGATGAACTTGTTTGAGCCACTTTTTCCTCTTCTGTTCTCCCAGACTCAAGGTGTCATTCTAACAAGAGTATTTGTCTTTACCATCAATCCATTGATGGATTTCCACCTGATGTTTAGCTCATAAAAAGAAGACCAAACAGTTCTGTCAAATATTGGACCAAAATAAAATAAATGCATATTGTATAATTTGAAACTATCTGCTGTTTAGCAATCTGTCATAAAACTACTCATACTTTTTCCCCATAATGTTTTTGTAAAAACATTGCAGTATTTAATTCATAAAAAGACAAGAATGGTCAATGTAAGAAATTATATTATTTTTTTTTAAGTTGATCAACTCATTACCTTTATATCACTCTCACATGAGTACTACAGATGATTGCAAATTGAAATACAAAAGGGTGAAGTTCTTGGTTGTCCTTTATTTACTAGTTATTTTTTCCTTTGACTTTCATAGAAGGAGAAAACCAGTGTACTTATAAAAAGATCATACAGTACTCCAGTATCAAATATCAACATATATTTCTCTGAAATATTTGACTTTTTTACACAGTTTTAATATACTGTAACTGTAATCATTCATCCACTTCTTGTAACTCCCATCAATTTTTTGGGTCCTTTTCAAGGTATTCTTGTCTGCCTTGGTAGAGCACCTGGTATCAGTTCTATAAATAAACATTTTCATGATGGGGTAGTATTTTCTGTGATTTTCGGTTCTGGAATTCTCTAACAAAGAAATCAATAGAGAAGGGGTAGTTTGAATAGGGCAATTATCATCCAGTAAAACGATGATGTATGCAAGTCTAGCTCCAACTAATGTATATATTTTGGGTTGCATATTTAACACCATTCTAATCCAGCTAAGGAATCCTCTGTATTTTCTGGGTCAATAGCAAGCATACCAAGCAAGATGTGGAATAGTTGATTCTTTAACTTGATTATAATTACTAGAAGACAAAGATGAGGAGACATTATCAAAACCATGAGTCAGAATGTTTAATTCCCCTGTTGTCTGCTACAATGAAGTCATCTTTCTGCATTTGCTTTTTCAATTCCTTTACCTCTCCTTGCAACTGTCTAATACCTTTAAATGCACTTCTAGTTTATATTTTTTGTCATGTTTTCAATTTGTACTTTTTAATGAATATTGTTTTGTTCATTAACTATTTTGCATTGTCTTAAGTATATATTAATTATTTATATGTTGTTTGGAAATGTGATTTTCTGAAAATGATGAACTAAGGTTGAGGCAGCCTTCTGATGTTGTCGCTCTAACAGCTTTAGAAACCTCAATTCTCTGGGAAGACATTAGTCTCCCTATTGTTGTTCATCACTCCTATTTTTAGGTTGTTGGATAAAGATTTCATCATTATATATGGTTCTTGTTGTGTATGTTTAGTTTATTGACTTTTTACTCATTAACATTTATTAAGTAACGAGCTTTGTTTTGTCATATCTACCAGGGGCCTCATGTATAAACAGTGCGTAAGCACAAAAATGTTGCGCACTCCCATTTGCAAGCTCAAATTGTGATGTATAAAACCTAAACTTGGGGTAAAGCCACACACATTTTCACGGTAGCTCAAACCCTGGCATATGCAAGTTCTCCACTCGATTTTGCAAACTGGCAACACCTAGCATCAAAGCAGTGCTTTTGTTCCAGTATTTTTTTGTTCCCTTTCTTTTTTAGATCCACATCCCTGACGTGGCTTTATCAAATAAACTGAAATTAACTGCATATTGTTTATTAGTTTAAGGCATCTTATTGTAATTAATCTGTAACAATATAATGATCCAGGGAATAGCCAAGCTATTCCAAATACCATAGCTGCTTTAGCGTTGTTAATCTCACTGCACCTTCTTCTTTCAGCTGCTCCCATTAGGGGTTGCCACAGAGGATCATCTTTTTCCATATTATCTCACTGCACCACTTGGAATATTTATATCACTGTTTCTGAGTGTGGAATCACAGCTCTACAGCAGTTGATCGGAAAGAGAATGATCGGTATACAGCATCAAGTACACGCTGTCTCAGCCACGCTGTCTATTTGAACTGCTCTTATGCGACAAACGCTTCAGAGCCTTTCCTGTACGGACCTCGTGGTTCAGAAACAGTTAAATCCCAAGAACTGTAAACGTAATCAATCAGTCCATCAAGTGCTCCTTGTAGAACTGTTTGCACTTATAAGTACAATTACCTCACTGTAAACATGCGATACAGTTATAATATTGTACAACCTGAGCTACTTTATAAAGCACATATTTACATATGATGACAATATCATTTTTAAGATGAAATGCAGCAAAATTTGTTTAGTATATTATACAGATAAAATGTTAGCATCATTTAAATAATCTATATCTATACTATTAAAAGGCAAAGCCCTCACTCACTCACTCACTCACTCACTCACTCACTCACTCACTCACTGACTGACTCATCACTAATTCTCCAACTTCCCGTGTGGGTGGAAGGCTGATATTTGGCAGGCTCATTCCTTACAGCTTACTTACAAAAGTTGGGCAGGTTTCATTTCGAAATTCTACACCTAGTAACAGTCATAACTGGAACCTTCTTTCCTATACTGTATACGGCCATAGCGGGCAGCTCGGTCGCAGTGGGAGGCGTGGCGGGTGAAGGAATGTACTTAGCATATTCATAAGTAAGGCTGCTGCGCAACTCAGCACGCCTCCCATGTAATTGACTGCCTGCCCATATAAGGCCACTCTTCCCTGCGGTGTCTTCAGTCATTTCCTTGCTTTGCGAAGGAAGCAGCTTTCTCACAGCTTCTGCACTGTTTTATAAACGAACGATATATAAAAAAGTCCTTTTTCCTTGCTTCGCCAACGAAGCAGCCTGTAACTGACTGCCTGCCCATATAAGGCCGTTCTTCTCTGTGGTGTGTTCACTCCTTTCCTTTCTTCGCCAAGAAAGCAGCGTTTTCATAGGTTCTCCACTGTTTTAGCATATTCATATGTGCTGTGGAAATCAGCACGCCTCCCACGCGGCTGCTGTGGAAATCAGCACGCCTCCCACGTAATTGACTGCCTGCCCATATAAGGCCATTCTTCCCCGCGGTGTCTTCAGTCGTTTACTTGCTTTGCGAAGGAAGCAGCTTTCTCACAGCTTCTGCACTGTTTTATAAACGAACGATATATAAGAAAGTCCTTTTTCCTTGCTTCGCCAACGAAGCAGCCTTTTTATTTAATCCACGGGTTCTCCGCTGTTTCATTGTTCATTTATTACGATTTTTATAGTTATTGTGTAGGTTTTATTTAATCCACGGGTTCTCTTCTGTGTTCACTGCGGTGTCTTCTTTCGTTAACGAGCTTCGCCAAGGAAGCAGCTTTCTCACAGCTTCTGCACTGTTTTAAAATCGAACGACATATAAGAAAGTCCTTTTTCCTTGCTTCACCAACGAAGCAACCTTTTTATTTAATTCACGAGTTTTCTTCTATTTTATTGTTCATTTGTTACGATTGTTACAGTTATTGTGTAGGTTTTATTTAATCCACGGGTTCTCTTCTGTGTTCACTGCGGTGTCTTCTTTCGTTTACGAGCTTCGCCAAGGAAGCAGCTTTCTCATAGCTTCTGCACTGTTTTAAAAACGAACGACATATAAGAAAGTCCTTTTTCCTTGCTTCACCAACGAAGCAACCTTTTTATTTAATTCACGGGTTCTCTTCTATTTTATTGTTCATTTGTTACGATTGTTACAGTTATTGTGTAGCTATTTTAGACTTACTTTACTGTTCAAATACACATTTCCTTTATTTAATCCGCGGACTCTCCGCTATTTTTTTGTTCCTTTATTACGATTAGAGTTATTTATTGCTTCCCTTCTTTCGCTGACTGCCTGCCCATATAAGCCGCTCCGCTGTTTTTTTGTCAAGCAGCCTTTACATAGCTTCTCCGCTATTTTATAAACAAACGCCATATAAGGCCGTCGTTTTTCTTTGCTTCGCCAACTTAGCAGCCTTTTTATTTAATCCACGGGTTCTCCGCAGTTTTATTGTTCGTTTATTACGATTGTTATACTTATTGTATAGGTATTTTATACTTTGTTTACTGATCAAGTAATCATTCCCTTTATTCTTCCAACTATACCCCTATTAAAATGTCTATCGACGTGATTACCATCAATGAAAGAACTATCACTTACCGAGTGGTGTCTATGCCCGGAGATGGCGCCTGCCTTTTCCATTCTCTGTGTTACATATTGCACGGACATATCAGGCTCACTTTTGATATCCGCAAGGACATTGTGTCTTATGTATTAAATGACTGGGAGAGGTTCAAAGTGTGGACTGATGATGGTACAGGAGATAATTATAGTACACAGGAGCACTATAAGACTGAAATGCTTAAGCCCTTCACCTATGGTTCTGCGTGTGAGTTGATGGCTGCCGCTGAATTCTTTAGTTGTCGCTTTCAAGTGTACCGAAATGGGCAGATATTTTACACCTTTGGAGAACCGTCAATGCCTCTTAAACATCTTAGATTCACAGGTGACAATTTGAATAGTGGACACTTTGATGTTTATGAATATTTCAACTCTCAAAAGCTGGATGCGAAGTTATTGATGAAGCCGGTTGTATGCTTACATCGATTGACACATGCTCAATGTCACTTCAACACAAATCCAGCTGATTATTACAGCGGCAATCCAAGCTATGAGAACACAGTAAAAAGGAGGCATATCAGATGTCGTGGTAGATTTTCTGATACAGCTAGACGAAATCAACTTCGTGCAGCTACCGCCAAATACTCGCAGAAAAATCCACAAATTCATAGGGACGCTGTCGCTAAATACTTGCAAGCACATCCACAAGTTCATAGGGATGCTGTCGCTAAATACTCGCAAGCACATCCAGAAGTTCATAGGGACGCAGTCGCTAAATACTCGCAAGCACATCCACAACTTAATAGGGACGCAGTCGCTAAATACTCGCAAGCACATCCACAAGTTAATAGGGACGCTGT
>JANRMT010062806.1:32347962-32412938 GCA_026402145.1 Polypterus bichir lapradei | reverse complement strand
AAGTTAATAGGGACGCTGTCGCTAAATACTCGCAAGCACATCCACAAGTTAATAGGGACGCTGTCGCTAAATACTCACAACAACATCCACAAGTTAATAGGGACGCTGTCGCTAAATACTCGCAAGCGAATCCACAAGTTCATAGAGACGCTGTCACTAAATACACGGAGGCAAATCCACAAGTTAATAGAGCTTCTGTTTCTAGATACGATCCCAATAATGAAAAGCGGCTCATACGAAAACAACAAGTTTGGCTCAAAAAAGCCAATTGTGGATTTGCGTACGACCCAAACATACATTATGAGTCTGATAAAACAGTACACATTGGATCTATGGATGTTCACTGTGACTATTGTCAAGCAAAGAAGTGGAAATGCGAGTCTCCTGGTTTGTGCTGTAACGGTGGTAAAGTCTCTCACTCCTTTATGTAAGCTTCCTCACCTTCTTGAGGGCCTGTTAAATGGCGAACATCTTCAAAGTGAGCATTTCTTGAACAACATTCGAAAGTACAACAGCGCATTTCAAATGACATCATTTGGTGCTAACCAAATCGTTGAGGGAAATTTTATGCCTTCATTTAAAGTTCAGGGACAAGTGTATCACTTGATTGGCAGTCTTTTACCTATGCCAAGTGAGGAACACAAATTTTTGCAAATTTATTTCGTCGGGGATGATGAAAAGGAAGCACAAATCCGCTGCGCTAATTTTTCTGGACTTAACATGCCCCTGGTCAAGCAATTACAAAAAATGCTCCATGACTGTAACACTTACATCCAGGACTTCCACTCCACAATGGACAGTATTTCAGATGATGACAAAGACTTCAAAGTTGTCATTCACGCAGACAAAAACCATTACATGCACACAAAGGCAGATTTAATAAACCCACAGTTCATCAAGTTGGTGTTGTCATCGTTGGGCAAACGTTCAACAATAGAGATATTGTCTTGAAAACCAGAGACAATAAACTGCAACGCATTAAAGAAACCCACAGATCCTATGATGCACTTCAATATCCTCTCATGTTCTGCTATGGTGAAGACAGCTATTCTGTGTCTATACCTCAAGTTCATGCTACCAGTAAGTTACCTATGAACAAAACCGTCTCTGCAGCAAACTTCTATTCATACCGGCTTATGATCAGACAACATCATGCTAATAATATCCTTTTCTTCCGAACTTTATTAAATCAGTTTTTAGTAGATATGTACGCAAAACTTGAATCCGAAAGACTAAATTATATCAGACTAAATCAAAAAAAACTTCGGGCTGAAAATTACGTTCACTTAAAAGATGCTATTGACAAAAACGACACTGATTTAACAGAACTTGGTCAAGCTGTGATATTACCATCTTCCTTCACTGGAGGACCTCGCTATATGCACAAGCGTACACAAGACGCAATGACATATGTTCGTCGTTATGGCCGCCCTGACTTATTCATCACATTTACTTGCAATCCTAAATGGCCTGAGATCACTGAAACTCTCCTTCCACGTCAAAAACCTCACGATTGCCATGACCTTATCAGTCGTGTATTTCATCTCAAGATTCGCAAAATGATAGACTTGCTCACAAAGAGTAACATTTTCGACTGTACAAATTGCTACATGTACACCATAGAGTGGCAAAAGCGAGGTATTCCCCATGCACACATTCTATTGTGGCTAAAGGATACGATTAAACCAGCTCTCATCGATCAACTCATCCGTGCAGAAATTTCTGATCCACAGACTGACCCTGCCCTACACAAAATAGTAAAATCCAACATGATTCACGGGCCATGTGGACCTCATAATATCAACTCGCCCTGCATGATCAACAGAATATGCACTAAGAAGTACCCGCGTCCGTTCATCTCGCAAACTCAAACCGGAGAAGGTGGTTACCCTCAGTACCGCCGGCGCGCACCTGCTGATGGAGGTCATACAATTAACATCAAAGGAGTAGATATCGACAACAGATGGGTGGTCCCTTATAGTCCTGTGCTGTCCCGCTTCTTTAATGCTCACATCAATGTCGAATTTTGCAATTCAGTAAAATCAATCAAATACATCTGCAAGTATGTTAACAAAGGAAGTGACCAGGCAGTATTTACAATACAAAATCAAAATGACGAAGTATCTCGATACGAAGCTGGTCGTTACATTAGTAGCTCTGTAGCAGCCTGGCGCATTTTCTGTTTTCCCATTCACGAACGATTCCCTCCGGTCGTTCATCTTGCTGTGCATCTTGAGAACGGACAAAGAATCTATTTCACAGAAGGCAATGTTGCCGATAAAGTACACAATCCACCACAAACGACCCTTTTAGCATTCTTTGACCTTTGCAAACATGATGATTTTGCTAAACAACTTCATTATAATGAAATTCCATCATATTATGTGTGGGCAAACAACATGTTTCGTCGAAGGAAACAGGGCAACCCTGTACCAGGATATTCGGGAGTAAAAAAGGATAATGTACTGGGACGGGTCTACACTGTACACCCGAATAACTGTGAATGCTACCATCTTCGACTACTCCTCAACAAAATCACAGGTCCCACATCTTTCAAATGTCTCAGAACAGTTAATGGTGTCCTACATCCGACCTATAAGTCAGCCTGCAGGGCACTCGGTTTATTACATGATGATATCAACTGGGACGAGACACCGCAGGAAGCTCACCTCAAAAGATCCGTGAACTATTTGCTGTCATGTTGATGTTCTGCCAAATGGAAAACCCCTTAAACCTATGGGAAAAACATAAAGACAGCATGGCAGAAGATGTTAGGAGACAGACTGAAAGAGATCATATACGAACAGAAGTCCACCAGTGGTTAAATTTGATCTATAACAAGTGTCTACAGTTGTTTCAAAACTACGTCATTGCTATTGGAGGTCAATCTCTTCATCATTACGGTTTGCCTTCACCTTTAACAGAACTCGCACAACTTGCATCAAATCCCGAATACTTGAAAGAGACATCTTACAACACCTCGCAATTGGCCAATATAGTCACAAATAACGAGCGGTTGCTAAATAGTGACCAAAAGTCAGTTTATGAGCAAATCATGAGCAGCGTTGCGTCAGCCACTGGCACGGTGTTTTTCCTTGATGCTCCAGGTGGAACTGGTAAGACATTCCTAATAAACCTTCTCCTTGCAAAAATCCGAGCAAAACGTAACATTGCCATAGCTGTGGCTTCTTCTGGCATTGCTGCAACTCTTCTACAGGGTGGCAGAACTGCTCATTCAGCTTTCAAACTGCCTCTAAACCTCAACCATACTGAATCCCCCATGTGTAACATATCAAAGCAGAGCAACATGGCTGAAGTGCTGCGACATTGTCACCTTATTGTCTGGGATGAATGCACTATGGCACACAAAGCAGGTATTGAGGCTTTAGACAGGACCCTCCAAGACATCCGAAACACCAACAAACTTATGGGAGGCTTGACAGTGTTGCTGGCTGGAGACTTCAGCCAAACCCTTCCAGTCGTGCCCAGAGGAACACGCACTGATGAAGTTAAAGCATCTCTGAAATCTTCATACCTATGGCCACAAATCCATGTTGTTACTTTAAAAATAAGCATGAGAGTTCATTTGAAAGGCGACAAAAAAGCGGAGGAATTCTCTACTCTTCTGATGAGTATAGGTGATGGTACCTTCATACAAGAAAACCGTAAAATAAATATTCCTACAAATCTATGTCTCATCGTCAATACCTTACAAAGCCTTCTTCAAAATGTTTACCCCGATCTACGAAATCTACACCAAAATGACGTCTCATGGTTAAGAGAGAGAGCTATCCTGACACCAAAAAATGACATGACTACAACTTTAAACCACATTTTACTTCAAGAACTACCTTCACAAACAAAAACATATCAATCTGTTGATTCAGTTGTAGAAGTAGAAGACGCAGTTCATTATCCAGTAGAGTTTCTCCAGGCACTCCTGAGCATAATCTCATCTTGAAGGTTGGGGCACCAATAATGTTACTGAGAAACTTACAACCACCGAAACTTTGTAACGGCACAAGACTTCAGGTCACATCTCTACAAAACAACCTAATTGAAGCAACTATTTTTACTGGCAGTGCCTCAGGTGACACAGTTTTTATTCCTCGCATCCCCGTTATACCATCTAATCTCCCATTTCAATTCAAACGCGTTCAATTTCCTGTAAGGCTCTGCTTCGCAATGACAATTAATAAGTCTCAGGGACAAACACTACAAAAGGTTGGCATTGATTTGAGGCAGGATTGCTTTTCACATGGCCAACTGTATGTTGCATGCTCAAGAGTGAGCTCAGCACACAGCTTAGTCATATTACAACCAGAGGGCCGAACTGACAACGTGGTATACAGAGAGATCCTTAACAATTAATTTTTTACATATTTTCCCTCAGTCTAAAAATGTTTACTTTTTTATTAATAAAAATATTCAGACAGTATTTCACCGCTGCGAAGCGCGAGTATTTTGCTAGTTGTTAATAAATCAACTTCATTTAAACTTCATTTAAACTAGGGGACTCTGCCCCCTGCTCGTTTCACTCGCCCACCCACAGGTTTGGTTTACCGGATATACAATTTAAAGAGATTGTTATTTTCATGGGAATTGTTACATATGCATTATTTTCACTTTTACTTTAAAACTTTTGTAAAAACAATACTGTACTTGACCTTTACAGTATTTCTGGCCCCGGGCATGGTTAAATCTCTTTCTCACAGGACGTATAACACTGCTCGTGTTGTGAAGGGGGGCAGCTGAATGCTGAGATGGGAGCTCAGAGGTTTGCCATCAGCTGTTTACTCTGCTAAAAGGAAGTACACATTTCAACAGAACCAAGCAAACCTTTTTTTTTTTGTTTTTTTTTTTTAATAAAATCCATATAATCAAACCTCACGTTAGTTTCAACTGATAATATGGTGCCGTAGGCGTTTTTACCTGATCAACAGTTCATTAGTTCATTAAGTTTCACTACAGTTTATGTCTCCTGAACAAGAATAGATCAGGAGTGTGGATCATCAGTCTGACTCCAATTTATTGTTTTTAGCTTAAAAGACCAATTCTGAGTTTATGACCTTTATAATAAAACCTCAGAGACTAAGTAGCTCTCTTAGCATGTATTACATTAATAATACTTCATATGCAACTTCATAGGCTAAGGGGCATTGCTTAGCTTGTGTTTTAAGAATAAAGCCTCGGAGGTTAGGTGGCTTACCTAAATGCGTGTTACATTTAATTCACAGCCCACTATTAAAGAATACCCAGCAAATATGAATATTCAGTCTGTGAACCTCAGACGTTTGACTTGAAGCGTTTGTCTACAGTAAAAGGATCAATACCTTTCCAGAATTAATTACAATGCTAGGAGGCAAATAATGCCATTTTCTAAGCCTGCTTAATCCTGAGCAGGGTTGCGGGGGACTCTAGCCTATTCCAGCAAGCACAGGGTGAACATCATAAAACCCAGTTTTACCTTGAGAAAGCATACCTGTGGCTTTCTTCATGAATATGCATATTTATAGAGTGGTTTTTCAGAAATATAAAAACAGAAGCATACTCTTCTAAAAGTAACCCCAAAAGATTCATCATAACATTGGAATTAATTTAAGGCCAAATATGCCTAAGAACAAATTACACATGCCATAGCAATTCTTAGATTAATTCCAATGATCTCTGAAGACACAGAACTGGTTAGCTGTCCATTTGGTAGAGCTGTGGAAAACTTCCAACAGCTGTGTTGTTGGGAAAAAGGCCACATTATCCCGAAGTAAAACTGTTCTCACAATATAATATGAACTCTTTTTTTTCTGGAGACAAACAGCAGTTAATTATTGATACAAATGTAATTTCCTTCTGTCAAAAGACACTGGTTTCTATTGGCCTTTGATATCTTTAAGATTGGTTAAAATCACTATCTTATTCCTGTTGCAACAAAGTGCATAACAGGAAATGTATTTTGTGAGTTGCAAGGTTCTAACGGTGTTTGGGTGTGGATTTGTTAGGAGAAAAATTTGGGACACTGGTAGGATGTGGAGTCCGTAATTTGGAATTAGTTACATATTTTCCAATCAAATCAATATCATGAAACTATATACTTTTCAAAATAAGATTTTTTTCCCTAAATGTTTTCCTTTTTTAATGTTGTTTGAATATTAATCTCTAACAATATCTTTCCTTTGAGTGGTCAAAGAAACATGAGGTTTTCTGTAGCTTAAAAAATAGTCCTGTTCAATGGAGAGACAGAGATGAAAAGTCACATCGGAACTAAAGAAAAACATAAAAACTTAAATACTGTGTTCTTGACAATTAAGGCATTATAATAATGATAAAAAATAACAAATGGAAATTAAACATTAATAACACATAGAGTCAAAAGTAACCATTAAAAATGAATTAAGTGCATGTTCCTGACAATGTGGTTCTCCTGAAGAATGGTTATTTTATTGCAGAGAGAAAATTATATAATAAAAAGTTCATCATGTGGGGGTTGAAATGTCTACCCACCCACTGTGTGTCTTCTGATTTTTCATGGATACCCTCGAAGTGCATTATTCTTAATTACAAGTTAAAGGTAACAGGTAAAAAGAATAGAGCACAATGTAGTGGAAAAACATTTCACAGAACTATTGAAATCAGTGTAATATTGTCAACATTAGAATCCTAGGTAGAAATGTAATATACTTCAGTTTCTTGAGTCACAAATTGAAGCCTAGTGTCATGAGAGGTCACCATAATTATAATATGAAGGCCAATGTTACTCATCCACCACCGGTGATTGTCAAGTTATTAAGATACTCTGACTGGCAAATTATCCTGCAAGCAGTACAGAAGGATGAAATCATCACTTTTAAAGGCTATAAGATTCCCTTCCTCCCTGATTACAGTATCCAGACTGCACAGGCCCATGGCGTGAGGTTTCAAATCCTGAAGGAGGCCCATAGACATTAACATTCAAGCTTTTATTTTGTATCTGCCTAGAGTCTGCGTAGCACACACTAGCTCGCAGCAGCTTTTTTTCATCCCAAGTTGGCTTTGGAGGTGATCGATACCTTTCTTTCAACTCATACTTGACCTGACTGTTTATTGAACTCTCAGTTATTGCCTGTTTAAAGTATTACTGTAGCTGAATTCTAATTGCTAAATTCCCTGTAACACTCTTACTTTTTCTTACAGATTTTTTCAATTGCAGATCTCCTAAACATTTTTTCATAATCCCAAGAACAAGTGTCACCACAAAGCACAATTAACCTCATTCTGCCATGCAGAAAGCACTGCCATTCAAACTACATAACTCCTATACCCTCAATGAAACACAAGGAGCACACATCTGTCATTGTGTAAGCACAAATAAGCTTAATTGTTACCATAATACTCAAAAGGGTAAAGGGGACACAGGTAAGCCCTTTGTTTGGAAATATGAAGCCCAATAATCAAGAAGAAATCAAAAAAAGACAAAATAAGTAATTGGGGAGGAGAAGAACAGATCTAAGGGTAACAAGAAGAGCAAGAAGACACCAAATTATGGATAAGAGCTACAATTATTGACCATGTTATTGTCCATGAATATGAGAGAAGCTGAACAGCGGGTCCAGCCAAATCTAAGCTGCTTCTCAGTTGCATCCATAATTAGGACATTCAGGGAACTTCTTCTTCTTTTGGCTGCTCCTGTTAGGGGTTGCCACAGCGGATCATCTTTTTCTTTATCCTTCTGTCCTCTGTATCTTGCTCTGTTACACCCACCACCTTCTTATCCTCTCTCACCACATTCATAAACCCCCTCTTAGGGCTTCCACTTTTCCTCTCTGCTAGCAGTTCCATCCTTAGTATCCTTTTCCCAATATATCCAGTATCTCTCCTCAACGCAATCTCACCTCCCTGGCTTTGTCTCCAAACCGTCCAACATGAGCTGACCCTCTAATGTACTCATTTCTAATCCTGTCCATCCTCGTCACACACAATACAAATCTTAGTATCTTTAACTCTGCCACCTCCAGCTCTGTCCCCTGTTTTTTGGAGGGTTGCCACAGTCTCCAACCCTTATACCATAGCTGGTCTCACTACCATCCTGTAGACCTTGCCTTTCATTCTTGCTGATATCCGTCTGTCACAAATCACTCCTGACACTCTTCTCCACCCACTCCACCCTGCTTGCACTCTCTTCACCTCCCTTCCACACTCCCCGTTACATTGTACCCAGCCACAGGGGATGCACAAACCAGTGTGTTTCTTTATGCTGGGCCCAAGCCTGGATAAATGGGGAGGGTAAAATCAGGAAAGGCATCCGGTATAAAATTTTGCCAGATCAATATGCGGACAACAATACAGGACATTCAGAGAACAAAACAGGTAATTCACATTGCTGCACTACAGAGGTGTTGCATTGGCTCTTGCATAAACATACTTAAGTGTGTCTTTGTTCTGCCTCATAATGGAGAAAAGTTACAGTTTTACCCTACACACAAAAAATGGAACTATGCACATACAGTAATTCTGAAAACATGAATCTCATGAATCAACAACATGACTCATAACTGCTAAACTCTAAGCACAATTTCATTGGTCTCACTCAAAAATCATTCTAAATCAGTTTTGCAAATCTCTCAACACAAATTGCATCATTCAGCACACTTTGTTCACCTATAAACACTAACCTTCAAAATTAAACACACTGATTGCCAGTTCTCACTCATATTACACCTATGCATAATTAATTGGAAGAACAATTAATTCATGTGCCAGGTATAAAAGATGCCTGAAGTGACTTATACTGGTGTTAGGCAAGAAGATGGAGCAACAAGAACACAGAGGAAGAGGAAGAGGAATATTCAGAGTAAGAGTAAGAGGAGGCCTAGCAGCCAAGAAAAGCCTTCTAGGACAAGGAGAAATAAGAGGAAGGCAAAGGAAAGACAATTTCCCAATGGAATACGTGCAGCTTTGGTGAACTTTATAATCAATCATGGCCTAAACAAGACTGAAGCTGGGCAGCGAGTCCAGACAAATTTGAGTTGCTTCATAGTAGCCTTACTTATCTGGGCTTTTAGAGAAGAGAACAGGTAAGCAACCATTTGAGTTTATTTTACAGTACTCTTTAAAGTTTGTCTGTCTTTGGGCTCTCCCTGATTTTGCCTTAGTGTTTCTTTTCATTTAGCACATTGTGTTATAGATTATATTTTTTTATCTGATGGTATTTTATGTATTGAATATCGTTTTATTTGATAATTGTCTTTCACGTCATAACCAAGATGGCGGATGTAGAAAGTCAACAAAGAACACAGGATCCTACATGAACAGAATCGGCAGTGTATTATACACCAGACCATGCTGCAGAAACAGAAAGCCTGACTACAAGGAATACCAGAGATCTCGACTCGGCTCCACAACACTCTACTTGGATGCCAGCCTGAGTCAGCTTCACTCCTGCTCCACAATTGCTTTGGACGTCTTTGCCTTCCCGACTTGCCAGCACCTTGTAAGGACGTTTTAACTATTGGAGATTCCATTGTTCGCAATTTAAACTTTCCGTCATCTGACATGGAGCCCATGTGTCTTGGGTATCGAAAGGAAAGCACCACCAATCTTTGTGAAGCAGAAGAACAGACAATTTGGAAGTGTTATTCTCCACGCTGATGTAAATGATATTCGCCACCATAAGTCAGAGATACTAAAGAAGCACATATCATTGCTTGTTAATGCCATCAATGATGGCACCCCAGCTGCGAGGATCATCATCTCGGGACCACTTCCAATGATGAGGAGATCAGATGAAGCATTTAGCAGATTTCACTCCCTGAACACATTGCTGAAGACTTTCTGTGAGGAGAACCGCTCAGCTTCGTATATAACTGGGATCTCTTCTGGGAGAGTAGATTCAGAGCTCGGGTCCTCTCAGAAATCATCGCTAAGGTTGTACAATGCTCTTGAATATCAAATAATACGTTTAATGGGAGCTGGGTTGTCTATTGGCCTTGGAACTCCTGCAGATTTTTTTTTTCTCCAGCCTAACTGGAGTTTTTTTTGTTTTCTCTGTCCTAACAACCGTCTGACTTTACCTTGTTGTGCTGTTATTTTTTTCTGTAATATTATTGCTTATTTTCAATTGCTTTCTCTCCTTGTAACTTTCTTTTTGTCATCTTGTAAAGCACTTTGGGCTACACTGCTGTATGAAAATGTGCTATAATGACAAATGTTGTTGTAATGACAAATATAAATATGTATTAATATATAATGAATGCAAAGGGGCTTTATCTGAAGAAATACATTACGTTAAAACTATTATATCGAAATACAGATCTGCTAGAAAGTATAGGTGGCCTGGTATAAATATACTCAGCAAAAAAAGAAACGTCCTCTGACTTTCAACTGTTTTTACTTTCAGTAGACTTAATGTGTAAATATTTGTATGAACACTAAAAGAGTCAACACCATAAGACATAAACTAAAAATGTTTCACAATGTGTCCCTGAATGAAGGGAGGCTCAAAATCAAAAGTACCAGTCAGTATCTGGTGTGGCCACCAGCTGCTTGATGTACTGCAGTGCATCTCCTCCTCATGGACTGGACCAGATTTGTCAGTTCTTGCTGTGAGATGTTACCCCACTCTTCCACCAAGGCACCTGCAAGTTCCTGGACATTTCTGGGGGGAATGGCCCTAGCCCTTACCCTGCGATCCAACAGGTCCCAGACGTGCTCAATGGGATTGAGATCTGGGCTCTTCGCTGGCCATGGCAGAACACTGACATTGCTGTCATGCAGAAACTCACGCACTTTTTGCCACTCCTGTCTGGTCCAGCGAAGGTGGGTTTGTGCCCATAGGCGGCGTTGTTGCTGGTGATGTCTGGTAAGGACCTGCCTTACAACAGGCCTGCAAGCCCTCAGTCCAGCCTCTCTCAGCCTATTGCGGACAATCTGAGCACTGATGGAGGGATTGTGTGTTCCTGGTGTGACTCGGGCAGTTGTTGTGGCCATCCTGTACCTGTCACGCAGGTGTGATATTCGGATGTACCGATCCTGTGCAGGTGTTGTTACACGTGGTCTTCCACTGCGAGGATGATCAGCTGTCCTTCCTGTCTCCCTGTAGCACTGTCTTAGGCGTCTCACAGTGTGGACATGGCAATTTATTGCCCTAGCCACATCAGCGGTCCTCATGCCTCCCTGCAGCATGCCTAATGCACGTTCACGCAGATGAGCAGGGACCCTGGGCATCTTTCTTTGGGTGTTTTTCACAGTCGGTAGACAAGTCTTTTTAGTGTCCTGCGTTTTTAGAACTGTGACCTTAAATGCTTACTTTCTGTAAGCTGTTAAGGTCTTAACGACCATTCCACAGGTGCATGTTAATTAATTGATTATGGTTAATTGAACATGCATGGAAAACATTGTTTAAACAATTTGCAATGAAGATCTGTAAAGTTATTTGGATTTTTAAAACATTACTGTTGAAATACACAGTCCTGAAAAAGGGACGTTTCTTTTTTTGCTGAGTTTACAAGCCATTTGGTAACACAATCCTTAATATGACCTTATTTAAAATTAGAGCTTTAACTAGTAAAACATTTTATGTAATTGACTTTATCACAGATAGTAAAATAGATTGTTTAATTCTATGTGAAACATAATTAAAAGAAAGTGGTGCTAGTGTCCTTTTAGAACCTGCTCCTCTGGATTATAACTTCTTTCATTCTGTTCACCAAGGGAAGAAAAGGGATGGCCTTGAAAATTTTTTCTATCCGGTTAAATTGTAATGTTATTAGTCTTGGTAATTGCACATCTTTTGAGTATCTTGCTCAAGTTATTCAAGGTGTTTCACATTCTCTACTACTTACCGTTTATTGTCCATCATACGATAATGCAAACCTTTATTGATGTATTTTTGAACTTATTAGCTTTAATAATAGTGGCTTAGCATAGGTTTGAAATGCTGGGCTATTTTGATTTTCATGTAGATAATCTGGGTAACACAAAGGCAGGAGAATTTATGAACCTTCTGATCTTGTTTGATCTCAGTCAGCATTACACCCAGCCAACACCTAAAGGGAGCCACATGCTCGATTTAGTCATATCAAAGGGAGTTACGTTTCTTTTTTCAATTGCTAAGAGACATTCTGCAATCCTGAAGTCATGCTCTCAAAACTCTGCAAAGAGTCTGCAACACCAACACACAGCTTAGCCAAACAGTTAATCTTCCCCCATACAATACCATACTATGTGATCCTGTAATGTTATAATCCATCCTCTCCTCTGGATTTGGCCACAACTTCTCATCAATGTCACATCTGATGTTTTC
Source organism: Polypterus bichir lapradei (assembly GCA_026402145.1). Taxonomy (NCBI): domain Eukaryota; kingdom Metazoa; phylum Chordata; class Cladistia; order Polypteriformes; family Polypteridae; genus Polypterus; species Polypterus bichir. The sequence continues at coordinate 32,400,664 of JANRMT010062806.1, read as the reverse complement.
TCTAGCAATGCATCTAGGGTAGTATCTTTTGACATGCCTGATCCATCTTTGACATTACTCTGGTGTAATATCATGGCATCCAGCAGTCATAGCATCCAGTAAGGAAATGTGATCATGTGGGCGGTGGTCATAAACCTTCCACAGTCACACAGAAAATAATTCCTCAATGGGGTGCAGGTAGGGGGAGTATGATGGCATATGGTGTGCTGCAAAGCACTATGTTACTGCAGGGGAGTAGTGGAATGCCACACTATCCTACACCACAATAAATACTTATGCATTTGTGCTTACCTGCTGTCTCTGATACTCTTGTACCAGTTTCCTGTAAGATTCACTGATAAACAAAATTAGGTGCTAAATGTTGTATGGGCCAGTGACTGGTTTGTGTGACACAACAATATCATTGCATATTGCAACAAACCTCCTCTCTGTCCTGGAGCTTTCACAGTTGTGCTTTGTCCTACAATATTTCATTCTCGCTAACGTTGTTTTGCCAGATTAAACCTAGCTTCATCCACAAAGATGAACACTTGGGCTGTTTGCATAGCCTCCAACTCTATGACCCTCTAACAGGAAAAACACAAGGTACCATATTGTAAGAATTACATTACATTACAGTAGCATACATTACTGTATACAAAGCTCAATATGGGATGATTATTTTAGTATATTGGAATTCAAGTATTTATACAGAACCTGTAAGGAAGACAGCCTTATTCAGAGCCGATGATCAATTAGTGGCACAATACCCCTGTAGCAACTCTGGTGCACAAGGGTCTTGTTCAATGGCAGGGTAGTTGGGCTTGGACAGGATTTGTACCCTGGACTGTTTTATTCAGAGTGCTTTACCTTCAAAGCCACAACCACTATTACATTGCATAGACTGCTTACCTGGAGTTATTGGTATCTGAGTTCCTACACATTTACACCGTTCCTTTCAAATGGGACAGTGTATAAGCACTTCATTGTCAGCTTATGCTTTTGTAGTACTCTAACAATTGTTGCCAAGTTGACCGTTGTCATGTTGCCAAATACTGTGTGGTCTGCCAGAACTCTGTCTTGGATTTCATGAAGTCGTATGATATTTTGAGGAGTGACCATTCAACAACGGCAGTTTCCTGTTCATCATTAAAAAATTCTGCCTCTGGTGCCTGTGCAAGGTACTCTTTGGATCCTATGGGAGAAACTCAATACTCAATACATGTCAATGTACTGTATATAGTACATACTGTAATGAGCAGTTCTGACACTGCTAAAGACTGCATCCTATCATCTGGTTTGGTGGGCTATTCTTATGATTGATGCAAATGTGGCATGTTGCAGATTTTGCTGCACTCTTAACCCTGCCTTTCTGTTAGAGAGTCCAGGATTGATTACATGGTCAATAACTGTAGCCCTTATTTTATCTGTGACCATTGCCTTCCCCTCCTTCGCTGGCCTCTCCCTTTGTCTTTGAATTCCGTGCATTGTCCCTGAAGTGGCGATCTGACATGCATGAGGAAGAGATATTGCAATGTGTCCTTGAGGCATGTGACCCTCAGGTGGCAGCTACTCTGAGGGGGGGGGTCATGAAATCAGTGGATGAGTTGGTGAAGGTGGGGTTCTGAGTGGAAAAGGACTGGGCAGCTATCGGGATTAGTGGGTCTTGAAAAGGGCCCTGTCCCAAACCAGGAAAAGCCCCAGTGGATCCCCATGCCAATCTCACCTTGCTGCAAGCCACCTTGCCCCTCTTAGTGGTGCACGTACAAGTGTGAGGAGTCACTGGAGAAGCAGTCATAGATACAGGGAGCACTTATACCCTTATGAAATACAGCTTGTGGGAAAAGCTTAAAGTGCCTCATGAGCAGTTAAGTTAAAGTGCAAAAGTAAAATTCTTTCTTGCGGATGGAAGGGCGCACAGGGCAAAGGTCAGGGCTCCTATGAGGCTCTGCTTACATGAGACACACTGTAAGACAAAAGTTTACATCCTGGAAGATGACCACCTGTCAAAGCCCTTATTACTAGGAATGGACTCTGTTATGTCAGTAGGTTTTACCATCCATCTGTCGTGGCTGGAGTACGAGTTGCCGGGGGGGGTGAGGTCCATCAGTTTGGGACGAAGGCTCAAAGTAATCTGGTTTGGCCTAACTTTTATTATTACCTCGCGCAGTTGATGGATGAGCCAAGCCCAGCCCAGTAGACAAGGCAATTCTTGAACAACCGAAGCTCGTTCAGCCATTGCTTAGAAGGTGGCGCTCTGTGTGGATGGACAAGTTGGGTCAGACTGAGGTGTTGTGTCACCACATCCACACAGTCGACCCAGTTCCGGTTCGGCACAGAGCCTACAGAGTGTCCCCTCTGAAAAGAGGAATAATTAAGGAGTGGGTCGACCAGATGTGGGCGGATGGGGTCGTCGAGCCTTCCACCTCGCCATGGGCTAGCCCTGCAGTGCTCATTCAAAAGGCAGACGGGACCTACCAATTCTGTGTGGACTTTCAGGAGCTGAACAAGAAGACCTTGAATGATGCTTACCCCATGCCACTCGTCCATGACATCTTGGAGTCCTTGCATGGAGCAGCAGTTTTCAGGTCCTTAGATTTGAAGTCCGGATATTGGCAGGTGAGGATGGGGAACAGTAGCATGGAGAAGACCGATGTCATACAATACGATTTATTTTTATATGGGAAAAAATGGAAGAAACCTTGGGAAAGGCAGTTCAAAGAGAGACCCCTTTCTAGGTAGGTTGGGCGTGCAGTGGGTGTCAAAAAGAAGGGAGTCAATACAATACAATACAATACACAGAACAGAACACATCCTCAGGACAGTATACAAATAAAAATTTTAGAAGTACGTAGCAGAATTTAACAGCAGATGATATTACATAATATGATTTGGATATGTTTAGAGTCCTGGAGACCTCGGCCATCAAGCTGCCTGCCCCATTTGGCTATTCCACAGCTGAAATAGCGCTGGGCCAGCCAATCTGATGAAAGGACCCCTCTTTCCCACAATTCCTGCGATCCTCCATCAGGGATGACTTTACCTTGGGCAGGCAAAACAACTTGGCAGGTGGGCTCTGGCACCAAGTGCCACATTTGAGTGCTGAGAAGAGAAACAGAATAGGTGAGGGTTAGTATCCAATTATAACTATCATGTTACTTATGTTTTAGTGCTAATGACTAACAACAGAGATTAAGTATGTACAGTTAATCAGCAGATCTAGTCAGGATATGCTAAACTGAAGTAGTGAGTCTTCAGCCGGGATTTAAAAGCTGAGACCGAAGGGGCATCTCTTATAGTAGCAGGCAGACCATTTCACAGTTTTTCCCTGTAACTAAAAGCTCGACCTCCCACTGTTATTTTATTAATCCTTGGAATCCTAAGCAGACCGGCATCTTGAAATCTTAATGTGCGCTCTGGTTTGTAAGTCATGATAAGTTCAGACAAGTAAGCCGGACCTTGGCCATTTAATGCTTTATATGTTAAAAGGAGGATTTTGAAATCTACCCTAAACTTAACCGGGAGCCAGTGTAAGGATTTAAGAACTGGAGTTATGTGCTCGTATTTTCTTGTTGTTGTAATAATTCTTGCAGCAGCATTTTGAATTAACTGGAGTCTGTATAAAGAACAGTTTGAACATCCAGTGAACACCGCATTGCAGTAGTCAATCCTACTAGAAATAAATGCATGAATTAATTACTCAGAATCCTGTTTATTTAGAAACGCCTTAATTTCCTAACATTTTTAAGATGGAAGAAACATGATTTGGGCAACTTTGTAATATGCGCTTTAAATAACATGCTAGAGTCAAAGATAACTCCTAGATGTCGGGCTGATTCAGTGAAATTAATAGGGACTCCAACTGAGTTAAATGATGACAAAATATTGTTGTGATCAGTGTCATTCCCTCCAACAATTAAAATCTCTGTTTTATCTGTATTTAAAGACAAGCAGTTCTCATTCATTAGCTCCTTTAATTTACTAACACAACTAATTAAAGACAACATTGGAGAAACTTAATTTGATCTAAATGAAAGGTCATAACTGGGTGTCAACTGTATACGAGTGTAAATTAACATTATGTTTCCTAATGATAGATCCCAGTGGAAGCATGTAAAGTGAAAACAGTAAAGGTCCCAGTACTGAGCCCTGCGGGACACCATATTGAACTTCTGTGTATAATGATGGAGTATTGTCGGCACATTTCTGTACAGAATGGAATCGATTTGATAAATAAAAACTAAACCAAGAAAGCACGGTGCCTGTAAGCCCAAAATCATTTTCTAGCCTGTGCAGTAAAATAGAATGGTCAATGGTGTCAAGTGCTTCACTTAAGTCCAACAACATAATTACAGTGGAATTTCCTTCATCAGAGGATATCAGAATGTCGTTTACAACCCACGTTAGTGCTGTTTCTGTACTATGACCAGTGCGGAAACCCAGACTGGAATTTCTCAAATAAATTGTCATCACCCTGGAGGGGTTGTTCCAGTTTCAGGTGATGCCCTTTGGACTTAAAAAACGCAGGGGCATCATTCCAACAGCTAATGCAGCAGGTCCTTCAGGGGCTCATTGGGAAGACCTGCTTTGTCTATATAGATGACATCATTGTATTCTCCCCATCTATCCAACAACATCAAAGGACCTTGATCACATCTTCCAGTGACTGCATAAGGCTCAACTTACATTCAACACCAAGAAGTGTAGATTTCTACAAGACCATCTGACCTTCCTCAGCCATGTGGTGTCTGCAGATGGTGTCCGAGTGGACCCAAAGAAGATTAAGTCCATCTTGGACTACCATCCCGTGCCCCAGGAGGTAAAAAGTCTCCAACGCTTCCTGGGAATGGCTGGGTGGTTCCACAAATTTGTCCATGGGTTTGCCGACATCGCTGCCCCATTGTTCCAGCTGCTGAGGAAGGGATCCCCATGGGAGTGGTCGCCAGCATGCCTGGACTCCTTCGAAAGTCTCAAACAGGAACTGACATCACCACCAGTCCTGGCACAGCCTGATCCAATATTAACCTTTCAGGTCCACACTGGCGAGAGTGACCTCGGGCTCGGCGCCATTCTCTCTCAAACGAGTCAAACAGAGGAGAGGGTGGTGGCCTATGGCTCACGGTCACTAAAGGTCGGTGAGTATAATTATTCCACCGCCGAGAAGGAATGCCTCACTGTCGTGTTGGCCGTGGAGAAGTGGCGTCACTTCCTGGAGGGGACTTCATTTCAAATCTACACTGACCACCGGGCTCTGACCTGGGCATTGAATTGCCCAAAGACCACATCTAGGCTAACCAGGTGGGTATTGCGCCTCCAACAGTTCAAGTTCAAGGTGTGCTATCAGAAGGGCTGTGCTAATGTTGTGCCCGATGCTTTGTCACGGGTGCATGAGCCTGCACTGGTGGGGTGTGCGGTATCAGTCTCTAACTCTTGGCCTGATCTTCCCCTGAATATGCAGGAAATTGTTCAGTTTCAAGCAGGCAGTCCTGTATGTCAGGGGTTGAGAGGGGGTCCGGGGGGAGACCTGACCGCTTACGTTATAGGGAACTTCAAGGGGCACTCTGTCGCTTTGTTCCACCAAAAGATCGGGGTGAAATGGTGGCCGACTATATGCAAAGACATCTGGTCCCATGTCTAGACTTGTACCACCTGTCAGTGATACAAAACCCAACCTGGTCTCCCTTCGGGACAGCTTCAGCCAGTAACCATCACTACCCCAGGGGAGAGCCTAGGTGTGGACCTAATGGGACCATTTCCTGCCAGTAAGGACCAGAAAACCTACCTGATGGTGGTTGTGGACTATTTTATCCGATGGGTGGAGCTATTCCCTATGGCTAATGCCACAGCCAAGTAGATATACTCCACCCTGAAGGACGAGATATTTACCCGATGGGGGTTGCCAAAGAACATCATCACAGACCGGGGCCCACAGTTTACCGGATCAGAGGCTGAAGAATTTTGGAGACAATGGGGGGTGGTTCGCCTGAAGACAACAGCCTACCCCCATCTAATCACACCGAGAGAGTGAACCAGACCCTGAAGACAATGATTGCATCCTTTGTCGGAGACCACCATTAGGACTGGACAAAGTGGCTGCCTGAGCAATGAACACGGCAGTGCACAAGGTTACAGGTGAGAGCCGTGCATTGTTAGCTTTAGGCAGACAACTAAATGGTCCTCTGGAAAGAATAATTGATCATAATCCACCCAAACCAGACACATCGATTCATGATCACATACAAGCCTTACAGCAAATTACACAATGGGTGAAGGAGAAGATGGTGAGGTCGACAGTCTCGATTGTACAACTAGAGACATAAGCTTGTAAAATTCTCGGTTGGGGAGAAAGTCTGGATCATGACTCATCCCCTCTCCAAAGTCTCAGATAAATTCACGGCTAAACTGGCTCCAAAGTGGTTCGGCCTGGCAACTGTTGTCCAACAGAAGGGTCCGGTGGCCTATGCGGTAGAGTGGGGATTGCCGGGGACGAAGAAGGTAGGCACGGTAAACATCTTAAACCTCAAGCCTTGGTTCGGCCGTACACCATGGCCTGGGGGTGGGGATTGTAGCAGTGCTACTATAAGTTAAAACTGCATCTCCCAGCAGTCCCTGCAGAGGCTCTGATTGGTCTTCTGTGTGGGGTACAGGGGCAGTTGGGGTCAAAGATGGTCAGAGTGGCTCTTAAAGGAGGGCAGGTGTCAAAAGAAAAAAAAAAGTGTTTTGTTTTTATTTTTTGTGTTCTGTGTACCTGTCTGGTGGCCTTCTGTAGATCAACCGTACTTAGTCATTGTGTCCTGGATTGTTTCGTTGTTGGAGTCTGGATGATCTTCTGTCTACCTGTGTGCTGAAGACTGTTAGTGGATTCATGGCTTTCCCGCAAGAAAAGGAGCGCTCCTGAACCATCCACCTGTCTTCACCTTTACAGTGTCTACTAGTAGGACTGTCTTTTCATTCCCTTTCAAAATACAGATCTCTGGACTTATTAACTTCATCATTTCATTACATCCGGTGGTGTTTTCCATGGACTTTGCTGGGTGGGGGTTGTTTGTGTTTGTGGTTTAATGTAATATCGCCGTGGGAGTTGTCACACATGTGCGCATGGGAGGCAGCTAAAGGGCTTAAGTAAGGGCAGTTCCGAAGCATGCTGGGATGTGGCAGAGTGCACTGACTCTTTTTCTCTCTTTCCTGTAGACCATTCATGGGAGATCCCACCTGGCTCTCTTGACGTCACTTCCGGGACCGAGCCTATGGAAGAAGACCTTGCCGGCCCCGGCCCCTGTGATGTCACGTCCGGACTCGAACCTATGGCTGAAGACCATGAGCTCGATCCCTATGATCTCACTTCCTGTCTTCCCCTTTAAAAACCTACACTATTTTCCTAGTCCCTCAGTTCTGTTTTGGACTCGGGTTTGTGCACAGCAGTGCTATATTCATTTGATCAACTTTGCAGCCAGGAACTCAATTATACGGGTGGCTGCCCCAAACCTTTTTCATGACTCATATGTCTCGTGATTGTGACAGGGTACAGGGGTGTTTTTTTGTTGCTTTCATTTCATTATATTCTTTAATTATTGTAACCCTCCACCCGTTGCTGTTCTCACGGCTCTTCTACTCTTCATTCTGTGTATAGTAATAACCTGTTTTTTACCATAAGAAAGATCAACATCAGAGCGGTAAATAATTACTGAAATATTATAGAATAGTTTGGGTAACTTGGTTTGTAGGGCGCAAAGCCTCCTGACATTCATGTCCAAATTTTTTTACAGTAGCACTATCTCTGACTACAACCAAAGAGGAGCATATTGTTAAGCAATGTTATTTTGGCACCACGTCTGCTGGCAGCTTTTCTACTACTGTATAATTAATAGTCAGCCTGAATTCACTGGCTTTTCCAATGCAGGCAGCCATGTAAATAATATGGTAGAGCATTTTAATGTGATGATACGGGTTGCAGCAGACCTGGTAACACCTAAGAAACGTGTTAAGAAGTTATTTACATTTGTAGTACAATGGAAAACGTAGAGAGTTTGCAAACTTAAAAGGGAGTGCCATAGGGCAGAATGTCAATGAAGGAAGACTAAACTAATGGTCCATTATGAAATCTTAAAGGCTAGTATAACTGATTATTATATAATTAATGAATAATTACTTAAATATAATTTAATCTGGCTTTCCAGTAATTAAAACATTACATAGTAATATGATGATAGGTTTAGCTCTTTAATGTATAAATAAGAACCAGGTATTAATCCATTACTTTGTTGTTGTTTTTTTTTGTCTCCGATCATCTGTGGTGGTGCTATGCACCACTCACACCTGCTCAAAGTGCTCTGTTTTGCAGTCACCTGGGGTACTGAAGGAAACAAGGAGGACTTGGAAACCTTTACTGAGGACTGTGCTAACTGTACCAACTGTGCACAGCAGAGGGTGGGCAACCACCTGGCCTAAGTAATTCTGACTTCTACGATGCAGAAATTGATTACTTAAGTATCTGAATAGTTTGCTCCTGTTTTCTGACTGTGGCCCTCCAGAGGTTTATTTTTCTCCTACTGAACCAAACTTAGGAGTTTGGTATTTTCCTCTCCTTCGTGTGAGATGGTTAACAAATCACATTCTGGAATCAAGAACTCCATCTACATCCTAAATCTATCAAAACTACTATGGACTGTTTTATTTAGTTGTGCATCTTTTCATTAGATTTAATAACATCAAACTTTCTCTACTTAATGTTTTTCCATGTACACATGCCTAAGTCAAATGCATATCAGTAAAGCTCAGTCCAACAAAAAGCTTTTTTTTCATATTAAGGCAGCCAGACCCACAGCAGGACTAATACCAATAGTCATAAGTACAGTGAAACTCCTTCTTTTTCATCCAGAGCCTTGCAGCCTCCTTTCTCCTTTATAGGCGAGCCTCATAAGCATTATCCTCCGACTCTGGCCTCTTTTGGGAGGCGGCTGGCTCCTTTTTAAGCCACACTTGGAAGCACTCCAGGTGGTTCATTAGGGAGGTCTAGAATTGCTCCCAGGCTACCGAAGCCCAAAGTAGGGCTCTACAGCTCCCACAGATCTCACAGCTCACCCATGCTGCATCCACAGATCCCAACAGGGCTGTGCCGGCAAAAATTAACTCCCACACAGCCCTGTGGGAATCCGAGGTGCCATTGCAACCCAGGAGGGCTGCCAATTAACAGTTTGAAGAAGATAGCACCCTTCAGAAGTCCTTTCCCCCTGTCCTTCCATTTCGGGGGCATCTCAGTTGGGTAATGGAGTCAGCTGCCATATATTTTTATATACATCTGATTGTTCTCTTGCCATCTTTATGTATAACAATTTTAATTAGAAAACATTCACACAAGAACAAGAGAGAGTGATTTCTTGCAATAACACAATAAGACTTAGACATATTCAAATCAAAGTAGTCAATGACCACACAGTTTTCAATAACATCCAGCAGGTCTCCCAGTCAACACTGGCCCAAATCCTTAAAAAACCATCAAGTTCAAATGAAACAACTTTATCGAGTGTGGACTGAAAGAAATTCAAACGGGATGAAAGACCTGTAGCATGAGCATGTGGAGGTAAGTATTGTTCACTTCACTGAAATATTGTGCATTGCAAACATAACCTTTTTTCATGTAAGTTTACTTTATAGCAGGCCAATATTGAACTACACATTGTTGTCTTTTACTGTATGTATTTCAGAGACATTTGCAAAAGGATGCTGAGGAAATCCCACATGAGTTTATATAAATGGATGAGGCTGATTTTAACCTCACAAAAGTCAGAAGAAGAGGAAGAAACATCATTTGCAACAGGTTTATTTTCAACGAGGGGGTAACATTACCCTTTACGCTGCCATCACACAGAATGGGGTCCTCCATTGCCATGCCAACTTGAGCATCTGGACATAGGACTGGAGATTGTGAACCTTCCATTGCCATCCTGAGAAAAACTCTTCAATGAGGCTTAGGAAGGGGGAGTATGTTGGAAAGTATTGGACTGTAATTGTGGGTGTTAATGAAAACAGTTTTGAACCAGAGGAGATGGGTATAAAGATACATTGTCCCAGATGACAATGAATTGCATCTGGTCCATTTGGTTTGCGGATGTGACAATATTGTGTAATCTGTCGAAAAAATGTGAGAATGAAGAGATCACCTGTCTGTTTCAGTTGATAGATTGAAGTATAAATGAACCTGTATCTGGGAAGTCCAACTTGTGGTATCATGGCAGAACCCCAACAATGTAGACAGAAGAACCCTGAAACAACACTGGGTAAAGGTGATTAAAATGCACAAGGTAGGGGATGAATACAATAAAATATCTGTCACTGAATTTAGTTTGAGACACAACCTGGCCAAAACACCTTGTGACCCTCATCCCGGTTGGCATAATAGAACATTGGATAAACTGGAGGAAGCTAGAGACCAGGGGCCTTATGCATAACGCTGTGCATAGAATTCACACTAAAACATGGTGTACAGACAAAAGCGGGAATGTACGTACACACAAAAAAATCCAGATGCATAAACCTGTGCGAACGCCAACTTCCACTTTCTTCCGCTCAATAAATCCCGGTCAGCGTGAAAAGTAACGCACTTGCAAGAGCCTGCTGCCCCACCACAATTCTCCCAGAGTTACACCTCTTTGAATATGCAAAAAAAATATAAATAGCTCTTAAGCTCAGTGTTCTGTGAAAAGACAATGGCAAAAGCATGGGGGAAAATAGAAGAATCTCAGCGAATACTGAGTGGAGGCAAGAAAAAACTTACTATTTGTTGGTTTAAACAGTGGTATAAACAACAAAAGGAAGTTGGTCGAGTGACATAGGGTGTCAGAGAAACTCGAAAGCTCAAGTTCACAAAGTCACAAAGTTTACAGTGAGGTAATTGTACTAATAAGTACAAACAGTTCTACAAGGAGCACTTGATGGACTTATTGAGTGCATTTATAGTTCTTGTGATGAAACTGTTTCTGAGGGACAGTGTCCCTACAGGAAAGGCTATGAAGTGTTTGACGTATAGGAGCAGTTCAACATTCTTCTTTACTCAGTAGCCACCGTGCATGCCTTGCACAGTACATGTATCGTGATTGTGACTGAGAGAATAAAAGTGAAAAAAAAAAACGGTAACTTTTACAAGTCCTATAAATGTACACCATCTGTTACAGAGGCAAACCAAATGTATGTGTGTACTATATAATATTAACGATAAGAGCAGCTCAGTACTGAAAATGGCAAACATAGGAGGCAGTCAGGATCGAACCGGAGACTCTTGAGCACAAGTCAGCAAATCTTACCACTATGCCATGGAAGCTGTTTTATTGTCCTTGAACCTTTTGTGAAAGTGTTTATTTGATCTTTGGACTTCAGGCTTTACACATTATATAGCTTATGCCAACAAATGACAACAGTATGTCATTTACTACTAAAATATGAAAAACGTTTCTGTTTTAACAATGTGTTTACACAGATTATTGTAGAAGCGGAACACAAATGAAATGCATGTGTTCCAAATAACAATCTATTATTTCCACTCTAAAACTCCAGCACTTCACTCCCAGATAATCAATCAAGGCATGAACTGGGAGAAAATTATGCACGTTCTGCGGCGGTGGGGGGATGGGACATCAGGCTGCTTGCTGCTTGTCTTTATCGGCACATTTACAGGACAAAAGACACTGACGGAGAGGTGCGAATGGATTTAAGGTGGGCTGGATCTACGAGTTTTTTCGTAGGCTCTGGTAATTCTAGTGTTAAATGTACTACAGTACTTTTAAGTACAATGAAAAAACCAAGCATAAATACTTTTTTTACTAAGCCAGCCAATTTGTATGTTTTTTCTTTTTGTTTTTTGTGAAAACATCAATCTTGAGAGAATGTCTCTGTGGGATCTATTGGTTTATTTTTGTCAATTCTGCATTCCCAAGTCTAACAACTGTATCTGACATGGATGAAGTCCCCACAGATGTGTTAAATATATTAAATACCAAAGGAATAAAGAAGCAAGTACAGAAAAAAACTTTCTTTAAAAATACTCCAGTATCAAAAATGCATGAAAAGAAAGGAACATTTTCAGATGTGTATAATGAAAAATGTGTTCTTTACTAATAAAATATAACAAACTAGGCTTCTTCAATGTTCAAAATGAAATACAGAATGGAAGCAATTTTGTGAAGATTAGTTGTTCTAAGGTAAATAAGAGAACTCAAACCAGCACAAATACTACATTTTTAAATTTACAACATATGTTTACTGTACCAGAACAGCACATTAAGGCATCAAGGTGAAACAGTGGTGAACATTGGGATTAATCTCTGGCCTCATTCTGTATCTGTACACTTTTACACTACTTGAAAATACTGATATAAATTCATATTGAAGATATTTATCGGCACAGGAACAAGTTTGCTGTACTTTTGGAGTAATGTAAAGTTAGTCTGGGGTTATTTTACAACAGACAGTCTTCCACTATGCAATATGTCTTAGGACAGTGTTTCTTAAACTTTTTTTTCTCATGGCCTGAACCTGACCCTTCTTAGTGTGTTCAAGGCCCAATCCATGACTATCGTTAGTATATCCAGAGGGGGTTACGTGACCCATTCCCATTGAATACAATGGTGAGTCACGTCTCTGCGCGACACAAAAGCAGGCAACGCGAGACTCATTTGGGGTCACATCCCATAGTTTAAGAAACTATACCTTAGACTATATCCCTTGGGTAAGTGGAGGTTCAGCAGTATACAGTGTGTGTGGAAATATATATGAGCCATGCTGGCTGGTAAAAGTTGACCCATTTATAGCTGCAATACATTGCATACCTTTACTTCTTTACTGAATAAAATGCCATAATATTAATAATAATGTACTTTATAATGCAACTCTTGCCCTTAATAAGCAATTTAAACACAGTTAATATTATTTAATAAAATAGGCACTGTGTACCAGTTAATTAATTAATGCCTTATATTGTACAGTTTACAATGGCTACAGATTATTGATCTGAAAAAGAAAACAGATAGCCACTTGAACCTACCTGTTGCTATATATAATAATTAAAATTATTGTATAATTATTTTGTTTGCCTTTTTTAGGGTTTTTTTTTTTTACATTATTTGTATTGCATATACAAAGTACAAGGAATCTTTTTGAATACTATGTTATGTGCATGTTTCCATAGAACATATATGGTGTTCACATGTCACTTTATCTTAAATTTCATGGCTAATTGTTAGAACTGACTCTTTAGTTAAAATATTTATGGAATGCTGTTATTTGTAATTCTTTATTATTGTCTCTCTTTTTAGGCTATACTAAAGTCACAAATGTGTTTCTGTCTATAATTATTGAGAGTAGTGACAACAATTATTTCAGGCTTGAAAGTCAGCTTGAATAAAGTGAACTTCCTTCAGTTGTATCTTTCAGGAAGAAATAGCAATGTGCCCCATGCACAGTAAGGAGCCCCTCCCAAAGTTTTAAGAAGTCTGATAGTGAGACAGAAATGGCGAGGCATCTGCACAGCATCCAGGCATGAGGTATTGGGCTGTGGGGGAAAGGATTAAAGTTTCAGAAAGTGATTACTAGTCAGAGGGTAATCAGAAGTTGGAGTGTTTGTAGTGACTCACATGCACTCAAGCATGAAGTTGAGTGGGAAAAGGTCTGGGATATTTGAAGTGTTTTTGTTTTAGGCTTTGAAAGATCTTGATGGTTCCTTTGAACAGTCTGGAGAAGAATGAAGGGAATGGGACTAGAGTCAACATTTGGATAGGAGTTATGTTTTGTTTGTGACTAAAAATGTTGTTTTGTAGTCCTTTCTAACAGCCTGGACAAGGGAGGAAAGAATGGAACAAGAGGCATGAAGTTTTGTTTTTTTCCCCATACAAAAGGGTGGGCAAATGTTGGTTTCTAGTTGTCTGTATTGAAAAAGATATGCAGGTTATGATTATTTAAATTGCTTTATTAACTCAAAAGAATGTCACAATGGCACAGTGCACATAAGACACAAGTTGTGTGTAACAAATAAATAAATAATAATACAAGAATAAACTCATTTCATGTACTCACAAGTGTAAGCCTACTTTTGCCTACTCCTGTATATTCTGTGCTCTTTGATTTACTTGTGTTCCACAAAATTTACAGAAAAACTTCAACTTCAAAATTGGTATTTTGACCTGTTTTAATAAAGTTTTGTTAAGACTACCAGAAATCTGTTTTCCTGATCTTAACCTACTAACCAGCTAGATTCTGACAGGCTGAATCTGGAGGAGCTATTTATTTTTGCCACTGATAATTCAAGTCATATTAAATTGAAGAAGAAAGCTTTTCAAGCAGAGAACAAAAGTCAAGTAGGTTACAGCATGATATTAGAGCAGACTTAGCAGGGATTTCCCAAAGGCAGAACAACCTCTACTAAGCATAACTGCCCAGAATAGAAGAGAGATCAATAGCAAAGACATTTGAGGGGATAGGGGACTGAGGAAAGGGAGAACGTAACACTGAACCAGAAAGTCCCCAAAGCCTACAAAAAAACTTGTAATCCCGGGCCACCTTAAATTCCTTCACACCTCTCCATTAATGTCTTTTGTTTTATAATTGTGTCGATCAGCACAAGCAGCAAGCAGTCTGCTATCCCTTCAACCCCCACCCAAAAGCAGCATGGCACTGGGAGATCAAAACACTAGCGTTGTGAATTGCTTGCGTACTAAAGTGACTATAACTGCAGGTGGAAGTCCCACTTTACTTATGGTGCCAAGCAGAGTTGTGTTGAGGTGCAGCAGTCTATTAGCCAGTAAAAGTGCTATGAAGAAGCTATTTGTTGTTACGGTTCTGCCTTTGTTCAGAAATGGATCCATAACCTTTACAACCACTGACTCGCAACATATTTGCCCTGTGTTGTAACTCAAAACACAGTTCTCAACAAAACATTGCCAGCTGTCAGAGATCGCAGCAAATATGTTGTTTTTCACACGTTCTGCACGGGTGTCTTTGTTGTCAAAGTGCAAATGGTACATGGTAGTCTGATAGCAGTCAAGGGACATCATATCTTTGTTTGCTGGTACAACAAACAGTTCTGAGCAAACATCAATCACAGTATCAACTGTGATCACCGCTGCTCTTGTGAAAAGAATGGAGATAAATGCCATCAACTCAGAGAGAGAGAGGCAAGTCTGTTGTACTACGTGAACGTCACTGACAGAATAAAACTGAATAATAAAATAAAATGCTAACTTTTACAGGTATCCAAAATTTACACCGGTTGTTACAGACTCAAATCAAATGTATGTTTTAATTATATTATAGTAATAATAATAGCAGCTCACTACTCAGCGCCCGGACTCAAACCAGGAACCTTTTGGTTATAATGCAGCAGTTCTTACCTCTGCATCATCCAAGAATACATATCAACTTTCCGTCGATTGACATTTGACCTTGGGTTTCTAACTCATTGACAGCAACATGTAATTAAATATTTTTTATTTTTGGATATATTCTTGAATAAAAGCGTATTTATTTATTTCATATTTGAAATAAAGTCTTCACACATTATACAGTTTGCGTCATTAGTATAACATGGAAAAACTTTCTGTTTTAGGTATGTATTCATCATTCCTTGCCATGCATTTCATGTCATCCTACACATGCACAGAACTTTGTAGACACGGAACACACATGAAATACATGTATTTAAAATAATAATACCTTATTTACCCTATACAACTCCAGGCACTTCACTGCCAGATAAAGAGTCTTGAGCTCTGAAAATTGTGTGATGGACTCAGCTCCAACAGTTGGGGGGTGGGATAGCAGGCTGCTTGCTTCTTGTGCTGATCGACACATTTGCAAAACAGAAAACACTGATGAGGAGAGGTGCGAATGAATTTAAGGTGGCCCAAGATTACGAGTTTTTTCATATGCTTCAGGGATTCTAGTGTTAAAAAGGTACCTACTGCCCCAGTGTGACAAACACAATAATAGAGGTCTGGGCTTAGCCTCACAACAAAATGTTTTCAAGTAGTGGAGTAAAATCTGTGAACAAATGTAATTCTCTTGAGGAGAGACAAATATTTCTCAAGATCTTAGACTGCTGCAAATTCCTCGCATTGCTGAATGAAATGGGATTATGTATTTACTAATCTACCTAATGGAATCATTTTAAAGGACGTTGTAATGGGTAGTGCTGATGCCTCATAAATCCAACATCTTGGGTTCAAATCTCACGCTAAGACATTGTCTGTGAGGAGTCTGCATTTTTTCCTCATGTGTGGGAGGTTTCCTTTCATGACCCCAGGGACATGCTGGTTAGGTTAATTAAAGGGTGATCAACATCGATCCTGGAGGGCTGCAGTGGCTGTAGGTTTTTGTTCCAAAGCATCTGCTTAATTTGAAAACAATCCTTGCCAATAATAGGCCATATTTAATATCATGACTTGTTAATGTTTTACCTCTGCAATGTCATATCATTCACAAATTGTAATTTTTTTTCATTTCTAAAGATCTGAAAGCAGATAAGTCATTTTTAGTTCTTAACTTTCACTACAGTTTTCTTCTATGTACTTTATTAAACCAAACAGTGCGCAATTAGTACACACAGGAATAAATGGAAACAAGCTATATGGGGAATTGTTATTTCTTTTGTTATTTGCATCTTATTGCTAATAAGAAGCAATTATGAATAGTGAATGCAGCTGTTTAAGACTAAAATAAGCAATTAAGGGGTCAAAATCTTAACAAGTGAGGCAACTAAAATAAAAACAATCAAGTGAGAAATGAGTGCTTCATCAGCAATAACTGACTTCTCATGAAGCAATTGGTTTGGAACAAAAACCAGTAGCCACAGCAACCTTCCAGAATCAATGTTGCTTCACCCTGATTTAAAAAAAATCAGTCTTTTATAGCAAATCAATGAAATTCAGTTAATTAGCAGCAAAAATGGGTCACTAATTAAGGAAATGGTTAGAATGAAAACCTGTACTCACTATGGCCCTCTTAGATCGGAGTTTGGCACTCTTGGGTTAATTAATGATTCTAAATTTGCCCCTATCTGAGCATGAGTGAGGTCCAGGGCTGTTTCCACCACTTGTGCTGATTGCTTTCCTGGGATAGCCTACAATACCCTGTGAGCCAGAATTGGATTTAATAGGTATGAGAAGGTTATATTAGAATTTTATAGATTCACCTACTATAGCTTACATTATTTTTATCAAGTAATTCTTGGTACATTAAAATGGATGCATTATTTTTAGTCATTTTAAAATTTTCTCAGTTTTATCTGACAAACTGAACTGATTTCATTATGAATATTACTAATACTTGTTTTATTATTCCAAAAAAAATCTAACCTTATAGTAAGCAAAGTTAGTTTTCTCCTGCCCAGTACTTTCCTAATTACCTAACATAAGGAAGAAATGTATATATTTTCACAGTCATTGATTTCAAGATCTTTGTGATCATGCTTTAGTGATATAACTTTATTTGTTTTAATTGTGTTTAGAATTTACAAATGACATACAGTTAGCTCTGATAAATTCCCATGAGTTAATTAGCTAGGGTCATTAAGTACTGGCAGAGAAAGGTCAATTAAAGCAGTGACTAACTGGCACTTTCATTGATCAAACTATCTTAACCCCAAATGCAATCAGGTCCAGACATTCTCAATTAGACAAGGCGTTAATATGTTTTGTAAATAATATTTTACCTTAGCTGTGGCTCACCAATTTCTTTTCCTTGTATAAATGAACATTCAGTTTATTAAAGTAGAAAAGAAAACAGCCAATAAATCAACAAAAAAGACTGTTTAGGCACATGAAAAGCTTGCTACATTCTGTTAAAAGCAAAATTAGAATGAAATGTATTCACCTATATGAATATAAAATATATTGTATATGTATTCACCGATATAATATGAAATATATTCACTTTATATATATATATATATATATATATATATATATATATATTCACTTCTTTCGATTAAAGAATAGACATTATAGGGGAGCACAACCCTCAACAGGAGCAGAGAATGTCTGGGGGAGAAGAGAGAAACAAACAATCCGCCAAAAAGGACAGGAACGGTTCAGGCTTTTTTTTTTTTTTTTGTATTAATTTTATTACAATCCATACAAAGCAATCAAGTTTTTACAAAGAGAAAAATTAAGAACAGATCGATCACCACCCCTGAGAGAGAGAGCAAGCCAAACGGCGTTAAATTTAAGGCTTGTAAACATACCTAAATTAATAAATTCTCTGTGCTTTATGAACTTATTTTAAAATATTACTGATTAGATCCTGCCATGTTTTGAAAAAAGTCTGTACGGATCCTCTAACTGAGTATTTGATTTTTTCCAACTTCAAATAATATAACACATCGGTTTCCCACTGACTTAAAAGAGGAGAGTTTGGGTTCTTCCAGTTTATGAGAATAAGTCTGCGTGCCAAAAGTGTAGTGAATGCAATCACAATTTGTTTGTCTTTTTTAAACCCATCTGGAAGAACACCAAACACAGCTGTTAATGGGTTTGGAGGGATTGTAAGTCCAAGACTATCTGAAAGGTAATTAAAAATGTTAGTCCAGAATAATGTTAATTTGGTGCAGGACCAGAACATGTGACCTAGTGAGGCTAGGACTTGGTTGCAACGTTCGCAGGTTGGATCATGCCCTGGAAACATTTTGGAGAGTTTTAGTCGAGACAGATGTGCTTGATATATAATTTTGAGTTGTATAATTGTATGCTTTGCGCATATGGAGCTCGTGTGAATTCTCTGTATTGCTACTTTCCACTCCTTTTCTGATATATTAATTGAAAGATCTTTTTCCCAGTATCTTCTTGGATCTTTGAAAGGGAGGGATTGTAAAATGATTTTATATATTGTAGAGATGGAGTCTAAGTCCTTGAGATTGAGCAATATTTTTTCCAGCATGGATGAGGGTGCAAGATGAGGAAAATCTGGAAGGTTTTGTTTAACAAAGTTTCTGATTTGAAGATAGAGAAAGAAATGTGTAGCTGGAATGTTAAATTTGGAATGTAATTGTTCATAGGATGCAAAGACGTTGTCTATATAAAGATCTCTAAGCAAGTTAATTCCAAATTTTTTCCAGATATTAAAAACTGCATGTTTGTGAAGGTTGAAAGAGGTGGTTCTCTTGCAGGGGTGCCACAGATAGAAGCTTCTCCGTCTTAAAATGCTTTCTACATTGGTTCCAGATTCTAAGTGAGTGGAGCACAATTGGGTGATTAGTGTATTGCTGATAACGTGTGTTTATTGGAGCACAGAGCAAGGAATACAAAAAGGTACTGCAGGATTTTACTTCTATTGCGGACCAAGCCTGTATATGTTCTTCTATTTGTGTCCAGGTTCTTATCGCCTGTATATTTGCTGCCCAGTAATAAAACTGGAAGTTAGGTAAAGCCATGCCTCCTTCTGCCTTTTGTCTTTGTAAGGTCGCTCTTTTGATGCGTGGATGTTTTGAATTCCAAATAAATGAGGTTATTGTCGAATCTAATTGCCTAAAAAATGATTTATTAATGTATATTGGGATGTTTTGAAATAAAAAAAGGAGTTTAGGAAGAATATTCATCTTAACAGTGTTAATTCGTCCAGCTAGTGTGAGATGAAGGGTTGACCATCTATGCAAGTCTTGTTTAATTTTTTCCATGCAAACGGCGAAATTTTGTTGATATAGAGCTTTATGTTTACTTGTGATGTTTACCCCTAGGTATTTAAACTGTTCTGCAATGATAAAAGGTAGGGTATCTAATCTAATATTATATGCTTGAGAGTTCACTGGAAAGAATACACTTTTATTCAGTAATTCTGAGACCAGAGATCTTTTGAAATTCTGTGAGTGCTGCTAAGACTGCAGGCACAGAATTTTCTAGGTCTGATATATACAGTACCATGTCATCTGCATATAATGAGATTTTCTGTTCCAGTCCTTCTCTGCTAATCCCCTTTATCTGATCAGTATTTCGACAATGTATTGCCAGTGGTTCAATGGCAATCACAAACAGCAGCGGGGACAAGGGGCATCCCTGTCTAGTGCCACGTTCTAGTTTAAAGTAGTCTGAGCAAATGTTGTTGATGCAAACTGAAGCTTCTGGGTTAGTATACAGTAATTTAATCCATGCACAAATGTTTGGGCCAAACCCAAACTTCTCCAATATAGTAAAAAGGTATTTCCATTCAATCATGTCGAATGCTTTTTCTGCATCCAATGATAATATTTCTGGGGTGTTTGATTTAGTTGGTGAGTATATTACATTAAACAGGCGTCGAAGATTTGAAGATAAGTGCCGGCCCCTAATAAATCCAGTTTGGTCTTGTGATATTACCGAGGGGAGCACTTTCTCCATCCTTCTGGCTAAGATTTTAGAGAGTATTTTAATGTCGTTATTCAGAAGTGAAATTGGTCTGTATGATGCACATTGTAATAAGTCCTTATTTTGTTTTGGAAAGACAGTGATTAGTGCTTGGTGAAAGGTTTGTGGAAGAGATTGGTTATCTCTGGCTTCTGTAAATGTTGCTAATAGGAGGGGAGCTAGCTGAGCGGAGAATTTCTTGTAAAATTCTGCAGGGTAACCATCAGGGCCTGCTGCTTTCCCGCCTTGGAGTGACTTTATAGCATCTAGTAATTCTGATAACGCCAGAGGTTTATCAAGTTCCTCCACACTAAAAGTGTCTATTTGTGGTATCTGTAATGTATCCAGAAATGCATTAGATTGTGTATTGTCTTCCTTAAACTCAGTAGTATATAGGGATTTATAGTAGTCTCTGAAAGTGTGCATTATATTTTGGTGTTCGATGATTTTATCTCCGTTCGTGCTAGTGATTACCGAGATTGCGTTGCGCACTTCTTGCTTGTGAATTTGTTGAGCAAAAAGCTTATTAGGTTTCTCCCCATGTTCATAGTAATGATGTCTGGATTTGTAAATTAGTTGTTCAGTTTCTTTAGTTGTCAAGAGGTTTAATTCCGAATGTAGAGCCTGCCTTCTCCTATGTAGAGTCTCGCTTGGTAGTCTGGCATGTTCTTCATTTATTTTAGTAATTTCGCTTTTTATCTCTGCTACTTTCTTGGCCTCGGATTTATTTCTGTGGGAAAGATACGAGATAATCTGTCCTCTTAAGAAGGCCTTAAGAGTTTCCCAGAGTATTCCTGCAGAGATCTCGGGGGATGTATTTGTCTCTAGAAAGAATTTGATTTGTTTGGATATAAATTCAGTACAATTCTCATCAGCTAATAGAAGCGGGTTGAGGCGCCATCTGCGGGGTGAGTGCATGGGGCTTAGTAATTTTAGCTCCAAGATCATAGGTGCATGGTAAGAAATAACAATAACATCGTATTTGCAAGATTTAATCTTAGGGAAGAAGTTATTGTCTATAAAGAAGTAATCGATCCTTGAGTAACAATGATGTACTGGTGAGTAGAAAGAATATGTTCTTGAATTTGGGTTTAAAAACCTCCAGGGGTCTGATAAATTGTGATCAGTTATAAACTTTGTAATTATTTTTGCAGTATTAGATGCCGTTCCCCCTGTGGAGGAAGTCCTATCTAAAAGTGGATTTAGAACACAATTAAAGTCCCCAGCCATTATAACTTTATAAGTGTTCAGATTGGGAATGGATGCAAATAAATTTTGTATAAATTCCTTATCATCAACATTAGGTGCATAAACATTTATCAAGATCATTTTACAGTTAGATAAGTCTCCCATAACCATTACATATCTCCCTTCAGGATCCAATACTACATCTGATGCTACAAATGGAACAGTTCTATGTATGAGAATTCCCACACCTCTAGTTTTCTTCGTAAAGCTAGAATGGAACATTTGGCCAGTCCAGTCTTTTTGCAGCCGGAACTGGTCCTTGTTTATTAAGTGGGTTTCCTGTAAAAATACTATTTTAGCATTTAGAACTGTTAGGTGAGAGAGTACTTTCTTTCTCTTTAATTCGTGATTCAGGCCTTTAACATTCCAGCTTACGAAGTTAACTGTCCCATCATGGAGACACTGATTCTGAGTTTTTGATGTCATTTTATAGTCTTATTATAATTATAAAGACTGAGAGGATAGATTAGGTATAGATCAGGCCTGCTCTCTTTCTCTCCCCCCCCTTAACCCCCCACCCTTCCTTTTTGCCTCCCCAAGTGAGGCTAAAACCCACTTCACACAGTCCCAGTCCTCTGACATACCCAGAGACAGAGTACGTCCAAAGCAAAACAAGCCCCAATGCAGCGGCGCATTAGGGTTAAAAGATAGAGATATTTCTAAAAAAAAAATATATATAGTCTTCAGCAATTTTAGTGCATTAAGATGATACACCCAGATAATAAACCCGGGGGATGGTGTTAAAAATGTGTCCAGAAAAAGCATAACAAGTCTTAATGCAGTAATAGCAATAACAGTAAACCAAGGGTATGATATTGAACAGTCTCGTTTAGGGTAGAGATGAAATAATTAGAAAAGAAAAAGAGAAAAAAAAAAAAAGAATAATTAAGCACAATAAAACATAAACAGATAGCACCCTAGTAATACTAAATAATAATGAGAATATATTAGAATATATGCTGATAAAAACCCGTATTTTAAAACGAATAGATCAGACAAAAGATTATTAATCTTTGCTTTATCATTAACCGCCATGACTCACTATTATGTATCAGAATAGTCCCTTAATTCCTTTTCTGCTGTTTCCTTGCTAGCGAAGACATAGAATTGACCCTGCCATTCCACTTTCAGTTTTGCCGGATACAGGAGGCTGTATTTGACACTGGCTTGCCGTAGCCACTGTTTAATATTATAGAAGGCTGCGCGTTTAGTAGCTGTTGCTGGAGAGAAGTCAGGGAAGATAAGAATGTGGTTATTTTCATATATAATATCTTCCCTGTTTCTGAGGAGTGCCATCACCTCTAGCTTAAATGATAATCGTTCAAAACGAACTATAAAAGATCTTGGTCGGGGTCTGACGGTGTTTGATCCGCGTACGCGGTAAGCCGCTGCTATCTCAGATTCTGCTTTAAAGTCGTCCCCGATTATTTTAGAAAAAAGTTCAGCTGCGAATTTCACAGGGTTTGAACTTTCTCGATTCTCCGGCAGACCTTCAATTCTGACATTATACCTTCTACTCCCATCTTCTACAGCAGCCAGTCTGTCTCCAAGTTTTTTGCATTCGGAACTGACATTTACTGCTCTCTCCTCGGCACTGGCAGCTAAATGTTCGACCATTTCAATCCGATTCGTGAATGTCTCCTTGAAATGCTCCGATTGATCAGTAAGCGTGCTCAGTTTAACCGAGTTTTCCTGAATGCGCTCTTCAGTTTTTCCCAGCACCTGTCGAAGCTCAAGTTGCACCTCTTGTCGCAGCCTTTCATTTGCCTGTTGGAATTCCTGTCGCAGCCATTCATTGGCCTGTTTCATCTCCTGTTTCAATTCCTGTTTCAGTCTCTCATGTGCCTTTGCCCTTGCTTTCTCATTAGCCTTCTCGCTTTTCTTTATATCTTGCATGAGCTCAGTGAGCAACACCTTCAGTTCAGATAGTTCAATTGTGCTTTCTTGTACCGTAGATGAAGCAGCAGACTTTGCTGTAGCCGGTGTCCCTGCTGCTCCAGGCTCGCATAATTGCGTAATTGAAGCCGCGGACTTCAAGGCTCTTTCCAGTTTCATGTGATCTTCTCCAATCGGCGAGCTATCCAGATCTGCACTCACGATCGCACCTTCGCTCCCTTTTTCACTCTCAGCCAGCGACGATGTAGCGGACCGTGGTCCCGAGGAGTCTGTGCTTTCGCCCATCTGATCCAGGTCTGTCTCTGAAAGGCCGTATCTAGAACTGGGGCTTGCTGATCGCAGCTTGGGTGTAGCTTTAGTTTTCGATTCTTTCGAACCCCCCTTCTTGTTGGCCATGTTTATATGTGCTTACATATACTGTAGCAGTCCCTCTCGGGTTGAATAAATACAAGATATCTCAGGATAATAAGCAAATAATATGAAAAATAACACCACTGCTAGCGGAGCTCCACTTCAGACGTTCATCTCTCGCATCGGACGAGGTTCAGGCTTTTAAGTAAACGTAAAACACAAGAACACTCAGCTGGAGATGTATCACAGTCAATCAGCAACAAGGAGAAATAAATAAAGCTGTAGCGGTCTGGTGCCACTAAGATTCACACCGTCGAGAAGACTTATTTATTTTTATGGTGGATATTCCAGGGACGCACCAAGCCTTGACCCGACTCACGCGCACTCACAAACAGAGACAAAAATAAAGCAAACTAGTAATCAAACAGCAAATAAAGAATGTAATGAAAACAAATGAAATAAGAAAACAACGATACCACCCCTGTTCCCCTTACGGTGATTACACATTAAATACAACAAAGCACAAACAAAACACACACAGTAAACCATGAAAAATTTCATGAAAAACGGCAACAGATGAAATGTAATGATGAAAATAGATAGTCTAGTGATCTACACGTTGAATGAGAATGTAAAGATAGTCCTACTGGTAGTTTCTGAAATGGTGAAGACAGGTGGACAGGTTCAGGAGCGCTCCTTTCTTTGCAGGATGGCCATGAATCCACTTATAGTCCTCATGTACACAGGCAGACGGCAGACAATCCAGATGCATGAATCGATCCAGGACAAAACGAATAAGTACAGGTAACCCAACAGAAGGCAGACAGACAGGAACTTGAAACACAAATTACAAAAACTTTTTTTTTGCTTTTGGTCACCAGCCCCCTTTTTAAAAGCCGCACTGACATCCTTTGACCCCAAAAACCCCAGAAGAAGACCAATCAGAGCCATTGCAGGGACTTCCATCCATTATCCAACCCGCTATATCCTAACTACAGGGTCACGGGGGTCTGCTGGAGCCAATCCCAGGGCGCAAGGCAGGAAACAAATCCTGGGCAGGGCGCCAGCCCACTGCAGGGTGCACACACACACACACACACCACAATTTAGAATCGCCAATGCACCTAACCTGCATGTCTTTGGACTGTGGGAGGAAACCGGAGTACCCAGAGGAAACCCGCGCAGACAGAACCCGGGTCTCCTAACTGCGAGGCAGCAGCACTACCCACTGCGCCACCATGCCGCCCCTGCTGGGAGTTTCCACTGCAGTTGCTTCCTGTTCTCTGTACAGTGCAGTATTGCCACGATAAAAGCCATAAAAATTGCGGAGGATATTTGCGGTTTCCGCTAACAATTATTAGATAGGTTCTAAGGAAAAATATGCGAATTACTTAGGCCGCGAACTCTGAACCACAACTTTGCGGGGGTCTACTGTATATATATAGGAAGCATATATTTGATTTAGCAGCTGTCAGTATGAAAAATGAAATTCACTATTGCTAAAGTCTGTTTTACTGAATCCCTAAATTCTCTTTATTTCATCCTTAATCAAATGCATGTGGTTTTGTAGTGCACAGGACCTAATCCTAATGATCCTCCTGTCTTGGCTAGTGATAAGACAGTAATTACATTATAGACATTATAAAGGTAAGTTGTTGAAGGTATGAAGGATCCCTAGTAGTGTTCCACATCTCTGGAATACATCGTTAGTTAAAATTACTTCATGTTAGCGTGCCAGAGAGAGAATGTACAGCATTATTCATAATGGCCATCTGTTTTGTGTTAATTCTTTCCTCTGCTACTCTTTCCAGCAGGTTGACAGTTTGTCCCATAACTGAGCCTGCCTTCTTAATCAGCTTGTTGATTCAATTAGTGAACTAATTGAATTAATGTTACTGGCCCAGCACTCTACGACATAGAAAAAAACATGCTGGCTATCACAATATGTCAATACTGTATAGGGTAGAAATGCATTACCTGCTTTGCCTTGGCAAACAAGTCCTTTGCTTAAGAGGCAGGTGTCAGACCCACTTTTCTGACAGCACACGTCTTCTCACAATGCCTCTTTTGGAATGAGGTTTTCTGGGACTCATCTAATCAGACTGATCAATTACAGGCAAATGACATCCAAAGATGTCTCCATTAGTACCTTTAAACGCTTGGTGAAAAAAGAACCATAACTCAACCACTGGCAATGTTGATTATCAAAACTTTGTACTAGTTGTCAACCAAAAGGTTTGGCTTATGTGCACCCAACAAACTAATGGCAAAATGCCCACTTCTTTCTTTATAACCCATATAAGCACTCTGTGGGCTCTCTGTGATCTTGGCATTGGCTGTAACTTCTTTTCCAAAGCTGCCTAGGGTGTACTGTAGCTGTAACAAAGGCTGAAACAATCAATTTTATTCTGAGTGGTAACTTATTGCTGAACTGTAAGATTGTAAGACCATCCATAATGGATTTGGATGTGAAAGCCATGCAAAGTCTAAAATTTCCTAAAGTAAAGCAAGGTATGCAAGCAAGAGAGACCATCCATAAAGCAACACATATATCTTGCTGAAGAAGGGAGTTAACAAATCACTATCTGCTCAGCTGACATAATTTTTAGCTGCAGTATCACTGTTAGCCAATAAGTACAATCAAAGCAAAGAAGGAAAAAGAGCATGTAAACAACAGGAAAAAAAAAACATGCTAAATATCTTTCCTTTTGTGCAAAAGAAAGCTGACCCTGAAGGATATATATATATATATATATATATATATATATATATATATATATATATATATATATATATAGTAGAAATAAAGAACAAACACAGCATAAAGTTTGGGGTTGTTCAGCCCCGTATACTGTTTGCTGTGTAGGTCAGTGATATTCATATAGGGAATACAGTAACAGACAGCTTGTACTGGTGAATAGGAGAACATTTATGGAGGGGGACCGGAAATGACACAGACTGAATGCTGGGAAGGAACCGTGGTGGTTGATGGGAATCATGACATCATCTGAGGTAGACAGAAAGAAGGGAAAGAATGCGGAAGTGTCAACACGGCATTAGGGAGTCTGAGCACATTCATGGTGGCGCGGATTCTTTCATTCTGCAGGAAAAAAGGAGAGAAAGGTTAGTGTCCCCATTTTTTCCGTTTTGGCATTAGTTTTCGCACTGCACCTCAGGTCTTTATGCGGCTCCCTATGCGCGCGTGCGTGACAAAATATATATATATATATATATATATATATATATATATATATATATATATATATACAGTGCTGTGAAAAAGTATTTTTTTCTGCATGTTTGTCATACTTAAATGTTTCAGATCATCAAACAAATTTAAATATTAGACCAAGACAACCAAGTAAACACAAAATGCAGTTTTTAAGTGATGATTTTATTTATTAAGGGAAAAAAACTATCCAAACATACATGGCCCTATGTCAAAAAGTAATTGCACATTAAACCTAATAACTGGTTGTGCCACCCATAGCAGCAACAACTGCAATCAAGCATTTGTAATGACTGGCAATGAGTCTTTCACATCGCTGTGGAGGAATTTTGGCCCACTCTTCTTTGCAGAATTGTTTTAATTCAGCCACATTGGAAGGTTTCCGAGCATGAACCACTTTTTAAGGTCATGCCACAGCATCTCAATTGGATTCAAGTCCGGACTTTGACTAGACCATTCCAAAACTTTCATTTTGTTTTTTAAGCCATTCGGGGTGGACTTGCTGGAGTGTTTTGTCCTGCTGCAGAACCCAAGTGTGCTTCAGCTTGAGGTCACGAACTAATGGCCGGACATTCTCCTTCAGGATTTTTTGTTAGAGAGCAGAATCCAAGGTTCCATCAATCACAGCAAGTTGTGCAGGTGCTGAAGCAGCAAAGCAGCCCAAGACCATCACACTACCACCACCATTTTTGGCTATTGGTATGATCTTTTTCTGAAATGCTGTGTTACATTTACATCAAATGTAACAGGATACACACCTTCCAAAAAGTTCAACTTTTGTTTTGTCAGTCCACAGAATACTTTCCCAAAGGTCTTGGGGAATCATCAAAATGTTTTTTGGCGAAAGTGAGACCAGCCTTTATGTTCTTTTTGGTCAGCAGTGGTTTTTGACTTGGAACTCTGCCATGCATGCCATTTTTGCCCAGTCTCTTTCTTATGGTTGAGTAATGAACACTGACCTTAACTGAGGCAAGTGAGGCCTGCAGTTCTTTAGATATTGTTCTGGGTTCTTTTGTGACCTCATGGATGAGTCGTCGATGCACTCTCTGGGTAATTTTTGTATATACCACAGTACCTACATTAAAGAACATAAACTTCTAAGAAAAAACACTCAGTCAAGCTTGTCAGTGTCAGTTTTGCTAAAGCTGAGTTGCAAACAATTCTCTTTGTACTAAGAAACAAAGATCTGCACCTGATGCCTACACTCTGCCTCATTCCCCTTGTCAGTACACTCCACTAGTCCAGAATCATTGGAGGCTTTCTGCAAGTAACATGACTTGGTGTTATATTTATTGTCTGAGTTTTATAGTGTAAACAGAAAAATTGACGGGACACATCCATGTGACGTTCAAGTGTTGTTTGCATCCACATTATAGACACAATCCCAGTGCATAGGAGTAATCTAAAAAGATAATCCACACAGTGCTGCCCGCTTTGTCCGCATAGGAGTAAGGCATTTTGGAGGAGATAGGTATTACATCTTCCATTCCAGTCTTTGTCTTATACTGTAGTGGGTCTAGGCGGTCTTTCAAAATGGGATTCACAAAAAATCTTCATGATGTGGTCTGTTGTGATTAGGTGAAGAGGCGCATGCCTTCTTGAAACTAGAAAAATATTGGATTTTTCGACAGCAGCTACAATTTCTGTAGCTTTAGTGAAAGACAGAATAGGTAACAGAGAATACCACACATTTCATGAACAGGTCGAGTGAGGTCAGGTTGGAGAGCATGCACTGGTAGAGTGAGTTGCCGCACCCACCACAAAACGAAACAACCCGAGATCCTGGTTGGCAAACCCCCCAGGCAGACATGCGGTCCATTCCCACCCTTAGAAAATGATCTTCTATTTGCCGTAGTCAGGTGTTACGTGGGCATCCCCTTGGCCTGGTCCAGCCACTTGGGTCCTCAACAATTAGGATACTGAGAGACAGATAACCCTCAGGGAATCACACCACATGGCCATAGTGCCATAACTGACACTCCTTTACAATGCAGGTAATGTGCCTCATTCGGGACTCCATGAGCAACAAAGTCAGATCAGCGGTACCCAAAAATGCTCCGAAGAGACTCAATACCAAAGGAGCCCAATCTTCATCTCAGGTCACTGCATAGCGTCAATGTCTTGCTACCATATAGCAAGATGGGAAGCAGCAGGACTCTAACGATTTGAACCTTCATCCTTTTGCATTGATATTGGGAGCGCCATACCCCTTTCCAGTGACCTCATGACCCCCATGCTCTCCCAGTCCATCTAGTGACTTCATAGGAAGAATCACCAGAGACAGGCATGTCATTGCCGAGGTAAGTAAACCTCTCAACAAGGTCAACACTCTCTCCGCAGAGAGACACACTGCTGATGGGCGTGCCTAAGAGGTAATTTAAGGCCTGGATCTATCCAGGACACATGCACTCAGACTCCTCTCTCTGTCACTCAAAAGCCACAGTCAGAGCCTTCATTGACTCCACAAAGATCACAGCATTGTCAGTATTGTTTCATGAATACAAGCCTTAATTATTACAGGATTAACTCCATCCAGTCCTGTGGATTTTCCTGTGTGTAGCCTTCTCAGTAGTCTCCCAACTTGGTCATCAGTTATGAAAAGCCCATACTAATGATCTATATAATGGTGCAGGGTAAATTCATCACTGGCCATTCCATTTTAAATGGAAAAGGAGTAAAATATGTAAAGGGAGTAGTTAATGCAGTAGAGGTGGTGTAGAGGTACTGGGAATTGGAAGAAGATGGCAGTGGAAGGGAAAATCTATTTAAAAGTTTGTTTAGGGTGTTAGCTTTGTCAACGTGCCCTCCTAGCACCAGAGTCGTGGATTACTTGAGTCCAGTAATTATTTCTAGTCCACTGCAAACATATTCCATGTTATTCGGAGTTAGTTTGTTTTCTATTTTTGCTCAGTGTGTTTCCTTCCATTTACTAAACCTTTTTTCAGGACTCTCTTTTCGCCCTTCAGAGCCTTTTTGTCACCAAATTTGACAGCTCTCTTCTTATCATTCAGGTGAATTTTTAGGTACTTAGCAATCCAGGACTCTTTTTTGGTAAGCTGTTTGCAGTTTTTGTTGTTAACATGAATGTAAACCTGTTTAAAATTTTATAAGTAAAAAAGAAAGAAATAATTGAATGTGGTGGTAGTAAGAGGTAAAATAAACCCCATTTCGCCAGTTTCATGTTTTTCTTTGAAAAAGAGGTAAATGATAAAACCATTTGGTTTTACCAGTTAATGTACTCTGCACATGTTTGACACTTCAGTGGAAAATGGATTGTTGAGAAGAGTGCATAAATTCAAAATACATGTCCAGGTTGAGACCAAAACCCAATATTTTAAATATGTGAGCCAGTACCACTATATGTTGTGGCATTGGACCAATGTATTTCATTTTAAAGGATGCAGAACAAAATGCAAAGATATCTATAAAAAGATGAAATAAAAAAACTGTTTCAGTTCTCCTCAAGAACTGGTTAGCTCAGCTGCTTCACAACTCCAGTGACCTTGGGATCAGTTTCCATCCCAGACAGTGTCTGTGTGGGTATTATACACACTTTGTTAATTAGAACAAGGCAGAAGAGGCAAAGTTGTGAAAGATATTCAGGTTTCTGCCCACCATGGCATTCTCAGACCTCTGTATTTTACATTGAAGCCCTCACTCTTGGTAGTTGCCATTTAATTTTCCCTTCTTCCACACATCTAGGTATAGCAACCCTGGGTGATATTCCTGGCAGCTCTGGGCTCTTGATATCCACATCTATGAAGTCCTAGTTGTCTATTCCCTTTATTCTTTTTCTTCTTCAACTGAGATCAGTTTTGAAGTCATGTAGTGTGCCATGGTCTTCTTCCCTCTTCTTTTATCCCAACCCCATTATATGATGCATTTAATTCCTTTTTTCTGGCCAAAAACTAGTTCCCAAACCTTATGCTATTTTAACTAAAACTTCTCCCCACCACCCTCATAGTAATGTAAATTCGGTTGCCTTTAAAAATCCCAATCACCAGCATGATCAACAGAAAATAGTTAATCATTTGTATCTAATAGCTCATAAACATTTTACAATGGGACTCACTGCTAACACTTTGTGCGATCTCTGTTGCCAGCACATTCATCCAAATGTTTTGGGAATGTCCTGAAGCAAAGAAAGAGATTTAGTAAGCCTAAATGCAAAACAATGGTCTCCTTTAGCCTTTAACCTGGCTTTCTGAACAGCCAACAGTCACTTGCCAGCAGTTGTCAGACTGTAATTGGGGCCGGATAATACACTATCTTAAAAGTAATCAATAAAATCTTGAAATTAGTACTACAACATAGTGGCAACCAGTAAAGTTATGATAAAACAAGAGTGCTGTGCTCTCTATTCTTAGTTTTAGTTCAGATTTTAGTAGCATCATTTTGAACTATCTGAAGTCTATTTACAGTTGAGGAGATCAGTGAATTAGTCCCTACATGAAGACACCACTCTTATCCTAGAGATATTTCTAAAATGATAAAAATATGTCTGCACTATCTTTTTGACATGGCTCTCAAACTGCAGGCTACAATCTAACTAAACACCCAGATTCTTCAAAGCAGACTTAATATTGTTTGACAATAGGCTACTGTAAATGAAGACTTTATATCACTATGTAAATGACTTGGGCCAATTATATCAGTTTCTGTTTTGTCTTAGTTTAGTTGAAGTAAATTGTTAGATATGAAATCTTTATCTGCCAAACAGTTGATTATACTGGTCCAATTTATAGGATGGGTTGTCTTAACTGGAAGATATGATTGAGTGTCTTAAGCATAGCAGTGGAAGGAAATACTGTGTTTATGCATTATGTCACCAATAGGTAGCATTTATAAGGAGAAAACGATTAGTCCCAGGTTCTAATTCGGAAGTTAACATGGTAGAAGTGGAAGTGTGGTTCCCCAATAACCATAAAGAACTACCATTAGACAAGTAGAATATGCAGTATTGCAAGGCAATCCCTAATATCCCAACCCAATGCTGTAATCTATCAATCAGTACTTAGTGAGTCTATTAAGTCAAAATCTACTATTAACTACAACAGTACCAATACAGATCAGTTAACAATGCCAGCATTCATTAAAATATTGTTAGTGATTTAAAGAAAATCCTGTGAAGTTTTTGACTAGAAATTTTCAAAAATTAGATGCCACTAACTTTTTCTTAAAAGCCACAGGCCTTTTCAATAATGCCTGTGTTATTTTAACACCTTTGCTAAAGCATTAGTTTCCCAATTATTGTTGTTTCACTCCCATTTTTAGATTCTGTTTTTGTAAGTCCAATTTTTATTTTGTATGGTTAATGGACTGTTTGGAATCGATTTTGGATTTCAATGTGGAATCTACTTGCTTTAGGATTGCTTCCTATGGAAGACTTTGTAATTAGTTTTTATGTTTTTGGATTCATGTTCTCAAAAACACTGTTATTATTACACTGAACATTGAAGATTTTGCTTACTAGACCTTCTTGGGTGTACTTTGGGGATTTTGGCAACCAGATCACCAAAGTCATCTTTAAATTTTAAAGGTCATGTACTGTTTTATTACTTTCACCTATTTTTTGTAATTCCCTCTCATAAGTACACATATACAATACTACAACTGGAATATCTGTGGTGCTCTAAATATAGTGGCACTCCTACTAGGAATGTAGCTAGGATATACCAAGTACTATTGTTTATTTGCGAATGGGACAGCTGTGCTAAAAATTCTCATTACATTAAAAATACCAAGCCGCTCCTTAAGCTTTGAATTCCAGGACAGAAAAATGTGGCAAATAAACCCCTTGTTGACCCAACAAAGATATTTTTGTATCCACTTCATACAAAACTGGGACTGATAAAACATTTTGTGTAAGCAATGAACAAGGAAGATGATGAATTTTAATATATGAGACAGATATTTCCACGAATAAGTGATGCCAAGGTTAAGCAAGATATTTTTGTTAATTCTCAGATCAGACACGTCATCAATGACAAGTGGTTTGAAGATCCGCTGGTGGTGGCAGATTAAATCACACTGAAGGCATTCAAGGTTGTTGTGGAGAATTTTGTTGGTAAATACAAAGATTCAGCTTGAAGCTCTTTATCTTCATCCCCAGACAATTTTCAGGAATGAAAACATTTGACAAAAATTGTTGTCCAGTGTTATTATAGAAACTTTTTTTGTTCATTCCATATGGAGTTACCATTGTTCCTTTCCACATTTTTGGGATTTACAGGCTTTTGCCTCTTTTCATATATGTAGGATGCAAATCTGCTTCTTGAGTTTCAGGACCAGGTGTACTTCATATTTCCTCGCCTCACTGATATTTTGAAGCCTAGTTTTGACTTTGAAACCAGAATAGGCTCTGGCCCAATGTGACCATGAATTAGTTAAGACGGTTTCAGAATGTTAATTATATCTCTTATTGTAAAGTGACTTCAAGACAGTCCTTTCTCTTTAACAAGGACAGTTGTCAGCTAAATAGAATATCTGTATGACATAAAGATTGGATTAATCTACGTAAGATAAACGTCTTACAAAACATGTTGTTACAGTAACTTTGTATTTGAAATTAAGCTATATCTTCCAATTATTCCATAGTTTGAGCTTTTCATCTGATTAGTATAGACAACAGATTCAAGTGCAAGTTTGTTGTTATGTGTATAATTTTACTGAAAGATGTGATGAAAACCGGGGAGTCAGCGAGCCCCAAACCCCAACACAAACACACAATTACAGTCCTGGGTTCAAATAAAGGTTGGTTTATTCACCAAAGTCCTTTCTAAAGTAACATAAGCACAGGTTTTTCTCTCTCCATAATTCAATTCACCACAATTTCTCTCACCACCGCACTGCCCTCCTCCAGCCGAGTGTTGCCTCTCTTCATTACAGCTCCAACTTGCCTGGCCAAGGGAGTGTGTTCCCTTTTATTAAGGACCTGGGTGTACTTCTGGTGCCAGGGCCATTGGTTCATACGGAAGTCCATCACAGCAGGGAGCCTGTCTCCCTGCAGCACCCTCTTGTGGCACCCGGTGACCCAAGAAGGGCTGCTCTGCTGGAATACATCTCCCTGCATGCCCTGCTGGCTTTCCACTGGTCACCGATATACAGTGGTGCTGCCATCTAGCGTGCTGGGGGAGTAAAAAGCCCCTAGCGATATTTCTTCCTTTCAATGTGCTGTCTCTCCATCTCTTCCATTTTTTTCTTCTGGATCTGATCCCTTTGTCCTCCCCGGCCGGAATGATTGTCTGTCCGTTAGGAGTCCCCCGTCCTGGCAAGGATCTATCCCATCTTCTCACCAGGATGCCTGTCCATCCCGTGTGGCATCTACAAAGGTAAATTTTATAGCTTTGTCATAAAGAAAAGTAGTTTGATCTGTCTAGATGTTTTTATTTATAAAATTCCTGACGTTTATATTACTATCTCAAAGTCTGTCAAAGTGGCAAAAATCTATATTGTATTGTTTTCTAATGTGTCACCAACACTTCATTCATTATCATTCAATGCTGTCACCAGGCCATTATCACAAGGCTTGTTATGGTTTCTTCACTACTGAAACACTTGACATTTAATTAAAGTTTTCCCCTGCCATTCTGTTCTTAGTCTTCCCGTACTTCATTTACTTCTTCATGTCCTTTAAGTAGCTCCCTGTCCCAAATTGAAAGATGTCCAAAATAAGCAAATGTTTTATTCTTCATCCATAATTATTACATTAAGAATTTAGATTTAGAATTTCCACATTATTCATATTCAATGCCCAAGGTACATCCATCAATTTTCTCTACACTCACATTTCTATTTTTTTTATATTACAGACATTATAAAGGCATGTTGTTGAAGGTATGAAGGATCCCTAGTAATGTTTCCACATCTCTGGAATAATTTTTTGGCTAAAACTACTTCATGTTAGTGTGCAAGAGATAGGTTGTACAGCATTTATATTCTTCATGCTTGATTGAGTTAGTGTCCAAGTTTCACATCCATTTAATAAAGCTGGATGTATATTCTTTTCTTGTTTTAAACTAATGGCATTTGCTGTAAGAATCTTCTGCATGCTGTTAAAGTACCTATAGTTATCTCAATTATTTTGCTAATGTCTACATTACATTTTCTACATTCTGTTATCATATGACCCGTGTATGTAAATGTTATAATTTGTTCTATGTCATCTCTATCAGTCTTGATCTTGACCTTTGGTATTGTTTCATTTCTTGTTACTAGCATGCTCTTTGTCTTCTTCATATTCATCTTCATACCAAATGACTTCACAACTTCATTAACATCATTTAAAATCTACTACAATACTGTTTCTATTTCTGCTATTAACATAGTGTCAGGATATCATAATTTATTTAAAGCCACTCCACTGATTTTATTCCCTTGTTATTACCAATGCTACTGAAGATGTTTCCAGTATGTAAATTAAATAGACATGGTGAAAGAACACATTCATACTAAACTGCTCTCTTAATCTGAATTTCTGGGAAATAAAATATCATCAGCTACTTTTGCATCCAATATAGATTAAGAATTAATGTTAAACTTTTTCATCAATATCCAATTGATGTAAGACGTTTGTCATTTTTGTACAATTAACACAATCAAATTCTTTCTTTTAATCATTAACACTAGAATTACCAGAGCCTATGAAAAAACTTGTAGATCCGTCCCACCTTAAAATGCTTCGCACCTACCCATCAGCGTCTTTTGTCCTCTAAATGTGTTAATAAGCAGCAAACAGCAAGCAGTCTGCTATCACATCCCCCACCAGCACGCAGTTTTCTCAGCTCAAGTCTGTTCACCTGCGTGTCAGTTGGTTAGAGCTGTATAGAGTGAGAAGTCAAGCAAAATGACACCTTTTATAAATACTATATCGTTATTTGGAACACTTGCATTTCATGTGCGTTCCGTGTCTACAACGATCTATGCACAATAAACACATTGTTAAAACAGAAACATTTTTCATGTTTTAGTAATAATTGACAAAATGTAGACATGAACTGTGAAGCCTGAATTCCAAATATCAAAGAAACACTTTCAGAAAAGATACAAGTATAACAGAACAAATGCACTTTTTTCCCCCCAAGACTATAACCGAAGAAAAAGAAATCAGGTTAGTGTTGCTTGTCGTCCTGACTTCTCGGGTAGTATACTGGTTAGAACTGCTGACTCCAGTTCAGAAGGTTCTGGGTTTGAGTCTTAACGTCTCCCAAAATAAGCGTTTTGAGTAGTGAGCTGTTCTTACTGTTAACTAGCAAAATACCCGCGCTTCGCAGCGGAGAAGTAGTGTGTTACAGAAGTAATGAAAAAGACAAGGAAACATTTTAAAAATAACGTAACATGATTGTCAATGTAATTGTTTTGTCACTGTTATGAGTGTTGCTGTCATATATATATATATATATATATATATATATATATATATATATACACACACACACACACATAAACATATATATACACATATACATATACATCCACATATATATACATATCTACACACATACATATATATATATGTGTGTGTATATATATATATATATATTGAAATAGTTTTACTGTCAAATAATGCAAAGAGTACGCGACACATGTTTCACCCTAATTCTGGGCTCATCAGGCATACACATTCACTGCACCCCCTCTCGGGAATCGAACCTTGGACATCAGCGCTAGAGGTGAAGCCTCTTGTGTTGCGCCACGGCTTGTGGTTCGTTTATTTGACAATATGTAGATCGGGGTAATTGCATTCAAGGCATTTGTAGTCTGAATCACAATCTGACTGTATGGGTGGTTACCTACCAGGTAACGCCTGTGGTTGGTCAGCAAGTTGGCTAAAATCCACCACGGTGCCCTCTTTCAGTTGCGAGAAGCAGATCATAGAATGGTTGAAATAGTTTTACTGTCAAATAATGCAAAGAGTACACGACACGTGTTTTGCCCTAATTCTGGGCTCATCAGGTGTACACACTCACTGCACCCCCTCTCAGGAATCGAACCTGGGACGTCAGCGCTAGAGGCAAAGCCTCTTGCATTGCGCCACGGCATGTGGTTCATTTATTTGATGGTATGTAGATCGGGGTATATATATATATAGAAGTTATGAAAAGGAAAAGGGAACATTTTAAAAGTAACGTAACATGATTGTCAATGTAATTGTTTTGTGACTGTTATGAGTGTTGCTGTCAAGGATTTGATTATCATTATTTCTTTCAATCAGGTTCGTATTTGGAGGATGTGTTGTGTTCAAGTTACATTCCGTGTTTGTTAACCATTGTAAAGATAACAGGTTTCATTCATCGATTCCTTTCTTACTGCATCAATAAACAGCTCGTCTTCCTCTTTATTTGAGACATCACACACTGCATGCACAGGTTTTTTTTACACTGTCTTACTTTAGCTGGACATTGACTTTTTCCACCGTATGCTTTGTTTCCGCAGTAGCTGCACTTATGAATATGCTTGTATGCGTCACTCGCTTCATATTCTTTTGCTGCCTTCTCAATTGTTTAATGTGTTTTTTTGTCAGCACTCTTTGGAGCTGTTGCTTTTTGTCTGCGTACTGCGTTCACAGTCAGTTCATGTGAGCCGCTCGGAGTACATGCACCGAAGGTTCTCAGCTGTGCTTGTGCTATCTAGTGCGATGTTGGTATGTTAGCTCAGACCCGGCAATGCGTCTTTTCATTAAACTTGTATCTCGCGAATATCGTATTCATCGTAGGCATGACAAACGCCAGCAGCAGCGTGTTTATGAACTTAATTTAAACTTAAGGTTTACACCATGCTTTGATTCCGCAGTAGCTGCACTTATGAATATGCTTGTATGCGTCACTCGCTTCATATTCTTTTGCTGCCTTGTCAATTGTGTAATGCGTTTTTGTTCAGCGCTCTTTGGAGCTGTTGCTTTTTGTCTGCGTACTGTGTTCACAGTCAGTTCACGTGAGCTGCTTGGAGTACATGCATCGAAGGTTCTCAGCTGTGCTTGTGCTATCTTGTGCAATGTCCACGGCTTTATTTAATGTTAGCTAAGACCCAGCACTTAAAAGTTTCTCTCGCACTTTCGCTGAGTTTGTGCCAAACACCACCCTGACCATCTCATCTTCGTCTGCATAAGCACAGTCCTTCACCCGCAAATATTTAGCGGCAGAGTGTTTCTATTGGATTCCAGCTGACGGATGGCCTTATATGGGCAGTCACTCAATTACAAGGGAGGTGTGACGATGAGGGACGCAACTCCACCTCAAACGGTGACCGAGCTGCAGGCTATGGTTGGTATATATGTACATAAGTAGGTTCCAGTTATGACTGGTACATGTAGAATTTCTAAATGAAACCTGCCTAACTTTTGTAAGTAAGCTGTAAGGAACGAGCCTGCCAAATTTCGGCCTTCTACCTACATGGGAAGTTGGAGAATTAGTTATGAGACAGTGAGTGAGTCAGTCAGTGAGTCAGTGAGGGCTTTGCCTTTTATTAGTATAGATATTATACAATAAAAGCATACATTTGATTTGCGTTTGTAACAGCCGCTGTAAATGTATAGTACTTGTCAAAGTTACCATCTTTTTTTTAGTTTTACTAGTTTTATTTACTTATCTTCCTACAGCATAAAGTCACAAGTATACTGCAGAGCTTCCTCTGTTTGATCGTCAAGGGCATGCTCACAAATTACATGTGTAATGCCACGAAAAATACCTGCTGACACTTTAGTATGCGAGCAATGATACGAGAATGCAGTTAGACTTTTTTTTGGGCACATACACCACGCTAGTGTTTAGATCTGGACGGTGTAGCATTGGTGAGCTCTGTAAGCCGTACTGTTTCTTTGAAGAACAGGTGATTGGCAGGATGACGTCGGACTTTCGCCTTTACGCCTGGAGCAGCTGCGTTGTTCTTATATGTGAGTGGATGTTTCTTGTAGGGAGGGCTTCTGTTTTCTCCGATCTGAGTTCACCTCTGTTATAGCGCATCTTTATTTGAAAACAGCAGTGTCAGATTGGGGCCAGCGTGAACGCTAACTTTGACAAGCACTATAAATTTACAGCGGTTGTTACAGATGTAAATCAAATGTATGTTTTTATTGCATAATATTAACAATAATAGCAGCTCTCTACTCAAAAAGGTAAATTTGAGAAGCTGCCAGCATTGAACCCAGAAGCTCTTGATTGGGAGGCAGCAGATCATTATGGGGGACCCAACGCCGCCTCACACGGTGACCGAGCTGCAGGCTATGGACGTATATATGTATGTAAGTAGGATTCAGTTAGCGTTGGGAATCCGTGTACCTAATTTCTTGAAGATGGGCCCATAAGTAACAAAGACTGTTGAAAAGTTCAATATGGCCGACAGTGACATCATACCACTGAAATAAGTACATACATCGGTTTTGGTTAGCGCAAGGAAGCCACCTACCAAATTTCATGAAGATGGGGCCATAAATAAGAAAGTTCAACATGGCGGACGTTGTTAACCGTTATGACCATTACGCATAGAATTTCGAAATGAAACCTGCTTAACTTTTGTTAGTAAGCTGTAAGGAATGAGCCTGCCAAATTTCAGCCTTCTACCTACACAGGAAGTTGGAGAATTAGTGACGTTGGAAAGTTCAATATGGCAGCCGACAGTGGTGTCATACCAACGAAATAAGTATGTACATCGGTTTCGGTTAGCGCAGGGAAGCCGCCTACCAAATTTCGTGAACATGGGGCCATAAATAAGAAAGTTCAACATGGCGGACGTTGTTAACCGTTATGACCATTACGCATAGAATTTCGTAACTTACTTTTGTAAATAAGCTGTAAGGAATAAGCCTGCAAAATTTCAGCTTTCTACCTACACGGGAAGTTGGAGAATTAGTTATGAGTGAGTGAGTGAGTGAGTGAGTGAGTGAGTGAGTGAGTGAGCCAGTGAGGGCTTTGCCTTTTATTAGTATAGATAAAAAGGAAATTCAAAAACCACACATGGTCTGAAGCAAAGTGTAGATGTGAATTGGCCAGATGAGAGTTCCTGTCTATATCAGGAATAAACACAATGAGCACAAACATTCACCATATTGTTGATAAAATACAGCTGCAAATCATACCATTGTGCATAAACTATTGAAAAAGAATGTGTTATGATTTAATTTCCTAATTGTCTTTTTTATGTCTCTTTTATGAATTTTCTGTCACACCTTTTTGTTATTGAAGGTATTCAAGAAAGTACTTTCCTAGTTTCTTTATATACTTTTGCTAGGGAGTTTGCATCATCAGGTCAACAGTATAAAGGTCACAGTTACTCATTTCCTGCCATTCGAGTTTGAACAAAAACAAAAGACCTCTACATTGAAGAAGAAAAAAGTCAAAATGAATTCTAACTAGTGTGGCAGTGACAAGTCATCTTTCAAAGGACAGTGGATTACGTGGATTACCTGAAACAAGTGAAAATACAAGAATGTATTGGCACTAGGTGCCAGCAAGAACCACAGTGGAGCGGCACTACAGCAGTTTAGCTAAACACGTCATCAGTGTCCGCATAATATCTGCATAATGTTGGATGGATGCCCCACATACCCACAGCAATTTGGGGTTTTGCGGGTGTTCACATTTATCTGTGCAGCACAATTAGAATGGGAATGGGCTGCTCTTAATGATACAAGAAGAAATAGTGGAAATAAGGCGATACACCTCAGTGCTGTAAAGAACTTTAATGTTTTAACAAAAGTATAAAAAAATGTCTTCAGCAACTAATTCTGCAATTTAAAAACTACTTCAGATTTTTTTTTATTTCAAAAGTACACGATCATTTTATGCTGAATTTAAAAGGTAATACTTAAGCCAAGTGATTAGTGAGCAGCTTTTATTGTTATCAAAAAAAAATCTGCAGTGGCAAATTCCATACTTTGGTAATTATTGATTATTATTAATATCAACAAAATGGCTAATTTTCTTATAATTGGGTAATGCAGGTAATAAAAATATTTTTTACTTAATATAAACATACAAGCTGTTTTTGAAATGTGCTATTAGTAGTGTATTATGCATTAAAGAAGGGCAGGCAATATTATGCATTAACTAACAGCAAATAAGCTTCTATTAATAAATGTAAGTATAAAAAGAAGCACCTTTGTCAAAACTGTAGCAAAATGGCAAAAGGGTAAATATAATGGCCCGTTGGGGCCTCATATATTCTTGTGACATACTGAGAGACCTTGGAGAAACAATGTTTGAGAACTACTGCCCTACAGTAACACTTCAATTAATGAATCCTGACCCCAACTCTGCGGGCAGGCTTCAGGCTACACAGACCACAATTGAGATTTTGCTTCAAAAATTCAAAATATATCTTTAAATTCCCAAAATATACAAAAATACACAGAAATGGAGAGGAACCACAAAACCTTTGCTTGAGAATGTCTTCTGCCCTCACCACGCGTTTATGTACGTAGTTATGCAGCAAGCTAAACACTCCTTCAACAAACACCCAAGGCACTGATGATATTCAGGCATTTAATGAAAGTGGTGTGAAACTGTAAAGTAACAAGCAATACCTATCAGAATTTGTTAACTTAATATACATTTTTCCATAAAAATGCCTTCAAATTAAATGCAAACTACTTGTTATTATTTCCTTTTGAAATGGCATAAATATTACAAAACAGATTCTTTAATGCAAATACATCCTGCCGCTTCATATTCAAATGCATAAAAATAAGCCTGAACAATCATATACATAAATATTTACTTACACACTAAACATTTGCAAAATAGTAAAAAGAACAACTAAAACTCAAAACAATGTACAGGTAGTCCCCAGGTTACGGACATCCGACCTACGATTTACGAACGAGGCCGCAGCTGTGACGCATGCGCCTCATTAACTGCCACTCCATCATCTTTAGCCTGGGGACGCTGCAAGCAGTGCCTGGAAAAGGGCAATTTCGCTGCTTGCGCAGTGTAGTGTCCCTCAGGCGGCTCCCGGCGGCAAGCGAGTGGTGACCTGTGGTCCATAGTCACCGGGGCCACAGCTATCGCTCGTGTGCAGGATGGAGGCTTAATGGGGCGGTTTGCTGTCTGTCCACTACGCCGCTGCAGCTACTGCTCCTGACTAGATGCAGGCTGGATGGAGCAGTGGGGGGCGTTTCAATGCTGCCTGTTTTCAGTGGGCGGCTGGTAATGCTGCAAGCAGTGACCCGGTTGTGCCTGAACTGAGGCAATTGAGGGTGAACGGGGCGTCGGGGGGTAGCATTGTAATGTGCTTCGAGTGGCTGCCTGTTGTATGGGGGCGGTGGTGGGCGATTCACTACACGCCTTTGGATGCATACTGCAA
This sequence comes from Polypterus bichir lapradei, assembly GCA_026402145.1. Lineage (NCBI taxonomy): Eukaryota > Metazoa > Chordata > Cladistia > Polypteriformes > Polypteridae > Polypterus > Polypterus bichir. Next base: position 32,358,307 of record JANRMT010062806.1, on the reverse strand, counting down.
GCTCCATACTGCAGTGGAGGTGACTGTGTGGTGGGTAGGTGGTGAACCGCCCCTCGCTACTCCCATTCAATCTCAATAGCAAGCCTGTTTGTACTGTTACGTACATAGCAGGAAGTTGTCTCTTGTCAGTACACCAGATGTGCTGACGAGGGATGCCTGCCTTTTGTGATAGCTGTGCAGAACAGCTCATCTTAACCTTTTGTCTTCATCCTTCAAGAATTGCTCTGAAACACAAATATGATGCAAGTGCTGGTAAAAAAGTAAAGAAGAGAAAAACCATCACCATTGAAAATAAAGCAGAAATAATAAAAAAGTCAGAGAGAGGTGAAACTCCATCATTCATTGGCAGAGCACTTGGTTACAGTCGGTCAACAATAGCATTTATTAAAATAATTTACCTGTTCCGACTTACATACAAATTCAACTTAAGTACATACCTACAGTCCCTATCTCGTATGTAATCCGGGGACTGCCTGTATATACTAATAAAGAAATAAAATACCTACAGATTATGCCTTTACAAGGGCAAATAAACAGCAGTTGGAAATGGATGTCCCCCCCCTACTTCTCCATGTGCTGCTTGCTTCAAGATGGAGTCTTAATAACAATATAAAACAATACCTAATTTAGCCACTAGAGGTCCCCTATGAACACATTTTAACAGAGGACAGAACAGAATGAATTTGATTTTTAACAGAAATTACAAATAATGTCACAATATTTCACAAAATATAAGAAACACACTGCGGTGGGCTGGCGCCCTGCCCGGGGTTTGTTTTCTGCTTTGCGCCCTGTGTTGGCTGGGACTGGCTCCAGCAGACCCCCGTGACCCTGTAGTTAGGATATAGCAGGTTGGATAATGGATGGATGGATAAGGAACACAGGAGAACACTGATACGTGTCACTTAATATTTCAGAAAATGAGTGGAAGGCAGCCATGCATAGAATACACTGTAGCTCCATATGGACAAAACACTCAATCATTCAACTTTAAATCTTTTATTGAGCACATTTATCTCATTTAAAATTATCCAAAATGTTTCCAGGGCAAGATTCAACTTGTGAACGTTGCAATCTAGCTCCAGTCTCATGAGGCCATAAGTTCTGGATGTGCACCAAATTAGCAACATTTTGGACAAAAATCATGCCTATCAGACAGCCTTGGTGTCACAATCACTCTTAACACACTAACAGCTGTGTTTTGTGTACTTCTGGATGGGCTTAAAGTGGAGAAGGACAAACAAACTGTCATTTCTTTTACTACACTATTGGCACGTAGACTCAGAAGACATATTAGATGTAGACGAAGAATTCCACCCCACCACTCTTAAGTCAGTGGGTAACTGATGTTCTATACTACTTGAAATAGGAAAAAAATCAAATTCTCATTTAGAGGATCTGTTCAAATCTTTTTTTAAAATATGGCAGGATCTAATCAATAATATTTTAGAATAAGCTTCCATTTCAGGAAAAAGGATACCCTTTTTCTTGCTTCTTTTATAGAGTAGCTCAGTTCCTGGCTCCCCTTTCCTTCTCTTGGGGGGTGGGGGGGCGAATTATCTTTGATTTGTTAAATTTTCCTTGACTGTATGGAACGCAGTCTGTTTCTAATTTAAATCAATTAAAATATTTTTTAAAAAATCACCTGATTCATACATATCAGCAATATTAACAAAATGTCCAAATTTAGCAGAAATGCATAAAAAGTAATACATAAGAATTTGTTAAAATTACAAAAGATATAAAAATAAAGAAGGGTCTGGGAGTACAACCTAGTGGAAATATAACAATCAGAGCAGAGGTAATGACATTGAAGACGGCAGTTCAGGCTACAGTATAAATGATGCCCAACCCTTCCTTAACTCCATTTGTTACAATACATATCAATATCTGTTCTATGGTGCATCAACCTCTGATAACAAAGCTTCTTATAACAGACTAAAGTACTCTAAGGTATTAACTGTATGTATTATTATTATTTTACTCCTCAAAGTAGACTGCTGAAAATATTGCTATATATGCCTTTCTGATTGTTATGCCCTGTGCAAGTAAACAATAGATGCCACCCATAAAGTGTGATAATGAAATAACTGAAACATGTTTTGATTATGTGTGAATAGTGTTATGATTACCTCCCATTTTTATTATACTTAGCACTCCCCTTGGTTGTTTCCATGCATGATGTGGTTATTTAGGGGTTTTCGTTTATGGAAAATTCAAGTTTGCCCCTAATTTCTACCTTAGCTTTATTTTGAGAAGTTATTATTTTCTAATACTTGTTTTTTGTGGCTGACACCATTTTGTGGTCCTTTGTTTATTGTTGTTAACCAGATTTCTAAGTTGGACAATAGGAAGTATGAGGTGTGGGATGTCATAAACAGTATAAAGGTGGATGTTGTGCTCTTCCAGGTTGTTCAAGATTGGGTATACAAACCATTTCCTTTCTAAGTCATTGTAAGTCTTCTTTCTAGTATTTGGTGCAACTAATTTTCCGGCAATCAATTTAGACTTAGAAAATACATTAGCATTTTGCTTATTGTCAACAGATTTTTTGATCACTTAATTCTGACCTTTGTCTGCCCTTAATTTATGAGACAGAAAGGAGTGCTAAAGTAGTTGGTGAAGATTGTCCAGAAAATGTATCAGGGAGTGAAGACTCAGGTTAACAGTAGTGTTGGGTAACAGACAAAATCCCAGTTATAACAGATCTGCGCCAGGAATCTCCTGTAAGTTCTTACCTCTTTAATCTTATTATGGATGTGTTGACTCATGGAATAAAATACCAGTCTCTCTGTTGCATGCTTTTTTGCTGATGACATTGAGAGAAGAAGAGCATTAGGATATCAAGAGTTGAAAAAAAGTTAAAAGAATATTTAAGGTTTAATGATAATCAGGATTCAGAAAATAGTCTGTAGGGAGAGCTATTGAAAGGAGTTGATAAGTTTAAATATCTAGGAAGAGTGGTAGCCCAAGATGAAGAATAAGGTGCAGAGATAGCCCACAGAGTGCAGTGTGGATGTTACAATTGGATGAAGGTATCAGGAGTATTGTATTAACGAAGAATTAAGGTAAAGGTTAAAGGTAAGGTTTTTAGGACTATGGTAAGATTAGCAATGATATATGGAGTGAGACATGGACAGTAAATTGAGTACAGAATAAGAAGTGGGATGTGGCTGAAAAAAATTTTTGAGATAGATGTGTAGAGGTACAAAAAAAATAGAAGAAATGAGACAATCAGAGGTACAACAAAACTGGGAGAGATATCTAAGAAAGTACAGAAAAGTAGGTTGAATTGGTATGGACATGTGATGAGGAGAGACCATGAATATATGGGAAAAAGAGTGATGGGAATAGAAGTACAAGGAAAGAGAAACTGAAGGAGGCAAAAGGGGGTGTGGTGGATGGATAAAGTAAAAGAAGATCTGAATGAAAAGTGTTTGACTGGGGAAGAGGTGCAGGGCTGAGATGTAGGGATAAGGATGATCTGGCATATCAAACCCACTAAGAATTGGGAAAAAATGAAAAGGAATAAGAAGATCTCCTGATCCATGAACAATACCTGCCTGCTTGAAAAGTTTATGGACAGCCAAAATTATTAGCATTCTTGTTTTTAACTTAAATAGAAGTATGTCTAATAGAAATTAATAAATAAATAATAAATAAAATAAATAATAATAAGTAATAAATAAAATGACAAAGTGATGATAAATGCTCATAAAAACTTCATGTAAAATGACTGATATCTACAGCATCTTGTATTAATTCATTGCGTGTTGCTGGTGTGACTGACGTTTAACAGGTTTGTATTTACTCTATAGGAAACGGTAGGTATTTAAACACATATGTAAACATACATAATAATTCTGTGTAACACTGAAGACTACATAATATATTCCTCCTGCTCTGCACATTGTTCATACACTAATTTTTCATTGTAATGTACTGTACATCTATTAATGGAACAAACAGGATAGTTTCATGCATATCCTGGCCAAATTTGTTATACTTGAGAATGCTTTATTTTGATGTTAGTAAAAGATAAATTATGATGAATGAATCAGAGTTTTCTTTTCCATGCAGTCTCTCAAAAGTGCCACTAACATTAATTTGCATTTTTTATGTGAAATGTTACTGAAATCACTTGAATTTGTTTTTTAGGGTTTTTTTGTAAGTTTTTTGGTAGTAGAATGCAAAGAAACTTGCCCGCTTAGGGTTAGCCCACAGTCAAAACGGCTGTCATCTTTCTTGGCCAAACTGAACCTTCACAGCTCCTTCCTTGCGGCTCCATGTGCACTCCTCTGCCTCGTGCAGGGGTGCGGAAATCCAACGCCCGACTTGTCCGACACAGGTAAACTGACTGTCGGACAAGCGTGTTTTTCTGGTTTCAGTTGTCCGTGGACAAGTGCAATTTTCTGGAGAAAAAAGAATTATATGTGCTATGCAGGGCACATTTTTACCACTACTTTCAAATTTTAAACATTTTGGTACGTACTTTGTGTGGAAACAGTCTACTTAGGTATGTTCTTCATGTCTCAAATTGATCTTCAATATTGTTTACAAAATGACGGCTGATTTTTCATAGGGGAAGCACTCTTACGGTCTTACATAAGTATTTTACCCTACTATTTACACGCTTAGAGATGCGGCCATTTTTTTCATGCTAACATTACGATGTAATCTGATGCTTTTTTCATTATAATCAATAACTTTTATATATTATTAATAAAATTCATTGTTTCTACATAAAAATGTGTTAATTTTACTTACAATGCAAATGTTTTCACCACATAACAAAGCTTGTTAGGCAGTTAATCTTTCCTGAAATTTGTGATTTCGCGTTGGTTGTGATATATTGAGGGATTAAGAAATTTATTGCGTGACAACATCAATTTTGATGAGCCGTCCATAGATCATTTTTGATTAGAGAATTTTTCATTTAAAACAAGTTGGTTTCGCGCTGTCAGTTTATTAAAAATAAAGAAGAAAACATTCTAACGATTTCCAGATGTTATGAAATATCTATAAAAATCTTCACTATTTTTCCCGTCAACATTGGTAATATTTACTTCTTTGGAAATGTACCATTTTGCGGAATTTCGAATACGTCTTTAGGAATTCCCTGCGTAACCCATAATGCACTGCGGTAAGCACGTGTTCTTGCTATATGCGTGTTGCTGAAACTGAAGCAAGTAGCCTCGCGGATGAGAAATGGATCGTTTCTTGAGTAAAACTGGCACAACAGGCCCTGAAAAACCTGACAAGGAGGGCAAGAAAAGAAAAACAAAAGCGGAAAGGGACCGTGAGTATGATAAAAAAACGAAAACGGTCTTTTCAATCTCAATGGCTCAAAGAGTTTCCGTGGGTAAATGCAGATGACACTGACTACGTTTTTTGCCAAATTTACCGTCAGTATCCACTTATTGCTGACAAACCATCCACATTATTTACTGCCAAGAAAGTGGACACTACTGTTGCATCAGCTGTCTGTGCCTGTATGTCAAAGAATGAGTCTAAAAGTAAGAAAAAAGTTGGTTCAATTGAAAAAGTGTTTTATAAAGTTGAACGCTCGGAGGTCGAGCATTAGGCTAGGCTGTTCAATACTGCTTACGCTGTTGCAAAGCACAACAGGCCATTTACTGAATTTCAATTTCTGTGTTCTGTGCAGGAAAAGAACGGTGTAAATTTAGGGAGTGACCATCGAGGCAGGGACGCCTGTGTTGAGTTTGTGAAGTCAATATTGTCTGTTTTGTTGAATGATGTCTCAAGTACAGTGTTCTGTTATGTAACTGTAATATGTGAAACAGAACTAGTGTAGCTATAATGAAGGCATTGTTTATTAGTGAGATAAAATGATAAGGGAATCTTTTATATAATGTTCTAGAGCAAGGTGGCAAAATACTACTCCCTGAAAGAACTTTTTCAGTTTGAAAATGGAAGGCAGTTTTGGTATCAATAAAAGAGATCAGAAAAAATAAACTATTTTTCACTTTTGTTATTTGTTTATGGGCAAGTGAATTTAACTGGCGGACAAGTGGATTTTCTAAGTTTACTTGTCCGTGGATAAGTAGAAAAAAATTTGACTTCCACACCCCTGTCGTGTACTGCCTGAATGCACATTCACATACATTTGTTGTGCCTTGCTCTTGGAGTCAGAGGTAACAGCATCTGTGCTCACTTATACAACTTCTTAAGGCAATAAAAAGCCAAGACTCTTTCTCTGACTCTCCAGTGGTCACCTACCCCAGCCGAGTGGATTTTAGCAGTGGAGAGGTAGTTGCAAAGTGCACTTTCACCATGCCCAGCACCAGAAAATATTGCTTATTAATAAAATAAAAAATAAACACAGTGCGTGATATGCTAGTACTCTGTTCTGTTACTTCGTGCTTTGTGCCTGCTGCAGTCAGGGTACACTACAGGAACTTTTAATTGTACTGAAAAAGTTGGTTCAGGAAAAAATGAATTTATTATAATAAATAGTGAACAATTTTACAAGTTCATTTTTACCTTATTTTTTAAGTGTTTGTGTCATGTATCTAGAAGTTCAAAATAATGAAATCTTAAAAAAAATAGTAATAGATTTCAGTTGTTCAAAAAGCCTGGTATCTTCATGTATTTTATGGCAGATTTGCTGAGATAGTAATACATCCAAGTCTGATTTATAAACCATGTTTTATTACCTGTCTAGACTACAGTACGTATATTACTATATGTCATGTTCCTGATTACAGATGGTGTGGATTGACACACTTGTGGGTCTGACAAAAACCTCCCATTCAAAATAAGCTTCAATGGTGCATTACAGCTTATTGATAGGTCATTTGTATCATAAAGTAACTTTAATGCAGCACAACTCAAATACAATGCTTCTAATGCTATGATACTGTATGTTAAAGGGAGAATATGAATGTATTTCCATTAATATGACAGTGGATAATATCTCAAGATGTTTGCCAGCTTTACATGGCAGGGTTTAATGATTCTAGAGCCTTGGGCAATTTTTTATGATTTTCAGCTACACAAAGATTATAATTTTTCAGATTACCCCACTACCTTTATTTTAAAAAAAAATTAAATCAATTTGACCTATAAGGTTATTTTTCAGAGGTTGAGTATACAGTATCCCATTCGAAAGTATAATGTGGGATATTACTAAAGCAATGGCACTATATAAATTAAAAAAAAACAATGCAGCAAGCTTTTCTGCCAGATATCAGGAGGTAATACAAAGCTACAGGATAATCCCACCAGCTAAAAAAATCTTTCTGGGCACAACTCTGAGAGTGTGTGCAGTCTTTGGCTTCAGTCTGTACATCAGTAATTTCAAAACTGGGTCCTAGACTACCACTCTGTTCCTTCTGTGTTTGTTTGGATTAATTTTATTGATCGAGGCCAGTTCCAGTCTGGTACCATTGAACATGTAATTTTATTTCAATATTTAATATACCCAGGCAGAGGTTTCCTGTCTGAGTTTTATTTGTCTATGAAATTTACCAATAATATGTAAACATAGGATATTTTTTATGTTTATTTAAGATGTTACTTTCGTCTTTCATACTGTCAATAATTAAAATAGCTGCTCAATGATGATGACAGTACTGTAGTGAATCTATCAAAATTAGTGATATTTCTCTAGGCTCTCATGTCTACTGAATTGTATTAATACATTCAAATATCAAAAAGTAATTCCAGAACTGAGCCCTTGTGCCATAAAATAAAGCTTCCAGTTTATTATTTAACTAGCCAAAGTACTTGTCAATGACAGGCAATAGAATAATTCAAAATATTTGCCATCTTCTGCCCTACATGTACTGTACTTTCAGCACCTTTTCTTTGTATTCATGTGTGTCTCAATGTCTCTACATTTGTACCAATGTACCAACCAATGAGATACTCTCAGATGGACTGGAACCACAGACTGTATTGTTTTATTATATCACAGATAGACTGCTTTTAAATGCTGCTGATGTTCTTTAGAAATTTGAATTAAGTTGCAACAGACTAGTGCAAACAATATTTCCTAAATAACAAATAATGACCAAAATCTGTTGAAACAAATAAGTGTAAAATATTAGTAAGAACAGAAAAACAAATCTTTTCCTACAAATAAAAACAAAAAGCCTCATTGCTAGTCTTCCACTGCAGCAACCTTTTAGTCCCAGGGGTGTGGCTAACTCTAGTGTAGTGATGAAGAAGATCACAGACAAGTCTAATATTCCTGTTAGTGCTCCAGTTATTTCATTTATGGACTGCAGAAATTCTATGGGGTTAAATAAATGTCTACCGAGAAGAAACAGTGAAAGTTGGTAATTAATCTAACTCAATGAAAAATGTCTTCATTTATTCTCTTGTTAGTATCTCCTCAGCATGAAGAACGATGCTTCATACCTATAAAGTTCGATACAGTAGAGTCTCGCTTATCCGACATAAATGGGCCGGCAGAACATCGGATAAGCGAAAATGTCGGATAGTGGGAGGTGTTAAGAAAAAGCCTATTAAACATCAAACTATGTTATAATTTTACACATTACGAACCTAATACAGTGGCTCGGTTCATGAACGTCTCTGAACACATACAAATCGGGTTATGGCCAAAAAGTTTGCAAAACTTTTACCTCTGTTCACGACCACACACTCGGTATAGGAACAAGCCAGTTTCCCTTTCAGTTTGTGCGCGCCAATGATTTCCGTATGTGTTCAGTCTCTCCCTGTGCATTCCATGTGCAGCGAGAGAGAGAGAGACACAGACAGACAGACACGCGTGCACACACGCCAGAGAGGGCTGGCCACATAATCCACTGTAATCATGTTTTACAACAAAACAACAGAAAAATTTAACTGAAAAAATTAACTTAGCAACAAAAAATAGACTACGCTCACACTCGCAACTTGCAGTTCTTGTTGCCAATTGCCACGTTTTTTTGTTTTTGTGGTGGGACGTCGGATAATACAGAATGTTGGATAAGCGAAGGTCGGATAAGTGAGACTCTACTGTATTTGGTTTGCTGCACTTCAATATGCTTCATTTTTGCTTACAGTAGTTCTATCATATAATCTGACTTTTTCATTTTCTCAGCATATTTTTAGCACGTGTGAACATGACACATCAAAGAAAGTGTTTAATGTTGAGTGATAATAATAGGGATTGTAATCTTAGTACCCGTTATGTAATAATGTACAGTATGTTTAGACGTTATATTGTTGTTTTTGGATGATATGTCATACTTTTATGTAATTTCTGTTGATTTGCCTATTATTGGCAAATTATGTACTGTGTCTTGAAAGTTTACTTCTGTCTCGTGCTCCTTGGAGAGCCAAAAGTCAGGGCTACTCTGACATCACTACACCTGAGATGTTCACTATTTGAATTAAAACAGAAAGCATAGTGCAAATGCCTGTTTTTTTATTCTTGCTGTTTCTTGTATAATTGTATCTGTTTGCTGTGGACTGCCTTTTCAGGCCAATGCTTTTTTTCTTTTTAGATTTATTTTGTTAATTTTCCCTTGTTAAATATTTAAATATATTTTATTTACAAAGATTGTTTAGGGTATAGGTCTCTTCAACCAGATATTTTTTATAGTTTCCATTTACATCTTGCCTGAATAAGGGGCCTGAGTTGCCTTGAATGCTTGCATATTGTAATCTTTTTAGTTAGCCATGGTGTCATTTGTTACATTACTTCCTTTGAGAGGAGTTTTTGTTATTTTGGTACATTTTAAAAAAATTTTTTAAAGATTAATTACCTTTAGGGCATGCAAAACCTAAGGCAGGCCAATGGACCTGGAATTAAAATTGTTGTGATGCCTTTTCCAGGCAGGCAAAGGAAGATTGGCCGGGTCAGTGAAGCTTTTTCAAGACCTTACACTCATTATTCTTTGATTCTAATTCCAAATAAAGCAGGTTACTGCAGGTTTTCAAAAACTTAAGGCTTTGATAAAAATGTAATGTATCAATTGTTATTTATTGTCATGTGTTGTTGTACTGTGCCTCACTGGTATTACCAGCAGTTAAATAACGTTGATTCTGTGTCCTCTGCAGTGTTAAAAGAGAGGTAGTAGTTTTAGGAGAAAAAGTATATGACTATATGAGCGGCTTCTGTGGAGCGTCATGGCAGGTCTCGTGTTGAGAGTGGAAAGACGGCTCTGGCATTGTCCAAGCCAGGATGGCGTTGTCCGTCTTACACTTGTGCGTGTGCCACCCACGGTCTCATAGCTGTCTGAGCAGTAGCTCGAGGGGGAAAAAAAAGGGATTACTTTCAGTTGTGAGAGAACCACAATTCGCGTATCAAATGCCGGCATAATTAGATAGATAGATAGATAGATAGATAGATAGATAGATAGATAGATAG
>JANRMT010062806.1:32326524-32343256 GCA_026402145.1 Polypterus bichir lapradei | reverse complement strand
GAGTTGAAGCTGCAGAACTTTGTAATTTTGGGAAAAACGCAGCTACAGTATCATTTCAAAACATAAGGTGACTACTAGGAATGTCACCCATATCTTCCCTGATATTTGGGATTAATGTTCACTTGCTGCTTTGGTATTGCAACCCCTTAGGCAAGGCTGCAGCTTCTTGTGGACTACATATTAATGGAGAAAAAAGAAAAAGACAGAGAGAGCACATATTAAAAGCATAAAAATAAAATAATCAATTTTTAAGTCTTTCCTAGTAGCAGTTCATATGATTAATTTCTGTCAATAAACTCACGATGTTGAAAATTTGCAGCACATTTATTTTGCAATGAAAGACTTTAATAGTACATTAAAGAAATGAATGGAAGGCAAACTACTTAGCATTATGGTAAATTAAAATTGTGCAACAATTTTTCAGTTCTTCACTTAAAAATGAAAGATGCCTCTGAATTCCTATTTTACATTGTTAGGGATGAATGAGCCAATTTGTTGTAAGTAACATAAAAAGTGGAGGAAATGTTTGTCTTCAGCAAAAGTTATTTGTATAAATTTAACACTAAAATCTTAAAATCTTTTGTATCACAAGAAGAGCAACTAGATAGATAGATTGATTGATAAAGAGATCTTTATTTGTCCTCTTGGGGAAGCTCTTTAAATAAATCAATCCATAGATAAGTGAGTAAACAAATATACACATACACCAGAATGCCTATAAACCAAGAAAACTAAAAAGAAAGAAAACCTCTGACTTGGCAGTCAGAATCAGTGAGGCATTTTGCAGACATATTGCAGTTGGTACAAAGGAGCCCCAGTAACATTTCTTGAAACACTTTTACTGAGTAATTTGTTGGCTGAAAGTACTTAGAGAGAGGGATGTGCAGCATTGTTCATAATGGCACACAGTTTGTTTTAATTATCTCCTTTACTACTACCTCCAGGGGGTCCAAAGTGTGTCCGAAACCAGTCCAACCTGTCATTAATTTGGACCCCCAAGTACTTGTAAGGCTGGGTTTATACTTCATGCTACGCAACGTGTGCTCCAGTGGACACCACTGCTATGCAAGCGTTGTACTGTTTATACTTGCGCACATACTTTATTTAAATCTGTAAGATTCCACGAGGTGGCAATGTGAGATATCATTATAATGAGAAAACATTCGGCTTCCCTGTGTTGTGAATTCCCTGAAACATCTAATAAATTCCGAGGACACCTTGCCGCACTATCTTTGAAAAGGATGTTTAACGATAACATCCAGGGATGCACCCATTCTAGCAAGCATAAGGTGCAAGACAAAAACAGTGCACGGTGAATACAAGCACACACATACATTAGCGTCATTTTAGCATTGCCAAATCCCCAAACCTTAATGTACTTGGAGGGAAACTTGAGCACACTGTGGAAACCCACCAGGGAAACATGCAAACTCCAGGTAGGGAACACCAGGAATGTGACTTCCTGCTAGGCAGCAGCACTACCGCTCTGCCACCATGCCGCCCCCACATTTGTAATTATTAACAGGATTTATTATTGAAGTTAATGATTTATCCGTAAAATGTAATATACATACTTTAATGCATTTCATCATGAAAATGATATCAAGTATAAATATAATGATTCTACATGTGTACAGAGTTGGAATATCATAAATTAAATGTGTTCTGTGTGAAAATTGCTGCTTGCCACTGCTGTCAGTTCAGGAGGAAGCCCCAGAAGCACATAGCAATTAACTACTGGTTTGGTTTTAAGATGATGTTTACAACAGTCTACTTTAATGATAAAATAAACTACGAGATCAAAGTGGACATTTCGAGACTAAAGCTGAAATTTTCACTTTAATCACAAAATAGACCTTTTCAATGTGTCCCTAATTTTCTTCTCTGTGGCTCAAATATGCTGACGTACATTCTGAAGCTGCTGTGAATGTGCAAAAAAAAAAAAAAGGTATGTAAGACTTTTAAAATGTACCGTGTTATTACGTTGGGGTATATATGGCACATCAATATAAAAGCACCAGGAATGTTCCACACTTCTGTTGTTATGGTTCTGCTTTTGTCCAGAAACGGTTTCATAACCTTTATGACCTTAGTCTCGAAAATTTTTTCTACCGTGGGGTAACTGGGATCATTTCTTGAATAATATCAAATACAGTTGTGTAAGGTGTGACAGAAGCTTTCACCTGCAGCTAAAGTCACTTCAGTACACGTGTACTTTGTGAGTATGCACATGTCGATCAAACAGAGGAAGCTCTGCAGTCTACTTGTGACCTTACACTGTAGGAAGATAAGTAAATAAATCAAGGTAAATAACATTCAGTCTGGCTTTTATATAAGTAACATATACATGTTTTTAAACAAAGACCACTACAAAACATAATCACAAACAGGACTTTGCAGAATACCTTAGCAAGTTCTGTAAGCCCTGCTTTTCTTTGAAGAACACGTGTGGGGCAAACTGACTGGCAGGATGACGCCTGACCTGTTGCTGCATCCAAATGGAGCCATCTTTAACCTTTACGCCTGGTGCAGTTGCGTTGTTCTTATATGTGAGTGGATGTTTCTTGCAAAGAGGGCTTCTGTTCTGTTTCTTCAATGTTAAACTTTCATCCTCATCTAAGTTCACCACTGTTATAGCATGTCTTTATGTGAAAACAGCAGTGTCAGATTGGGGCGAGCATGAACATGACTGAGTGAATAAAACTGTGTAGCCGTAGGCTCATAATATTTCCTTTAATAGTGTTTACTGGTTCCTTTAAAAAAGGAACACACTACACACTACAACCTGTTGGACAACAAGATAATAAGAAGCCGTTGTTGAAAAAACGGTGTAGTTCTGATTGACATTACAGGCTAACTAGCTTAGCTAGACTGCGATGAGATGCTGTATACTCTGGATAGCACTCCAGGGGCCTCATGTATAACGCCATGTGTAGAACTCACACTATAACATGGCATAAGCACAAAAGTGGAAATGTTCGTACCCACAAAAAAATGTAGATGCATAAATCTGTGTAAACGCCAACTTTCATGTTCTTCCGCTACATAAATCCCGGTCAGCGTAAAAAGTAACACACGTGCCTGCTGTCCCGCCCCAACTCCTCCCAGAATTACGCCTCTTTGAATATCCAAATCAATATAAATAGCCCTTAAGCTCAGCCTTCTGTGAAAAGACAATGGCAAAAGCACAGAGAGAAATAGAAGAATTTCAGCGATTACCAAGTGGAGACAAGGAAAAATGTACTATTTGTTGTTTTAAACAGTGGTATAAACAACAAAAGGAAGCTGATTGAGTGATATAGAGTGTCAGAGAAACTCGAAAGCTCAAGTTCGCAAAGTCGCACAGTGCCGGAAATAAAAAAGAAGTTGTCAGATATCAAAGTCACCGTGATAACGGCGAGTCGAAACCCACCATTTCAGTGTGATATGAAAGCTTATTAAAGAAAGAAGAAGAAAAAAAATAGGGACACAGTGGGGAAAAAGCTTGAAATGTCAACTTTAATCTCGAAATTTCCACTTTAATCATGTGGTTTATTTTGTCATTAAAGTAGATTATAAACTTCATGTTAAAATTGTTTAATTTACTAGTTTCTCAAATCCCATCGTAACTAAAGTAGCACATTAAATGCTTTGTTTTATATGTGTTCTTCTATGTGCTCTGTGTGTGAATCACTACGTGCTTCTTTAACGGGCTTTCTCTTCCTCCGACACAGAATCCATTGCATTCATGATATTACAGCTCTCTGAATAATTTAAATACAGAGATGTATAATTGATATTTTCATGATGATAGGAATTAAAGCATGTTATTAAACATGGGTACAGTGATTGTTCATTCCACACGCAAGATGCTTGCTGCGCCGTGCATGACCTTCGATGAAATAATTTTTTGCAGCAGTACTTTCTCTTTCAAACGTACTAACCCCCAATTCCTGTCCTTCCTTTTCTTTCTCCAAATACTCAATCGCCACACAATCAGCTCTGTAATAGACGTTAAGCCATTTGTAAGCTGAGAACACTGATTCTTCAAAACTTTTAAGGAACATTGAAATATCTTCGTAGTACACGTTTAATTATTCTATCCATCTATCCTTCCAGTGTCGCGCCAGCCCCAGCAAGAATACAGAGCGAGGCAGGAACAATCTGTGAACAAAGCGCCAGCTCCTTGCTAGTGCTGCGACACCATGTCCTCACATGTTTAATTATTAACGATATAGATTATTTAAATGAAGTTAAAGTTTTATCTGTATAATGTAATCAACATATTTTGCTTCATTTCATCTTAAAAATGATATTGTCATCATATGTAAATACACGCTTTATAAAGTGGCTCAGGTTGTGCAATATTATAACTGTATCGCAAGTTTACAGTGAGGTAATTGTACTTATAAGTACAAACATTTCTACAAGGAGCACTTGATGGACTGATTGATTGTGTTTATAGTTCTTGGGATGAAACTGTTTCTGGACCGCGCTATCCCTACAGGAAAAGCTCTAAAGTGTTTGTTGCATGAGAGCATTTCAAATAGGCAGCATGGCTGAGGCAGCGTGTGCTACATGCTGTATACTGATAATTTTCTTTCCGATCAGCTGCTGCAGAGCAGTGATTCCACACTCAGATACAGTGATATAAATACTCTGAGTGGTGCAGTGAGAGTAATATGGAAAAAGATGATCCGCTGTGTCAACCCCTAACAGGAGCAGTTGAAAGATGAAGAAGAAGGTGCAGTGAGAGTAACAATGGTAAAGCAGCTATGGTATTTGGAATAGTTTGGCTATTCCGTGAACTATTATATTGTTGCAGGTTAATTACAATCAGATCCCTTAAACTAATAAACAATATGCGGTTCATTTTAGTGTATATGTAAAGCCGTGTCATGGATGTGGATCTAAAAAAGAAAGGGAAACCACGCTGGAACAAAAGCACTACTTTGATGCTTGGTTCCACCAGTTTGCAAAACTGAACCGAGGACTTGCGTACGCCAGGGTTTGAGCTATCGTGAAAATGTGCGTGGCTTTACGCCAAGTTTAGATTTTATACATCGCGATTTGAACATGGAAACGGGAGTACACAACATTTTTTTGTGTACGCACCGTTTATACATGAGGCTCCTGGTGTGTTCTTGATCTATTCTGGCAATTTCAATGATTAACTCTGAGGCCTTCTTGGTTTCCAATTTATTTTTGTGGGAAAGGTATGAGATAATCTGCCCTCTTAAAAAAGCCATCACATTTTCCCAGAGTATTTCTGCAGAAACCTCTGAGGATGCCTTTGTCTCTAAAAAAGAATAAATTTGCTTGGGTATAAATTCTGTAGTGAAATATTTGGCTGTTAATTATTTTTAATCACTGCAGTGTCACCGGAAATTTCAGTTCGGCTTTATTTATATAAGTAGCAAGGCACGGTGAGGCATCATTTGCAAGCTGTGCTGTTGAGTGACAAGTACAAATGAATTTTCAACAATAAGAACAAACTCTACCATTTTGTTAACTCTTTTAGGGTGAATATTGACATAAAAGGTTAAGGGTGCCATTACATTATAGGTAGGCTCTCTTTGGTAGGAGGAATGTTAGACTCTTTGACTTGATGTCTAATCCCTGTGTGTACGTGACTAGTGTAGAGTAAACAACGTCTAGAATGGCATCAACATCAGGCAAGAAAGCAAAGTGAATGCACAAAGCAAAATACTCAAGATGCAGCGCTTTATTTATTTTTTACATATTGTTGCAGAAATGGACTCTGATTTATCAAAGTGATTTTGATGCATGAGATCTGGAGATTGAAAATGAAAGTCAGGTACCTGCATTAGTTGGGAGCATGTGGCCTTATGGCTAAGGCCATTTAAACTATCCACCTGCCAAATAGTACAGCAGGTAGCCTGCTTTATTTTTTTAAAGAGCCTCCCAAAAAACTTTGCCCAGCCGGTCACTTCAAGATAGAAAAGCAGCAGGCCCTGATGGCTACGCTGTAGAATTTTATAAGAAATTCTCCGCTCAGCTAGCTCCCCTCCTATTAGCAACATTTGGAGAAGCTAGAGACAATCAAACTCTTCCTCAAACTTTTCGCCAAGCATTAATCACTTTTTTTCCTAAATAAAATAAGGACTTATTGTAATGTGCATCATACAGACCAATTTCACTTTTGAATAATGACTTTAAGATACTCTCAAAAATTATAGCTAGAAGGATGGAGAAAGTGCTCCCTTCGGTAATATCACAAGATCAAACTGGATTTATCAAGGGTTGACACTTATCTTCCAATCTTCGACGCCTGTTTAATGTAATATACTCATCAACAAAGTCAAACACTCCAGAAATATTATTATCATTGGATGCAGAAAAAGCATTTGACATGATTGAATGGAAATACCTTTTTACTACATTGGAGAAATTTGGGTTTGGCCTGAACATTTGTGCACGGATCAAACTACTGTATACCAATCCAGAAGCTTCAATCTGTATCAACAACATTTGTTCAGACTACTTTAAACTAGAACGTGGTACCAGACAAGGATGCCCCTTGTCACCGCTGCTATTTGCAATCGCCATTGAACCACTGGCGGTTCACTGTCGTAATACAGATCAGATAAAGGGGATTATCAGAGAAGGACTGGAACAGAAAATTTCTCTATATGCAGATGATATAATACTGTATATATCAGACCCACAAAATTCTGTGCCTGCAGTCTTAACAGCACTCACAGAATTTCAAAAGATCTGTGGTCTCAGAATTAATCTGAATAAAAGTGTACTCTTTCTAGTGAATTCTCAAGCATATAATATTAGACACCCTACTTTTTATCATTGCAGAACAGTTTAAATACCTTGGGGTAAACATCACAATCAAACATAAAGCTCTTTATCAACAAAATTTCACCGTCTGCATGGAAAAAATTAAACAAGACTTGCATAGATGGTCAACCTTTCATCTAACTCTAGCTGGAAGAATTAACACTGTTAAGATGAATATTCTTCCTAAGCTTCTTTTTTATTTCAAAACATTCCAATATACTGTACATCAATAAACCATTTTTTTAAGCAATTAGATTCAACAATAACCTCATTTATTTGGAACTCAAAACATCCATGTATCCAAAGAGCAACCCTACAAAGACCAAAGGCAGAAGGTGGCATGGCTCTACCTAACTTTCAGTTTTATTACTGGGCAGCAAACATACAAGCTATAAAAACCTGGACACAAATAGATGAACATACACAGGCCTGGTCCGCAATAGAAGTAAAATCCTGCAGTACTTCTTTATATTCCCTGCTCTGTGCCGCAATAAATGCAAGTTATCGGCAATGTACTAATAACCCAATTGTGCTTCACTCACTTAGAATATGGAACCAATGTAGAAAGCATTTTAAGATGGAGAAGCTTTTATCTGTGGCACCTCTGAAAGAGAACCACCTCTTTCAACCTTCGCAAACATACGCAGTTTTTAATATCTGGAAAAAATTTGGGATTAACTTGCTTAGAGATCTTTATATAGACAACATCTTTGCATCCTATGAGCAATTACATTCCAAATTTAACATTCCAGCTACACATTTCTTTCACTATCTTCAAATTAGGAACTTTGTTAAACAGAACCTGCCCGATTTTCCTCAACTTGCACCCACGTCCATGCTGGAAAAAATATTGCTCAATTTCAAGGACTCAGACACCATCTCTGCAATATATAAAATTATTTTACAGTCCCTCCCTTTCAAAGATCCAAGAGTACACTGGGAAAAAGATCTTTTAATCAATATATCAGAAAAGGAGTGGAAAATAGTAATGCAGAGAATTCACTCGAGCTCCATAGGTGCAAAGCATACAATTATACAACTCAAAATTATATATCGAGCACATCTGTCTCGCCTAAAACTCTCCAAAATGTTTCCAGGGAAAGATCCAACTTGTGAACGCTGCAATCAAGTCCCAGCCTCACTGGGTCACATGTTTTGGGCCTACACCAAATTAACATCATTTTGGACCAAAATCTTTAAGTGCCTTTCAGACAGCCTTGGTGCCTGTTGGCCATGCTCTCTCTTTCAGGGGTGGGGATCGACTTGTTCTCAATCCTACTTTTTGTAAAAATTGATTGATTTTTATGGAATGATCACAATAAAATTATTAAAAAAAAAAAATAAAGCTCGGAAAATCATCCATGCCAGTCTCGAAATCTGGGAGAGCATAACCGTCCTCTTGTAGATTTCCTAGAAATGATGTCCTAGAAAATAAGTCTCTTCCACATAAATCGGAGCCTGTTTATGAAAAAGCTACCTGTTGCACTGTGCCAGTTTTACCATGTATTGCAAAAAATAGATTCAGTTGACTTTATTTTTGATATTTACAATTGCTTAATGGCTGAACGTATTATAAAACACATTGAAGTTAAGCTGTGTTTGAATCTTTAGAAGAACTCTTTATTAAGAATAGGTTTGCAGCCTTTGATCAATTACAGTACAGCTCAAAACTAATCTTCCAGTAGCACACAACATTTATTTTGTGCAAGTGAAAAGCTTCGAAACTCTAATGATGATGACAGAAATATAGGCAGCTTTTTTTCACCTCCTGTACTGTTTAATTGCCTCCCTCGTTCCTTTGTATATGCTTTTATCCTTGCTTTCTTCCTATCATGAACACTCACAGCTTTGCTTTTGACTTTTGCTAATTGACTTAACTAGGATTCTTTTTCTATCCTTTCATTCCTTCCTCTCTGATAAGTCATTTACTTATTTTACATTACAGTTTTTCTCTTACGCTTGGCGTGATAGTTGTACCAAAAACACCTTTCTCGTAATTCTAAATGCAGTTAAAGAGTTTGTCAAAACAGTAGAACATCTGTACCAAAGACTCCTAAATGCTTAAAACATTAATCATAATGAGACGAGATGTAGGTGGAAGGGGAGAGACAGTTTGTGTGCTCTTGCCAACCCCCTGACATTATCAAATACGGGACCCGTAATTAATCCTCCCGTAAAGTCAGGGAGGATTGCTAAGAAAAACTCCTATGGTGTTTCACCCTAATCCTCCATTTCTAGCGATTCTAGGGCGGGACTGGTCAGAAAATAAATGCGGTAAACTATTGACTACTCCCGATAAAAACTTAGGCCTCATTATAGATGGGGATAACTCGTCTCAAGCTATCGCCATGCTGTGTACACAGCCGGCGGAGAGAGAGATACGGAAGCCCACGAGGAGGATGGGAAGATTCCTGGACCATCGCAGGTAAATACGTCATCCACTCACGCCTCGACGAGTCGGGAGGAATCCCCACCCCTTGAGGTCAGACCAGATCCTCTCTCCCCGACATTCACTTTCAATTTAAACGAACACCGGCTTCTTTTAAAAGGCAGCAGTGGGATGATGACTCCCTAAAATTTGCAAAAAATGCAGTAGTCCTTGTCAATGGCCAACACACACACCAGCCCATGCCACAAGGACCTCACTTTGTAATAGCAAATGATCTATTATATCAGGTTACACGGGGCTCCTGCGACTTTCCAGCGCCTGGTGGACAAAGTGCTCCAACCCCATGATGTGTATAGTGCTGCCTATCTGGATGATGTCGTCATCTGTTCCAGCACATGGAAGGAACAGGTACAGCAGGTCACTGCGATATTGTGGACACTAGGAGAAGTCAGGCTTTGTATTAATCCCAAAAAATGTTTCTTTGAATTGAAAGAGGCTAAATATTTGGGATACCTGGTGGGTCGGGGTACCATGAAACCACAGTGTTCAAAAATAGATGCCATTGTAAAATGGTCCCGTCCGCGAACCAAGAGGCAAGTCCAGGCCTTTCTCGGGTTGGCTGGGTTTGTACCTCGGTTTTTAGAGAGAGCGGTGCCCTTGACTGATCTTACAAATAAGAGGGCTCCTAATCATGTGGTATGGACTGACAAGGCGGACACTGCATTTAGTGACTTAAAACAGGCTCTTACTTCAGCACCAATATTAAAAGCTCCTAATTTTTCTCTCCCTTTTTATTCTCCAGACGGACGCTTCAGACACAGGCCTGGGTGCCGTGCTGAGCCAAAGCCTCGATGGTGTTGAACACCCTGTCATGTACCTGAGCCAGAAACTGTTGGATCGGGAGACCAGGTATGCAGCGGTGGAAAGGGAAGCCCTTGTGATCAAATGGGCGATTACGCAGTTGAGGTACTACCTCTTGGGCCGGGAGTTCACTCTGGTGATGGATCATGCTCCTTTACAGTGGATGGCCCTTTTACAAGGAGTCGAATTCACGGGTCACTAGGTGGTTTCTTCACCTTCAGTCTTACAAGTTTTCGCTAATTCATTGTAAGGGTTCTCTCCAAGCCAACACCGATGCTCTCTCATGCCCACGACCTCTCGGTGCAGGACGTCCGACCCGATGCGTGTGGGCTGAGGGGGGGGGGGGGGGGCCCTTGTCACACATGTGCGAGTACGAGGCAGCTAAAGGTTCTGAGTAAGTGTAATAAAACATCTCACCAGGGGGCGGCGGAGTGCGCTGACTGTCTTTGTCAGTTCCCTACAGACCTTTCCTGGGAAATCCTGCAAGGTACCGGTGCGTCAGAAGACATCACTTCTGAAGCCGGCCCCTTTGATGTCACTTCCAAAGCTGGCCCCTTTGATGACGTCACTTCCAAAGCCGGACCCTTTGATGACGTCAGTTCCTCTCCAGACCTTTAAAGCCTCCATCTTGGGCTACTATAGCTAGTTCTGTTGTGGACTCTGTTCTATGCACATCGTGGTTCAAAAACATAAACATTTGCAGCTGGGAAAAACAATATACGGGTGGCTGCCCCAAACCTTTATGATGTCTTTAGCGTATTATTATCACAGTGTGAAACCATTGGTTTGTGTGCTTTTTAGAAAAGTGAAATTTTTGGAAAGATATTCAGCCCTGGGGCAACATGAAATAAAAATAATTAGCCCTAAAAGAATTAAGAAAAGAATTAAAGTATGAGGCCATCAAAACTACTTCGACATTTAAATAACAAACATCCAGACAAAACTGTGAAATTCTTTGAAAGAAAGTGGAACTAGCCCCTGAAACAGCAAGTCATTTTTATTTTGGCAACCACCACTAATGAAAAAGCATCACTAGCAAGTTATCAAGTAGCATTTATCATTGAAAAAGCCAGTAAGCCAAGTACAAGTGTTGAAAGTCAGATTTTACTGTCAGCTGTTAATATGGTGCAAATTATGGTTGGTGAAAAAAGAGGCTGACAAGCTCAAAACAAATACATCTCTCTTTAATAATACAATCAAAAGAAGAATAAGTGATAAGATTAATAATAATAAAACATTATATTTATAAAACTTGATTTCTGGTCATCTTCAATTGCATTCCAGTGCATTCAAAAATGAATGGAAAATTTAGCTATGTTTAATATGGTAAATTCTGAGTTCATACTTTGCTTCTATCTCAATTGATAGTGTTAGTGTGAGCCTTGATCTCTCTACCAATAGAATAGCATTGAATAGAATGGAATTGCACTTGCTTAAAATGGAAATCAAATCCGGTTTGTCTTTATCACCTTCGAAAACACATTTAGCTGATTGCTTGAGCTACTTAACAAACTGTTGAATAGTCTTACCTTGCTTTTGTGTCATCTGGTAGAAATCTTGCCTTGCAAAAGCTGTGTTCACCAGTGGCAAAAATAAGTGTTTAAAGCAGCTAGTGCATTGTTGTAATCTGCCAACTTACCAGTATTTTCCGAAATAGAAAATACATTCTGCACATCTGGACCCGCGTGATGCAAGGAATGTCCATCTACATTGTTTTCTCATTTCCCTTACATTATCTGTTAAAATTAATCCTTTTCCATCCACGAACTCAAACGCTGCTAGCCGTCTTGTACAGGATGATCCCAGCGTGGTAGGTACAGCGTAGCAATTGAATTGTAGTAGAGATGTTTCCATCTTGAAAAATAGTTAAACTCAATTTTCAGTACAAAAGCATCCTTTGGCTTGCTAGACTGTCGAGTTGAATGAGTAGAAATGACACCGGTTCACACTTGAGTGCAATGCTTTTTTTAGTATAAGGCATTAATAAATGTCTTAATAATGCATTTTTTGTTTAATTTTAGAAATCCTATTGCAATACCCACAGCTCTTTATTGCAACCTTTCATTGGGGTTGCAACTCACACTTTGGGAACCACTGCTTTAAAGGTTCCGGTCCACACTGCAAAACCAAATTAGTTAAGTCAACTTAAAAATATTAAGGAAAACAGATAACCTAAAAAATAATCAAGTTAATTAACTTAAGTGTTGTGTAAGATATAGTTAAAAATTTTCAGTCTCACCAATAAAATATTTTGAGTTGTATTGACTGTTTAATTGAATAGACAAACTAATTACACATTAATTAAATTCTGTTATTTTAAGGATGCTTAAAATTTTATTTTAGTATATATTTTGTATTATGTTTACTTTGAATGACATTATTGATATTGATATTATTATGAATTAAAAAAAATCATCAATTTGTTACCACAGGGCAACATTTTATTACCCAGGTCATGCAATTCTTAAAGTAATGAAAAAATTGCAAGTTATAAAAGTCTTCATATTCAAGATAGATTGTATCAATTGGAATATAAAAAAAAATTAACAAATGCCCATGAGAATTGCAGTACATTTTCAGCTCTAAATAACTTAGGAATGCATGATCATTTTTGCCCACAAGGGTCAGTAAAATGAGCACTGAACACAAAATAGTATAAAAAATGTAAAACGGTTAAACTGTAAACTATGAGAGACACAGCAGCTCTTACTGAAATATAAATGTAAATAAGAGCACAAATTTTAGATATACACCATAATCATTCAGCTTGCTTTCAATAAATAAGAGCTTAAAAAAAAAACAACTTCTACTTTTACACTGGTGCAGAACAAAAGAAATAAACTGGTCTACAGACATAAGCATGGCAACAGCCGTAAACGCTAGGTGGAATTACTCCCTAATAGCCAGCTCATATTTCAAACAAATCTTGAAAAGTTTTAAAGACTTCCCGTCATCCAGACCCATTATAAGTCTTTGGATGAAAGTGAAGGTATAGGCTAGGGTTTTAGAATAGTCCAAATGCGTGCATATGTCAAACCAAACAGCTTCACGAAGGCACCAGGAAAGATGGAACTATTTTGTTTTCACTTTCCACCACCACAGCAGCTTTGTCAGGTTTGAACATCATGTCATCAGTGGAATCTGTAACCACAGAGAGGAGAGCAACAGGTAGGTGCAGGATTTTGGTTTAGTTGATACATCCATCTGAGGAAAAAACAAACAAATTGTGTTCCACTAAATAAAACAATGGGAAATAACAGTCACAGTCACATCCTAACACATTTTACCACCCTCAAACTCCAGCTATCCACACTGTCACTCTAAAGTACAGCTGCTGTCTCATAATCTTGTATAATCTATACTAATAAAAGGCAAAGCCCTCACTGACTCACTCACTCACTGACTGACTGACTCATCACTAATTCTCCAACTTCCCGTGTAGGTAGAAGGCTGAAATTTGGCAGGCTCATTCCTTACAGCTTCCTTACAAAAGTTGGGCAGGTTTCATTTCGAAATTCTACTCGTAATGGTCATAACAGGAAGGTATTTTTCTCCATTTACTGTAATGGAGTTGAGCTTGACCGCCGTGGGGGCGGAGTTTCGTGTGACATCACGCCGCCCACGTAATCACGTGAACTGACTGTCAACGCACTATGTAGAAAACCAGGAAGAGCTCCAAAATACGCTGAAGAAAACATGCATTATATAATTGAGAAGGCAGCGAAACAATAAGAAGCGAGCGAGTGACATATACTACCATATTCATCATTGCAGCTACTTCGGAAACAAAGCAAGGTATAAACCTAAACTGTTTGTGGGGGATTGACAGTTAAGGTGGGTGGAGGAGTCACGTCATCATATCCCCTCCCATTTACCTCATTTCGCTCTGAGCTGAGCTCCGCGGCTAACGCCGTCTTCCGAAGCAACTTCGTCACACTGCCACCTAAAGTCAAAACTTAAATATATAAAGTCAGCGTCGGAATATATAAACTCAGCGCTGGAATATATAAAGTCAGCGTCGGAATATATTGTCACGCTTGGGTCACAGATTTGCACAGAGACACAGGAGGTCGTAGAAACAAGAAGGATTTTTATTCAAACACTGCAAACATGAGCTTAAACGTGCTCCATGACAAGTCAGAGATGACAGTTCCGCTAGGAGCAGTGAGAGAGAGCGATAAAAGCAAGCAAACAATCAATTTTCAACTGACAGGCGCTGCACAAGGTTTTTAAGTTAGCGGGGCAGCGAAACAATAAGAAGCGAGCGAGTGACATATACTACCATATTCATCAGTACAGCTACTTTGAGAAGAAGTATGAAACAATATGAGGTTAACACAGAAAAACAGATCACCAATTCAAGCTTTCTGAATAATCGATTCGCCATCAATAATTGTTTTGGTAAAGCCATACTCAGTGTAATCCTCCTTCCATTTTATAATTTTTCCGTCACTAGCCATGATTAAATGAACGGTAAAAAAGTAAGAGCGAAGCGAGGGTGACTTATTTAGGCAGGCATATATATGACAGCAACACTCATGACAATGTCAATCATGTTACGTTATTATTAAAATGTTTCCTTTTCTTTTTCATTGCTTCTTTAACACACTACTTCTCCGCTGCGAGGCGCGGGTATTTTGCTATATTATATATATATATATAATGAATGACCTTCAAAGAGCGCGGAGACTTTTGATCATGTGAACGTGTCTGCAAAACCTGGCGTCTCCTGCCCAGCAAAAGTCGAGCAGCCGGCGTGCGCGCATAGCTGTGCCGGCCTTTGAGACACTGACTGCACTTCTGCCTTAAGCCAAAGTGAGCACTTTTAATTTTTTTCATCCTCCCCCTGAGCTATAGCCCAGACAAGTGCAAACACGGGACCCCTTTTCTACACCGTGGCAAAATATTCAGGCGCTTCGCACTTTATTTTGCACGTATACGATTATGAGGTCGTCAGCTCAGATTATGAAGACACGCACAGGAGTGAAGGACTGACAGTGCCATCACAGCCGATTAATAGCTGGGACGTCTCACCAGTCTGCACAAGACCCACCGCGACTGTCCCCAAAAGGCGCTCATATCGTCAGCGAAAACATCTGTCTACACTATATAAAAGAAAAAGGCAACTTTCCTTTCTTTAC
The DNA here is from genome assembly GCA_026402145.1 of Polypterus bichir lapradei. Taxonomy (NCBI): domain Eukaryota; kingdom Metazoa; phylum Chordata; class Cladistia; order Polypteriformes; family Polypteridae; genus Polypterus; species Polypterus bichir. Next base: position 32,328,073 of record JANRMT010062806.1, on the reverse strand, counting down.
ACCTTTTTTCCTTTTATCCCAAACCAAAGCCTTTCTCTCTTAACACTGCAGAGGACACAAAACTAATTTTCTTTAATTGCTGGTAAGGCACATTACCAGAGGCAGAAATTTGGACTTTCACATAGAAAATGTAATTTCTATACCACAGCCGTCGTGTAGCGCCTTTCAAAAGGGATCTACTACCGAGAGATGATCCATATACATTTTAGCTGCTGTTAGTACTACTTACCTGTTCTGTTATACCGTCTTTAAAATGTAGTTTACCCGCAACCACTCCAGTAGTGCTCAATGTACCTTTACTTCTTAAAACGTTAATGTTTTACTGTTTAATAACTTATAGACTACATTTTATTTTTCCCTTGCACTCAGTGATCAAAGCTATACACACACATATAGACACATATAATATATATATATATATATATATATATATATATGTGACCCGGGTTCGCTTCCCGGGTCCTCCCTGCGTGGAGTTTGCATGTTCTCCCCGTGTCTGCGTGGGTTTCCTCCGGGCACTCCGGTTTCCTCCCACAGTCCAAAGACATGCAGGTTAGGTGGATTGGCGATTCTAAATTGGCCCTAGTGTGTGCTTGATGTGTGGATGTGTTTGTGTGTGTCCTGCGGTGCGTTGGCACCCTGCCCAGGATTGGTTCCTGCCTTGTGCCCTGTGTTGGCTGGGATTGGCTCCAGCAGACCCCCCGTGACCCTGTGTTCGGATTCAGCGGGTTGGAAAATGGATGGATGGATGGATGGATATATATCTGTATATATATATATACAGTAATCCCTCCTCCATCGCGGGGGTTGCGTTCCAGACCCCCCCGCAATAGGTGAAAATCTGCGAAGTAGAAACCATATGTTTGTATGGTTATTTTTATATATTTTAAGCCCTTATAAACTCTCCCGCACTGTTTATAAATATTCCCCGCAGCGTTATACAGCATAATCCCTTTGTATTCTCTTAGATATTAGGTAAGATTCATTGAAATTATGTATATAAACACACACTGTTTATATACAGTAAAACCTAAATATTATTTTAAAGATATTGAGTGTCTCCAATATCACATATGTTACAGCCATTAAGATAGACAGGTCACCAGCAATAAATATGTACATTGCAAGAAAAATAGTATACAGTAAATGTGTGTACAGTGACACTAAACGTACATACATGTACTAAGCACTGTAAGAAGAAAATTATGGTTACTCACCAACAATGACACGATGACTTGTCCGATAACAATGAGTTTAATTTTACTGCACAACAAAGGAGAGCGTTACAGCCCTTGTAAAGGAGCCACTTCAGGCGATTGTGTAGCACTGCCGTTGTTCTTCTTCTGGCAGTCTTCAATCCAAATCCCTAAAGCAGATTCCATCCAGACTACTGCCTTATTACATCCACTTACAACTCGTTTTGCACCCTGGTTAAAAGGACACTGCAGCCATAGATCTTATATTCCTTTCCTACTTTTTAAATAAAAAGAATCGTAGCCTTCAACAAATCCAAAACGTTTACCTTTTCGGCAATCGTTAACATCTTCTT
>JANRMT010062806.1:32298837-32326124 GCA_026402145.1 Polypterus bichir lapradei | reverse complement strand
TTATGGTTACTCACCAACAATGACACGATGACTTGTCCGATAACAATGAGTTTAATTTTACTGCACAACAAAGGAGAGCGTTACAGCCCTTGTAAAGGAGCCACTTCAGGCGATTGTGTAGCACTGCCGTTGTTCTTCTTCTGGCAGTCTTCAATCCAAATCCCTAAAGCAGATTCCATCCAGACTACTGCCTTATTACATCCACTTACAACTCGTTTTGCACCCTGGTTAAAAGGACGCTGCAGCCGTAGATCTTATATTCCTTTCCTACTTTTTAAATAAAAAGAATCGTAGCCTTCAACAAATCCAAAACGTTTACCTTTTCGGCAATCGTTAACATCTTCTTCTTGCGCTTGGGCACGGCACCTGAAGCAGTAGCAGATTGTTTTGGAGCCATAATGAAGGGCTTGACTATGCACAAAGATAAACATTAAAGAGCACAACTCTTTACACAGCGAAGCACGTTAATGCTGAATGAGCGAGATGAGACTTCCTGGTTAACACTGCATAGCTCCTGCGTGCTCTGATTGGTTAGCTTCTCAGTCAGGAGAACTTAACTGCGTGCTCTGATTGGTTAGCTTCTCAGCCATCCGCCAATAGCGTCCCTTGTATGAAATCAACTGGGCAAACCAACTGAGGAAGCATATACAGGAAGTAAAAAGACACATTGTCCGCAGAACCCGCGAAGCATCGAAAAATCCGCGTTATATATTTAGTTATGCTTTCATATAAAATCCGCGATAGAGTGAAGCCGCGAAAGTCGAAGCGCGATATAGCGAGGGATTACTGTATATATACACACACAAAAATTATATATATATGTGTGTGTCTGTGTATGTATGTATGTATGTATATGTGTGTGTATATATATGATGTAGATAGGTATGCATATATATATATGTGTATATGTAGATATGAAGATATGTATGTGTATATAGACTCAAACCCATTATGACAGCAGCAATCCAAGCTGTGAGAAAACAGTAAAAAGGAGGCGTGTCAGACGTGGTGGTACATTTTCTGATGCAGCTAGACGAAAACAACTTTGTGACGCTGCCGCCAAATACACAAAACAATTACTTTGACAATCATGTTACGTTATTTTTAAAATGTTTCCTTTTCTTTCCTTCTTTAACACACTACTTCTCCGCTGCGAAGAGCGGGTATTTTGATAGAGATAGATAGATAGATAGATATATATATATATACACACACACACACACACACACACACACAGATATATATGTGAGAACAACACTCATATCAATGACAAAACAATTACATTAACAATCATGTTACGTTATTTTTAAAATTTTTCCTTTTCTTTTTCATACCTTCTTTAACACACTACTTCTCCGCTGCGAAGCGCAGGTATTCTGCTAGTCTATACTAATAAAAGGCAAAGCCCTCACTCACTCATCACTAATTCTCCAACTTCCCATGTAGGTAGAAGGCTGAAATTTGGCAGGCTCATTCCTTAAAGCTTACTTACAAAAGTTGGGCAGGTTTCATTTCGAAATTCTACACGTAATGGTCATAACTGGAACCTATTTTTCTCCATATCCTGTAATGGACTTTAGCTCGATGGCCGTGGGGGGCGGAACTGCGTGTCACATCATCACGCCTCCCATGTAATCACGTGAACTGACTGAACGCAGTACGTAGAAAAAAAGGAAGAGCTCCCAAAGAGCGCTGAAGAAAAACGCATACAAGCTTATTCATAAGTGCAGCTACTGCGGAAACAAAGCACGGTGTAAACCGTAAGTTTAAATTAAGTTTATGGACACGCTCCCGCTGCCGTTTGTCATGCCTTCATCGAATACTTTATTCGCGAGAAACAAGTTTAATGAGAAGACACGAAGTGTAAACGAGACTTTGGATCACTTTGTAACGGAGTTAAAATTGCTGTAGCGAGAAACTTTAAGTGCCAGGTCTTAGCTAACATTAAATAAAGCCGTGGACATCGCAACATCACACAAGAGAGCAGCTCACATGAACTGACTGAACGCAGTACGAGTGATCACTTCCATGCATCAAACCTGTTCAAAAAACGCATTACACAATTGACAAGGTAGGAAAAAAAATATGCTCCAAGCTGAGCTCCACAGCTAATGCGGTCTTGCGGAAGCAACTTCGTCACGCTGCCTCCAAATACTCACAGAAAAATGCACAAGTTAATACACACGCTGTCTCTAGAGTTTGTCCACACTCAATGTATTCCTCGGATCCCCGTTATACCCTCTGATCTCCCATTTCAATTCAGATGCCTCCACTTTTCATTGCTGCGCAATGACAAGTAATAAGTCTCAGGGACAGACCCTACAAAAGGTTGCCATTGATTTCAGGCAAGATTGCTTTTCTCCTAGACAACTATACGTTGCATTGTCAAGAGTGACCAAGAGAAAGAGTGACCCAAGTGCACAGGTGAGAAGCAGTCCACATCCGTAATTGTTCCCAGGAGCTGCTGATTTCCACAACTACCATGCCTCTTCATAAAAAGAAGCATGAGTCGGCTAAAGGGAAAAAGAGAACAGGAAAGAACGGGAGGTTGCAGGAGAAGGCAGGAAGCAGGAGGAGAAAGCCGGTGTAGGAGAGAGAGAGAGAGCAAAAGCGAGAGGGAGTGAGCGAACGCATGAGAGAGAGCGAAAGCGAGAGAGAGAGTGAAAGCAAGAGTGAACGCACGAGAGAGAGAGCATGAGAGCGAGCGTGAGCCTGAGTGTTTGTCTCAGTGTTATTCAATGTTTTACATTTAGTTTACTATTACACTGTGCATTCTATGGCATAATTAACTATTTTTGTGCTTAAAAATCTTATAATATATTTACATGCAGTTCATAGGGTCTGGAACAGATTCATTGTATTTACATACAATCCTATGTGGGAAATTACTTCGGATCATGACCAGAGTTTTGGAACGAATTATGGTCATGACCCGAGGTTCCACAGTATATCCTTTCTAGATTACTGTAGATAAAGGGCTTCATCGCAGATCTCGCATTCAACTGCCCTGCAAATTTTGGAGCATTATCTACCCTTATACATCTAATCCAGCTCAAGCAGACCTGACAGTTAACTGAAAATGAAGGGGCATCGATGCAGGGATTACTAAAGGGGGCACAAGGACAATGATTAAGAACCATGGGTCACATTAAAGTTGCAGCCAATCGTTTCACTCTTGCATAATCAAGCCTTGCCAAGACCCTTTGTTAATCCTGTCTGCTTCTACATATTGTGTGTTTAACTGGATGCTGTTTGTGCCAGCTCCTATCGATTGTTTAACATTATTTCTCTTGTCTCGACAAAGCATAACCATCTCTGTTTTACTCTCTGGAGTTCTGAGAACTATGTACATACTGTGATGGGTGGCTGGGTCCCATGCCCAGCTGGGGCGCCCCCGCTGCATATGTTCCGGGGGAGCAACCATGGGCAGCTCAATACCTCCCCCGGGATGCTTGGTGGCAGCCTCCCTGGCCGATGGTGATTCTCCAACCTCCCGCATGGCTCCATGGGAGATGGAGTCCTCCACAGCCTAGTTGGGAGCTGGGGTGGCTGCTAGAGGGTGCTGCCTGGATTCAACAGCCCAGTTGGACGAGTCTTCAGCCCCATAAAAGGGGCCAGCCACCACCACTCAAGAGCCAGAGTCGGGAGGAGGAGGGCTAAGCTTGAGGAGGAGTGGTGGTAAAAGAAGAAAGAACTGTGTTGTGGGTCTTTTGTGGTGTTTTGGGACTGTGGTGGTCTGTGGGACACGGGGAAGACATGCCCCACGGCTGAAGAGAAAATAAAAGTCTTTGTTCATTTTATACGTGCCTCTGTGTCTATCTGTGTCGGGTCAGGCACCTATATAGCACCTTTGTTACAATACATTATACTTACATTCCATGTTTGGAAGATCTCTGAACTGTCCTCATTTAGGTGAGAAGGCCATCAACAGTACATCTTGCTATGAGATCCAAGTGTTCCTTTAAAGAGAACGATTTCATAATACAAACTGTAATAGCAAAACTGCTTTAAAATGCAGATAAAAGTGAAAATATGCATTCACAATGAATTTAAGGAACTTAATCCATTGGAGATTCAACTACTGATGAACTTCTAAAATCAGCTGGTACAGTTTTGTGGTTGAAATGAACTCTTCAGTCTCTGAGCTTTCCATGGCACATAAGTAAACCAGACTCTACTAAATTTTATTTAGAAGAACTCTGGCTATTCTTTGGCCAAAGTAGGCAAATTAAGACTTAAATTTAAAAAACCTGGAGACCCTATCTCCTGAAAATGTTGCCAAGTTCCGCTGTTCTCCTGCCTATGCAGGCTGCCTTATCTCTGTTCAATCCAATTATTTTCAGACTGTTAGTTGACCTCTTAATAAAATTGGTTCATGAGGTTTACATTGCTAATGCAATGAAACTCACTACAGATCTGTAAACAAAAAAGGCAAAAGCAAAAGTAAATATAAACTAATGATTTGGGTAAGCCATAGAAGACAATTATTTAGTAGTGCAATAAAATTAGATTTTGCAACCCTATTTTAACTAAGGGCGGCACGGTGGCGCTGCTGCCTCGCAGGTAGGAGACCCAGATTCACTTCCCAGGTCCTCCCTGCGTGGAGTTTGCATGTTCTCCCCGTGTCTGCGTGGGTTTCCTCCGGGCGCTCCGGTTTCCTCCCACAGTCCAAAGACATGCAGGTTAGGTGGATTGGTGATTCCAAATTGGCCCTAGTGTGCGTTTGTGTGTGTCCTGCGGTGGGTTGGCACCCTGCCCGGGATTGGTTTCTGCCTTGTGCCCTGTGTTGGCTGGGATTGGCTCCAGCAGACCCCCCGTGACCCTGTGTTCAGATTCAGCGGGTTGGAAAATGGATGGATATTTTAACTAAAGCATGCAGTATTATTCCTATTGAGAAATGGACGCAATGTTATCGTACCTGTGCCTCAGCTTGAACTGTTGGCCATTTTTACATGAATTCATTCAGTGGTGGACTTGCCTTGATAAACTCATGGTGTTGCAGAGCAAGTTACTTGCATTAGCTTCTCAATTGGTGAGAGGTTTATTTCCCTCTTGTCCATTTCATGAACAATCTGGACCCTAAGCTTCTGCAAGCTTACTTAATTTTTCCCCAATGGGAAGTTGGGTGAGTAATTGACCTCTGCTCGTCAAGATTTCTATGTGGCTGTAGAGATACTTTATGTTAGGAAGGTTTCTGCTCCATTTTCCAGTATTGACGGATACTTCTGTGCAACGAGAATTTGTCAGATTTGTCCTGTAGTTACATACACATCTTTGTAATGTTACTTTTTGTAAGACATTAAAATTAAAGGAACAATTAACATTAACTATTCTGACTTAGCAGAACACATAAAAGCTGTTATATGCTGTGAAATATGACGGCCCGGACACACACAAACACACACTCGGGCCTCTCCTCGCCTCCTCTGCCACGACCTTGTCCTCCTCCTCACCCGACTCCAGCCTTGATTGCAGTGCGGCGGCTCCTTAAATAGGCTGCTGATTGCCGACCGCACCCAGCCACCTGTGACATTACTCCCCCGCTAGCTGGGACCTCCTGGGACCAGCGGACCATTCCGTGAGGACGAAGACGCCTGGGCGCCAAGCCGACACATTGCAGCGTAGGGCCCGAGCCTGTAAATAAAACAGAAAAACAAGGGGCGGGGACATTGCCCTGACGCAGCCCCTCAGCTCGTCTTCCCAGCTGGGCCAACGTTCTCCGCTCCGATCGGCCCTCTGATGCTCCCTCGTTCGGCTTCCCCGTACGGCAAGTCCGCAGTCCCCGCCACGGAACCACTAGTGGGCTCAGGCGTCGTGTCCACCTCCCACGCTGCGGGGTTTTCCTCTGCCTCCGCAGAGGACAGCCCTTTGTGGGACGTGAGCCCCCAGCGACACATCCTGCCACGTCAGAGGAACTGGCTTCCCCAAGCCGCTTCCTCCGCTTACTGAGGGACGCCGCAGCGGTTTGGATCTGCCCATTGTAAAAGTGCAGACCCAGTCCCGCTGGCGTCCGGAGCTTCACGGGGTCGGTCTCACTTACCTTCCCCGCTGTGCCTCTCCATCCAGGAGCTCCCGCAGTGTGCCGATCCACTCTTGCCTGCGGCTCTCGATCCGGCGCCACTGCCGTCCCTCCTGACTCCAGCGTCTCCGCCCGGAGGGCACATCGCTCGGCCGGCGGCGACAGCACAAGGCGCAGTTCTTCTTGCAGCTCCTGTAAAATCGCCGCCAAGGAGAGAGAAGCAGTCGGCGATGGGCTTACCTTGTGAGTGGTTCCACCTACCGACTGCTCTCTATGGGCCTTTCCCTGCGGCCCATTCAGGTTTCCTGGGTACACGGGACAGACATTACCTGCTCTCACATTCAAGCAATTGCTGGCAAGAGAACAGGACACGCTGTCCGATCCCGTGCCTATAACGAGGAGGAATTTCTGGTCGGCCTTCTTGCTCTCGTCTCTCTCTGGGCAGCTCCGCTGCTGCTGCGGCTTCCACAACCACAGCCTCTCCTTCTCGGCAGCCCCCTTCCTGGGCTCCGCGTTGGTGAGACGCCCCTGAACCTCAAAGTCCATCAATGGACCTCCATTGGTTCATGCAACACGTCGTTGTTGCGGGGTTGGGTGCATGCCACCCCTGCGGCACATGGGTGAGTTCCCCTGTTGTGCTAGGCCTTTAACAGACATTTTAGGGAATACAGGTCCCCACCTCGACCCAGGTGGAGCATCCTGCCGGCTACGCCACTGTGAAATATGAAGGCCCGGACACACACAAACAAACAAACACTCGGGCCTCTCATCGCCTCCTCTGCCACGACCTTGTCGTCCTCCTCACCCGACTCCAGCCTTGATTGCAGGGCGGCGGCTCCTTAAATAGGCAGCTGATTGCCGACCGCACCCAGCCACCTGTGACAATGCAAAGAGCTGGAGTAGACAGCACAGAGAGGAGTTACAATTAATTTACATAACCTTAAAAGGTGCTTAACAGTAATTAAATTTGTTAGTGTCTTGCTCCTAACAATCCCCATTAACTGTTAGCCTCTTTGAGGGCTTTGGAGTGGACTGTCACATTAACTTTCTATTGCACTTGCTTGGGGAGCTAGTAAAATTACAAAGTAGGCATCTTAATGTATAAAGTAAATTAAAAACATAACATGATAAATCTACACATGCTGTCAAACTGTCCGACAATCTTGCAGCATGGTTCAATAACACAAACACCTGCCTAAATTTAAACTAGTGTCTGGCAAGTTTAGCCAGTATGTTAACGTTCATTTTAATCACCTGTAAAATGACAGTCAGAAAACATGGCCAGCACAAAGCTAATGTTACGAATGAGTTATCACTCATTATGAGTAACATTGCATTTGAAACATTAACCCAATTCATAAATGGCAACAGGAATCATTAAAACCTACAAAACAGACTATTGCAGTTTACAAGGCTTGAATGTTAGCAAGTAGCCAACATTAGTTGGAGCTATACTGTAAACGTTACTCACCAAAAAGCAAGAAGCCAAGAGAAGTGCTCTGTGTACATGTACTGCTGCAGTTAGGGAGCTCAGTGAAAAATGTAATGGAATTCCAAAAAATCTATTATTAAATGCTGACAAGTGCTACAGTAAATACATCAATTTTCAAATAAAATTTTAGTGTATCCTGATTAAACTTTGCCAGTGTTAGCAAAATGGCTATTGCGCATGCAATGTATGTCAGGCATAAATGCATTATGCTGACCTCACATGTTAACATCAGGTCATACGTGAGTGTACTAAATTAATTTAAGTAGTAAAGCACTCTTTACTTAAAGAAACAGAGGCAGTGTAAATCAAAATATCCAGTTTAATTAAATGTACTTAAATGTCTGGTGTTATAGTAACTATCAAATTTTCATTTTACAGTAATTAACACTTTTCTTATGAGTAAGCTTTACTGTGGGGTTTACAGTGCACAATAAACAGTTCTTTCTCATTCCTTTCTTTACTCCATCCAAGCAAGTTTTGTCTACTTCCTTCCAACTTCATTTCCCAGAGTGAAGTGAGGCAGCCCCTTTAATACTGGACCTGAGAATATTTCTGGTTCCACAACATTGCAACCAGGAATCATTTCCAGGTCAGGAGGAACCTCCATAAAACTGGGAGTCACCTCTTGTCAGTAACCTCTGGAGGCACCCAGAGATGTCAGTAGGGCTGCCCTCCTTAACTACCACCTCCATCCAACCCTGTGGGTGTCCAAATTGGAGCTATACTAGAGAAGCATTGCCACCTATCATACTGAAGGATGGACTGTTCTTGGAATATAGTTTCCCCCAAGTCCATTAATTATATCTTCTCCCCAAATGGTAAAGGGAATAGGACCATCCTGAATGAGGTACATCCCTGGTATCCTTCAAAAGTGATATCCAGCTTGACTAAAGAACCACTCTCCTTCCCAGTCCATTCATTACGTATAAAAATATTGTATATAAAAGTAAAATTTTATGAAGGGAGTTGTATCCTCACAGACAGGTACTTAAATAATTTAAACATATTTGCTATTTCTTGCCCTAATTGTACCTACAGAACCATTCATCTGTATCTGAATGTGTCTAAACCTCTTTTGACTGGCACTCCCTCCATAAATCCCGCATCTCAGATTCAAAACGCCTTTCTCACCTCATGTCCATTTTTACACTTCCCATCTTTGAAGGCAACTCTCTCAGCATTCCTTTTATGCCTTTCTTCTCCTCGTGGGTATCACACTTGCACTTCCTCTTTCAATTGTATTACCAGAGCCAAACTGGCCAATCACACCAAAGCCAAGCTAACAAATCAGATTGCTGTGAGGGGCTGGAAACACACACACAGACTTTAGTATTTTATTATACAGTAGATGTATATTTAGTGTATATCTTCATCCAAGACAACTTAAAGCTCTAGGAGTTTGAGGTTAAAGTCCAGCATGTTAAGTTGATTGCAGCTCCGATTAAGTTATAGTTATAGAATGATATCCCATTCAGCACTGGCTCCATTCTTACAACTAGTGTCAGATGAGACTGTTTCACCACCTTCCTGTTGTAGAATGAGTGGAATAAGCAAGTTACAAAGGTTAATTACATATTGAAGAGCAAAGACAACCATATGTATCAAGTTTTGTTCAAATGTCTCTACATAAATATCCTATATTGCTGAAATCTTATACAAAAACATTATGTGCTGGAATCGTAATATTCTTATGGTTATGCACTATGATATCTGTTTATTGAGATATGCATTTTTATATATTTCATGCTTTCATTTTCTTCACTGCGTATTCTAGGTAGCAAAAGCAGAAAGCAGAAGCAAGCTGAATGCTACACTAGAGTAGCAGTTGCTCTAGCAAAGCCATTGGAGTGCATATGGAAATGAGAGCTGCAACGAGAAATGTACATTACCAAAGTGCTTTTTAAATTGTTGGACACATGAAACAAACTTCATTTTTAATTTTGCTAATTAGTTCTGTATGCATTAAAATGTCTGCAAAATAAAATTCTCTTAGTATTTGAATCAGATGTACTATTCATATAATTAATTAAATGATAAGTCTCCAGTCATTGGCATTCGATTGCCTGATTCAAAGGCAAATACAAGTACACAAAAAGGCTGGTTCAGCAACACATATAAACCAAAAATTAGGCCAGACTTTACCATCCAAACTATAAAATCATACATGTTCAAATAGAATAACATCACTCTAAGGCCAGGTTTATACTTCACACGACGCATGCTCCAGCAGACGCTCCTGCTACACAAGCGTTTTACTGTTTATACTTGTGCACGTACTTTACGTAAATCTGGAAGAATCCACCAGGTGGCAGTGCGAGATATCATCACGGTGAGAATAGGTTCGGTTTTGCTGTGTTGTGAATTGCCTGGAGCACCCATTAAATTCCAATGACACCTTACCACAATATCTCTTAATGATTAAACCCATCAATCCAGGGATATGCCCATTCCAGCTAGCATTGGGCACGAGGCAGAAACAAGCCCAGAAACAAGCCCAGCTCATCGCAAGGTGAATACAAGCACTCGCATACACTAGCACCATTTTAGTGTCACCAAATCTGTATATCTTTGGAAGGAAACCAGAGCACACTGTGGAAACCCAGCAGGAAAACATGTAAACTCCAGGCAGGGAATACCAGTGATGTGACTCCCAGCAAGACAGCAATGCTACCGCTCCGCCACCGTGTCACACCCATGTGTGTAATTATTAACAGTATTCATTATTTAAACAAAATTAACTATTTATCTGTAAAATGTAACATACATACTTTAATGCATTTCATCATGAAAGTCATATCAAGTATACAGTAAATCTAAGGATTCTAAATTTACAGAGAGTTGGAATATCATACATTTAATGTGTTCTGTGTGGTGATCTATTGATGTTTGCCGCTTCTGTCAGGTCAGGAGAAGGCCCCCGAAGCTCATAGCAATTAATAACTGGGATGACGTTTAAGACAGTCTGCTTTAATGATAAAGTAAACTATGAGGTTAAAGTGGACATTTCGAGATTTTAATCACAAAATACGCCTTTTCACCATGTCCTTAAATTTTTTTCTCTGTGGCTCAAATACAGCGCTTTTTTCCTGTTGTGAAGATGCAAAAAAAAAAGACAGTACAAAAGATGGTATGTGAGACTTTTAAAATGTATCATGTCATTACAATCGGGAATATGCGTCATTTAAATATAAAAGCACCATGAATGCATTTGTATGTCGGCATTTTGCTTCACCACATCGAACCATTCATCAAACATTGAAGTGCCCACATCGATCCCATAGGATCCTCAAAGTGGCTTTCTGTCACAGATAATAAACAGAGACTCTGAAGTCACATTCCAACTTTTATCACACTACGCCCCCTGACTTTTTGCTGGTACTGCAACTCGCACATGTGTCATGTTAATTTCTGAGGACATGGTCAGAGGACGCGTTAAATGAATGCTGGGAACATGTGGCAGCCATGATGCATGTGCATATGCGTTCTGAGCGTGAAGTATAAACGAGCCCTTAGGCACACAGATTCCTCTGTACACCTAGCTGTTTAGCATTAAGATGTTTAAATTCTTGTAATCAATTTCATTTGAAAAGATTATAATTTTTGGAATACACACTTTTGGACTTTTTATGTCTACTATCAGTTCTTTCCCACTTAATTTAGACAGTGTCTTTGCTAAATCAATACTTATTCAATTTTGCTTATTGCCAAATAGACTTAAATCCTACCTATTCAAAGGAGCTTAGTTTGTTGATGGCATGTCTACATAAACAAATGGTTAAATTGCAGAGAGTAATTAAATTTTGAAATAATACTAAATATTACTAAATAATTTGAAAATGTATTTGTTTTCAAAAAGCCTGTGAGACCCCTTGTAGTTGGAATTGGCGCAATGCCACACTTTGGACTCATGTAGTTCTTATTCCGAATGTACCAATAGTTAGAGCAGAGAGACACGGACACAAATTTATAAAAGTGAAGAAAAACAAGTGTTCTTCATTTACAGTTGCTTCAAACAAAGAGGTGCAAAAACAAAATTCCCAAATCAAAGTAATGCTCTGCCATTTAAAAAAACAGTCCTAATTACACACACACAGCAAAAATAACAAAAAGAAAATATTTGCAAAAATACAGACCTACCTTTTCCTCCTGTGCCAATCAAAAATCAGGAAAGGAAGAAAAAGAATAACAATTATAAACTCTTATTCAAATATACTATTTACACCAAAAAGAAATATATGTTCTTCCTACTTCTTCAATAGCCAAGAAGAGAGGGAAAAAAAATATATGCAAAAACTAGTGTCTTTTTTCTTCTCCTATAAATTATCAGAAAAAAGAAAGCAAAAACTATTTACATTAAAGAATGCAAAAAAAAGTCTCACTATCGATATGCAAGGTCTTTAACATTTGCTCACCACTCCACCGTCACACTGTTGGTTGTTCTGAAGATTAGCCAACCTGGTCAAAAGACAACCTCTAATGTGCACTCCTAAGTTTTATATGTCTTGGAGCACGTAGTGATGCTGCTCGTGCTGTGCTGCCCCCTCCTCCCAGAACTCTGCCTTTTAACGAGGCAATAGCTGGCATGAGATCCATAAAGAACTGCCTCTCTCTTTCTCTTTCTTGCATACAGTTATACTCTCTCCAGTAAGTACTATTTGCTTTTTAAATTTTAGCCTAGCTTCTTTTTAACTAGGTAATGCACTGCTCTTGTTGCCTCTTTTCCCTTTTCCAACAGTGTGACAGGCGGCAGACCTCACCCTTGCAGATGATCATCTAAATCCCGCAACATTACATGAATCAGGCACACATGCCACAGACATTCAAAACCTGAGCTGCTGTGAAGGCGCATCTCCTCCGGAGATACTACACACCTCCTCCTTACTCAGGGTAAGTGTGTCTGTTTCTTCAATAGCTATTTACAAAAACAGGTAAGGCTATAAATAGCTATACTGTTATGCTGTGGCAAGTGTTTATCAGTTTCAGTGGTGCCCTACACCACAAGGCACTAAAAATTACACTAATTATACAAAATAAATCCCTTGAAGCTGAAGAATAATAGTACCACTTGTTGGCAAAGCACATTAACCATACCATATTCCAAGCTTGCTTAATCATGAGCAGGGTCACAGAGGTCCAGAGCCCATCAAAGTTCTCATAGGATGCAATACAGGACCAAACCCTAAATAGAGTGCCACTCTATTGCAAGGTGAACACACATACACACACCAGGGCATTTTTTGCGATGTCACTCCACCTAACCTAATATCTTCAGACTGTGGGAAAAACTGGAGCACCTGGGGGAAACCAATGCATATATGCGGAGAACATGCAAACTCCACAAAGGGAGGATCCTGGACATGAAACCAGGTATACCTTACTGAGAGGCAGCAACACTACAACGACACCGCCAAGCTGCCCAAAATACATTACCAACCCTATTTAATATAACACAACATTCTCTAGTCAGCTTATTTCACATCAGTATGTCAGGGTCCAGATAAATTTCTAGCAGCACAGAATGCAAGGCAGAAGGGAGCCCAGATCAATCACAGGGACATTGTATTATATGTGAACTCAATGAAAATATTAAGTTGAGGTATTTGTTTTATTTAAGTTCCCAAAAATTAAAAGTTAAATTAGTTATTTAACAATTATACTCATGTTGATTAGCACATGCTAGTAAAAATTTTGCTGTACTCTGTACATTAATGACCCTATAAACCTTTAAATCTACAGTATGTTAGGTAACAGAAATACAGAAAAAATACCAAAATGTTAACTATCATAGGACAACTTGAATATACAGTAAAAGTGTTAAAAGTTAGGCACAGAGTAGTTTTAAGTTTATTGTTTTTATATATTATATATTTCTCATTTACATTAAGCTAGTTGATTTTATCTGGGTTTGGGCTAACATGGCCGTCTGACTAGCACTTACTTTGATATAAGTGTGAACTATTCAAATAAATGGCATCTGGTTAATCAGTTTTTGCCATTTTTAAATATAAAAAAATATGATTGGTGATTAAACATTGTGCACCAATGTCACTAAATTCTAAATTGGGAAAATATAAACGATTATCCTTTACATTGCTATCTGGTCACCCTAACTTAAAGAGGGCTTGTTATGTCTCTTTATCCTAATACATCAGAGTTTGACAGTTTAGCAAAATCTGCTTGCAGGAAAGCAAGGGTTAGTATAGCGTTGCAATGTCTACTCATATATTGTATTTATGTAAATGCTGCCAAACATTTCCAGGTGCAAGATTCATATTCTTTTATGACTGGAAACAATCCACAAATAGAAAAGGGAAGCTGCCGGAACAATTACCCCTGATTGAGTGAATTTCAAAAGTCTTGTTTCGGCTTCATAATCAGTTAAACATTGTTACCATTTTAAAACCTTTTTTACTATGAAAACTATTTAAGTGATGTCAGTGTGTTGGAAAATGCAAGATATGTAGAGTATAGTGCTATAAAATGTCCGTCATTAACAAATGATTTGTTGGTGCTTGTTTTAAAATTACTGTGTTGTGAAAGGGCAGAAATTTTCAGTTCTCTCTTAGATGTAGTAAACATTTCTATGTGATAATTTAAGTCATATTATAATGTATTTCAGCAGTAGTTTTGTCATCCTCCCTCAGTTTTCTTGCACCCAATTTATCAAGAGTAGTATCCCAGAGTACATTGAAATGCACTTTAGATCATGTGGAGGCGGGTATTGATTATGCATGTTACTTTGAAACTAGTGCAGCTGCTTTTGTTAATAATGCATATACTGAAAGTGCTGCTTGTCTTTTGATTTGAAAGGATACTTTTTTTTTTGAAATGCAACAGTTTTAATCTAATTATAGTGTTAAAGCAATTCAATAAAATGATGATGTTTTTGGATAAATATGACTTTCTAGCTGAGATTGTGTGTGAATGATTTTTAAGTTCAGTATTTCAGGCATTGGAAGATGGAAACTGAACATTCAGTACTACAGATGACAGAACTGCACATACTGCTACATCAACCAGAGCACAGCAGTGTTCTTCACATGTCTTCATATTTTTCTTACTTGTATTTTTTTTTACTTAAAATGAAAAAAAGAGGTTCATCACTGTAAACTTGTAAATATAAAAGATTTTTAGTTAAGCAAAAACAAATCACAAAAAGAACTGTCTTCTTTTGGAAAATTTTATTGAAAATATGCTGTATTTTATTTGTGAATATGCATAATGTTAATAATGTGAAATAACTTCAGATCCACCAAGAGAAGCAGCTGCATTTAAAGAAGTACTTCTTTGAAATCATGAAACAGGTAAGACTCTGTACTTGACCAGAGACATCAGAGAGAGAGCATATCAGTGAAAATTATTTAGTTTTTATGAGGCACCAGCAGTGAAGTAGGCATGCTCCTACCATTACAAAGTGAAAGGCATAGCCCTTTATGATATTACTTATAAATCTTTTCATCCATCCATTTCCAAACCTTCTTAAAACAACTCCACCTATCCCAGCACTAGAAGACAAAGGAGAGCAAGCAACACGAGACAGCTGGCTAGCCCATTAAAACAGTGATTGAAACTATCCTGTATAGCAAGCTGAATTAATGATTAGAGACATCTCAAAATTAATTTCCTTAAAATGTAGTTCAGATACCTTAAAATATTTGAAATTTGTTTCCAGTTATCTCAACATGTTCTGTTTTACTTTTTTTAAGATATCTGCAATACGTTTTGAGATATCTCATTTGCATTTCAAGATATCTCAAGTACATTTAGAGACATCTAAAATCAATCTTGCATGCATTTTAAGATCACTGAAATGCCTTTTGAAAAATTTCAAAATCACTTCCTGTAAAATTTTGTGTTCTTTCAGTGAGACTTCCTGTTTATTTCAAGATTTTTTTAAATGTATTTGAGATATCTTAAAATAAGCATGCAATTCATTAGAAATATCTAGAAATTCATTTCAGATATCTGAAAATGGACAGAAAGCTATTTTAAAATACCTGCAAACATATGTGAGAGACCTTAAATTCTATTGTAGATGACTGTTGTTTCTGTTATGTACTTTAGATATCTTAAATGTAGCAGAGACCCATTTTAAGGTATCATGAAAAATGAGAAGCCAATTTAACATTTAGAGATATCTCAAAATTAATTTCAGATACCTTTACGTTTTTTGATATCAAACCATCTTAAAATAATCAACTATCTTAAAATAAGTTCCTTTACATTCTATGATATTTGCAGTATATTTTGAGATATCTCAAATTTATTTCATGATTTCTCAAATACATTTTCAGATATCTCAAAATAACTGCATGTGCATTCTAAGATATCTATACTAATAAAAGGCAAAGCCCTCACTGACTGACTGACTGACTCACTCACTCACTCACTGACTCACTCATCACTAATTCTCCAACTTCCCGTGTAGGTAGAAGGCTGAAATTGGCAGGCTCATTCCTTACAGCTTACTTACAAAAGTTGGGCAGGTTTCATTTCGAAATTCTACTAGTAATGGTCATAACTGGAACGTATTTTTGTCCATATACTGCAATAGAATTCAGCTCTCATCAGACCAGAGAATCTTATTTCTCACCATCTCAGAGTCCTTCAGGTGTCTTTTAGACACCAAGATAGAACTTTTTGGCCTTAATTCTAAGCGGTATGTGTGGAGACAACCAGGCACTGCTCATCACTTGTCCAATACAGTCCCCACAGTGAAGCATGGCGGTGGCAGCATCATGCTGTGGGGGTGTTTTTCAGCTGCAGGGACAGGACGACTGGTTGCAATCGAGGGAAAGATGAATGCGGCCAAGTACAGGGATATCCTGGACAAAAACCTTCTCCAGAGTGCTAAGGACCTCAGACTGGGCCGAAGGTTTACCTTCCAACAAGACAATGACCCTAAGCACACGGCTAAAATAACGAAGGAGTGGCTTCACAACAACTCTGTGACTGTTCTTTAATGGCCCAGCCAGAGCCCTGACTTAAACCCAATTGAGCATCTCTGGAGAGACCTAAAAATGGCTGTCCACCAACGTTTACCATCCAACTTGACAGAACTGGAGAGGATCTGCAAGGAGGAATGGCAGAGGATCCCCAAATCCAGGTGTGAAAAACTTGTTGCATCTTTCCCAAGAAGACTCATGGCTGTATTAGCTCAAAAGGGTGCTTCTACTAAATACTGAGCAAAGGGTCTGAATACTTAGGACCATATGATATTTCAGTTTTTCTTTTTTAATAAATCTGCAACAATTTCAAAAATTCTATTTTTTGTCTGTCAATATGGGGTGCTGTGTGTACATTAATGAGGGAAAAAATTAATTTAAATGATTTTAGCAAATGGCTGCAATATAACAAAAAGTGAAAAACTGAAGGGGGTCTGAATACTTTCCGTACCCACTGTATGTGTGTGTATGTATGTATGTATTTTCATTACTTCTTTCACACACTACTTCTCCGCTGCGAAGCACGGGTATTTTGCTAGTCTCAAATAAATTTTGAAATGTTTTAAACTGACTTTGAAATCACTTCCTGTAAAATTGACCATTCTTTCAATTGGACTTCCTTCCTATTGTAGATTATCTTGAAATGTATTTGACAGGTCTGGTTTTGAAATTTGAAATTATCAGTTACTGGAAAATGTACAGGAAAATTCAAAACCAAATTAACATTTAAAGATATCTCAAAATGCATTTTAAGAGATCTGGAAATGCATTTAAGATATCTAAAATAAATTTCACCATATTTTGAAATGATACATTGTACATTTGAGATATCGAAAATAAATTTCAAGTGAAATTCATGATATCCTGAAATACGTTCCTGTGCATTTTGAGATATCTCAAATACATTTTGAGATATCTTAAAATACAACTGCAGGTATTTTAAGATATCTGACATTTCTTATTCCTTCAATGGGACTTCCTGTCTAATTTAAGATATTTTGAAATTCATTTGGGATTTCTTGAATCATGCAGGAAATTATTTTGAGATATCTGATAATGTAATTTAGATAAAAACATTTGTTTGCCATTTTTCTCTTGTATTTAAACTTACTCAACAAATTTATAGCTTGTTGTACAAGTTAGTAGCACCATGACATTTAACATATGCTTTTAGTATTGTATGTATGTTGTCAGAGATGGCTGGGGTGGCGACCCGGCCAGGACACCAAGGAGGACCGGAGGAGGGCTTGCGCCTTCCCCAGACCATGTGGGGGCGGCCGCCCTGGTACCTTTGGAGGCCACAGGTACAGAGCTTTGAAGCTCCACACCCGGAAGTGCTGGGGGGGGAAGAGGAGCAGGGACACCCGGAGTGCTGGGGATGCAGCCAGCACTTCCGCCACACTGGGGCGTGTTGGTGGAAGATTTCTGGGACACACCTGGAGCACATCCGGGAGACCATAAAAGGAGCCGCCTCCCTTCATTCAGTGCTAGAGTCGGGTGGAAGAGGAGAAGGTCTCTGGAGGAGACAAAGAGGCGGCCTGAAGACAGAAGGCATTGTGTGTTGTGGCCAGGACTTTGGGAACTTGGGGATTGTGAGCACTTTTGTAAATATGGAGCACCTTGTAAATAAACGTGTGTGGCATGATTTAAACGTGTGTGCCTGTCAAGTTCCACAATGGCATCCCAGATGGGACTCTCAGCCTGGTGCAAGGCAGGGACCCCAAAAAAATAATTTTGTGGACGGTCCAGCACAGCAGGTGCGCCCACACACGTGCTGCGGGAGTGCCGTGCACACAGCCACAAGTGCAAGAGCAGTCCCACAGACCGCCACCGGACTGCGGTCGGAGTGTTCTCTCCTGGTGCAGGAGAACAACGACGGGCCTTACCGGAATGCAGTGGTCTCCTATGAGCGTGCTGCCGCTGAAGGCACCCGGGACGGCGCATTGTCGAGGAAGGCCATGCCGAGGCAGCTGCCTCGGACAGACGGGGCCCGGGAGGTGAGTTCCCTGCTTGCCGGCCCTGGGGGGCCACGCGTGTTTTGTGTTTTGCAGGTAGGGACTGCGGGGCTTTACAGACACGGCAGCAGCAGCATTAGCTGCTGAGAGGGAGAAGCTGCGACTCAGAAAGCCGGCTCCTCACCGCACTAGGGGAAGAAGAGCCAAGATGGCCGCGGACCGGAAGTCCCTCCCCGAGACAAGCACGGGATTGGATGGTGTGTCTTGTGTGCCCACCGATGATTGGATGGAGGCAGGACCAAGGAATGTCCGTCTCGTGCCAGGGAAGGACCCGATTGGGCCGGACGAAAGGGCCCACAGGAAGCAGCCGGCGTGTGTTGCTGATGGACAGGCAAGCTCACCGTCGGCTAATTTCCTGTCTTTGCCGGCTGCTGTGTATGAGCTGGAGGTCCGCCTTTAGCCCGCAGAGCAGCAGCTTTCACAGGTGCTGAGTGCCCTCCATGCTGAGTTGCAGAAGCTGGAGAGAAAGGCAGTGGCGTTGGTGCAGCCGCTGTGTACGTGGACAGAACGGCATGACGCTGGATCCTTCGGTCGGAGAGGTACCACGGGGACGGTGAGTAAAGCCGACCCTTTAAAGCATAAAGGAGAGCCCACTGAAAAGGCCCGTGATCTAAATGATCGCAACCAAGTTGGGGATCTCCAACAGTGGACGCGGTGGCGAGTGCTGTGTGCATGGCGAGGGTAGAGACAGCGATTGGGCTGGAAGGACACGGGCTGATGTGTGCCCCAGGTCCTAGTGCCCTACGCCCCGAGCCAGCGATGGCCTCGCATCGTTCCACAGGGACACAGATGGGAAGGGGTCTCTTTCTTTGCCATAAGGAGACTCAGACCGTCATGGCGTCCCAGAGAAAGAGGAGGAATCGAGGGAAGAATGCCGGTGTCTCCGATAAGAGAGGATGTGAGGCAAGATGCTCACGTCCGGTTGCTGGCCACCCTCTGCGGGGGCAGAGGGAAACTGTTAAGTCAGCAGAGAGGACAGGAGTGCAGGCAGTCCCGTCTGTTGAGCCAGCAGGAGGGACATGAAACCCGTGGAGGGGGTGCCGGTCGGAGGGGGGAGCGCTGCCAGTGCGTGGCACGGAGGGACGCCAGGAATGGGTGTCCAGTCAGCGGTTCTGCCCCTTGTTCTCTGTGTGTTGCAGGACCGGACCCTGGACGAGCAGTAGGACCCGCTTCGTTGGGGACCTGCCCTCACGGGACGGGCCATTTTGCCGGAGGACTCTTCGCTGGCGATGGGGTGCTGCCACAGCTGGCGGAGGCTACGGAGGTGCGAGTGGCTCCAACCAAAGTGTCACGAAAACCTCGGAGGGGGTGCCGGTAGGAGGGGGGAGCGCTGCCTGTGCGAGGCACGGGAGGACGCCAGGTGGTGGCGTCCAGACAGTGTCTCTTCCCCTATTTCTGTTTGTTTGACTGGACCGAACCCCGGTGCTTCAGGAGTAGGACCCACTTTGAGGGTAAGGTGCCCTCGTGGGACGTGCCGCTCCACCCAACGGGTCTTCACTGGCGGTGGGGCACTGTCAGAGATGGCTGGGGTGGTGACCCGGCCGGGACACCAAGGAGGACCGGAGGAGGGCTTGCGCCTTCCCCAGACCATGTGGGGGCAACCACCCTGCTACCTTTGGGAGCCACGGGTACAGAGCTTTGAAGCTCCACCCTGTAGGGGCCCGTGGTCACTGCCAGGGGGTGCCCCTATGCCTTTGGAGCCCTGGACCTTAGCACTTCTGCCACACCCGGAAGTGCTGGAGGGGAAGAGGAGCAGAGACACCCGGAATGCTTCCGGGGATGCAGCCGGCACTTCCACCACACTGGGGCGTGTCAGTGGAAGATTGCCGGGACACACCTGGAGCACATCCGGGGGACCATAAAAAGGGCTGCCTTCCTTCATTCAGGGCTAGAGTCGGGTGGAAGAGGACAAGGAGGAGGCAAAGAGGCGGCCTGAAGACAGAAGGCATTGTGTGTTGTGGCCAGGATTTTGGGAACTTGGGGACTGTGAGCAATTTTGTAAATATGGAGCACCTTGTAAATAAACGTGTGTGGGGTGATTTAAACGTGTTTGCCTGTCTGTGTCCGGGTCAAGTTCCACAATGTTTAATACCGCAAATTGTCCTGTATTCTTAAAATAAAATAGTATATGTATTTATGTCTTTAAGCAAGCCAAAAATGCTCATGAGAAGGAGTCTGATAGATTGTTCCATAATGCCACAACTCCTCAACAGTAAGAAATATTTTTTGAAGATTGATATTAGTAGTCAATTGCAACAACACTTGTTTATTTAAGTGTTAACAATAAATCTCCTCCCTTGTTGTAATAGTGGTTTTTGGGCAATGCTCCTTTTTTACATTTTTTCTTCATCCGCACCACATTCACTGAGCATATTTTAATAAAACATTTTTACTGGTTTTGATTATTGAACCTAATGGACAATTATTCACCTTTGTTGAATTTAAAAAAGATTGGTGAATTTTAAAAAGGGCTATTACTAGTACTAGAATTAACTTGTATCTTTTTTGTGGTTTCTATTCATGTACTTAAAAATTGTTAAATATTATTTTCTACAATAATACATGTATAATGCATACATTTTTCTTTCCATGAACTGGAACTAGAGGAAAGGGAAGGTTAAAATGTGCTATATGGAAGCTTATTTTTTCCCAGCCTTATATACACAATGAAGTCTATGTTCCACCTCCCTCACAACTTTCATGTCTTACATGAAATTATTTAGTTTTGTACTAGTCATTTAAATATTTTTTTTAGATAATGAAGTTGCTTACAAGTGCAGGTTTGTTCATTTACCTCCCCAACAAATCTTATTATTATCTATTTGAGCATCCCTATAAAAAAACATAAGTAAATCAGTGCAGTGTCTTCTTCACAATATTAAACATACAGAGGGTAATGTAGAAAAATATCTGGGAAATTGGATGGTCAAATTGTTTAATATTCCTGACGTTAAACTATAAAGTACTAACAAGGTAAATGTTTATATATGAAAATAATAAAACGTAAACTCACTTCATTCTTTTAATAATAAATTGTTATTTAAATAATTGAAGAGCCCAGTGCTAAATTATGATTAGCTTAAAGGGGCAGGTTTTTTCATCTTAACAAAAAAAAGTTAAAAATCACATCTTCAGATTCCTCTATGAAAAGTCAGGGTCTCTCATGTTTATACTTTCCAGCCAGACATGCTCTTCCAAGTCTCTCATATCATTTAGTTTAAACACTCATAAATTTCTATTGCTTTCATCTTTTGATTACGTCCTTAAATTTCATATTACTGTATATATTTCACACTTTGTTTTATCCTTTTTCTTGAAAATAGCATACTGTATGTTATGCTGTTTAATTCATTATCAAAATAAACAAGGAAAAAATATTGAATGACTTGCAGCAGATTTACAGTATAGAACAGCAGAACTCCTTAACAATGAGCTTCAGGTATGTTTTATGTGAGAAGAGGAGCATGATGTTGGCAGACTGACAATGGATCTTTATTCTTGTTTTTGTAACTGTGCCTTCACTGAGTGTTTTAAGGGTGAGAGTGCTCTTGTACCTGGTATAGCTCTCTATCAGCATCATTAAGCACAAGACATTTTTATAGTTGTGTTTAGAGTATTGTCTCATATGTTTCAGCTCAATAGATGTATACATTCAAGTTTATGTAGGTCAGCATTGCTTTCTGTTGTTATTGAATACCTCCACAATTCACAACAACATCCTTAAAGATAACTTTCTGCTTCATGTGACTGCTTCAGAGAGCAAGTAACCACTTTAGATCATTAAAAGATTAAAGAAAGACCAGAGCTTTTAATATTTTTCTGTGTAAAATGTATGCATAGTATCCCAATGCCTGGAAAATGTAAGGAAATTCTTATTGCACAAAATGAACTAATTATTGAACAAAGCTTCCTCGGTAAGTTTCTAAGGTAGTTAATTCCAAATTCCCATTTTACTGTTTTTTGATCACAGACATTAACTTGATTTTTTACCTACAGTATCCTGGCAAGAAATGCCAACTTCAGGATCTGGTATCACATGCTTTAAAACAAACAGATCTGAGGCCTGAGGAACAAGTTACATATTGCTATTTGGGAGATTTTTCATGAAGTTAATAGATCAGGAGGAATTGTGTAATTTTTGCTTTTTGTCACAGGTTCCCTTTTACACTCCACTGATATCAATATTACATTTAGCCAATACATTCTTGTAGCAACAGTTTGGAAATTCAACTCAACTATGATTCAGTTCAAGAGTATTAAAGGTAATTTAAAACTTGACTTAATTCAGAGTATGTATTTTGAATGACCATATTGTAAAATTACAAATCAAAATTCACACTTGAAATGTTCTTGAAAGAAGTTCTGAAACTTCAGATACATTTGTGATAGATCTGAGGCACTGAATTGTACACCAGGGAAACAACCATTAACCCTGTTGGCCAGAAGGCATTCGTACTACTGTATATATAGCTGATGTGAGGAGGACACTGAGCAGTGTCAACCCACATAAAGTTGCGGAAATTGATAATATACCTGGTCAGGTGTAAAAAGACTGTGCTGCTGAGTTAGAAGATGTTTTTGCAGACATCCTCAACATCTCACTTCAGCTGACTCATGCCTACATAGTTTAAGACTGCCACCATCGTTCCTGTGCCTAAGAAAACAATTGTAACCTGTCACAGTGACTACTGCCCTGTGGCACTGACCTGTCATAATGAAGTGCTTCGAACGACTAGTCATGTATCACATTAAAGTTAGCCTCCCACCTTCACTGGACCCCTTACAGTTCGCTTATTGTGCCAGTCAGTCCACAGATGGTGCAATCACACTTGCCCTACACACCATCCAATCACAAATGGAGAAAAGAACAGCCACGCCAGGATTTTATTTATAGACTTCAGTTTAGCCTTTAATACAATCATCCTACACCAGCTAATAGTGAAACTCTTACTGCTCAGATTGAACACCTCCCTTTATAACTGGGTCTTGGACTTATTTTCAGAAAGACAACAGATAGTACTGTACGTGTTGGCACTAAGACATTGTGGTCCCTTAAACATTGTGCACAGGGTCCCCTCAGGACTGTGTGCTCAGTCCATTGCTCTTTACTCTGCTAACACATGCCTGTACTGCCAATTGCAGCACAAATCAGATCATTACATTTGTTAATGATTGTGGTAAGCCAGGTTCAGTGGCTATAAATAATGCAAATACAGAAGCAGTCATTTGGCTTATCACGGACATTTGGGGTAAAACAAATGTTATATACATAAAGTTTTCATTTACCTGTTTTAGTGCTCCTTTGCAGATGAACACCGCAGAGGCACAAAGGTATACCAGCAGTTTGAGCACTGGGATGCTCGAAGGGATGTCTGGAGGCCTACATGTGCTCTGAGAGCAAGCCGTGGGGCACATGTCTGAGGCCATTTTTCGAGTAAACTCACAGTTTCTGATGGCCCAGTGTGGAGGCGCACTTCCATAACCACTGGAGAGAGGCCAAAAGTGCAATATTTAAAGTCAGAGAAACAGGTCAGAAGGATAGAAAGCTCAGTATTAAAATAGCCAGCAAAGGGAATTCACACGTATGGCAAAGCACAGAATTGAAAGCGGGGGAAAGTAAATCAGTACTCACTTAACAGAGGCTGAATGGGTTGTCCACAAGTTACCAAGACAGACTGGCACGCGCACCCAAGAGGAGGAACATTTAAATAGGGTGGACTGTACCTGTCCAGGTGTTGTTGAATAGTGCACATCCCGACATGAATGTTTATTGAAAGTTCTGCATGTAACATAAAGGTGGATTGGATGGGGTTCATCTTTTGACCAGGTCTTCAGGCTTTAATGTAGATCTGTGTTACTGAATTGTTTAACTAAGTAATGGAGATATGTACTGTCCTTTGTGGTTTTTTCATTTCCCTTTTTGCACATTCCCTGGTTTTGAGAAATGCAATTTCGACCCATTGTATTTTAGATACTGGAATCAGAATTAAACTTGACCTTGAACTTGATTTTTTTAAAGAATACCTGAAACTGAACTTGAGACAACAGATATAATGTAGTTATGTATGAAAGCTAATTCATTTGGGCATAACTGAAATTTTCATACAGATTACTTCATATATTCAGTAACATACTTTTTCCTGAAATTAATTTTCAATTAAGGTTTATCCAAGCCTAATATGTTTGTTTACACATAACTGCAGACAAGACAAGACAAGATAATCTGCGTATATACAATTTCCTCAAGAAAAATGTTTACAGTTTTAAATTCACCAATAACTTCTGTCTTAATTTTGTAATACTTATTACATCTTTTAATTCAAACAGAGGAAAAAAATAGCAGGAATAAATGTGAAGAAAGAGCCAATGTATCTATTAAAAGACTATATTGTTTTTAAAAAGTACCAGTGTTGCTTTTGGTGCTGTTTGACAATATACTTTATGTTTGTAATATACTTTATGCACCTACAATTGTACATCTATGTTTATTCAACTTCATTAGCAAATAATACATTAATAATTTTCTACAGATTTTCTGAGTTGGCATGCTATGTGTCATATGTCAAGGCATGGAATATTCAGTTGATTCTGTTTTAATTGTGAACTAAACAGTTAAAAGTTTGAAAGAGTTTATTTTTTTTTTAGAGAATGAGTAGAATAAAAATATTTACATATGTTAAATATGCATATGTATAAATATGCAAATGCACATCTTAATATTGTACAATAAATATACAACTTATTACTTAATCAGGTGTCATGCATGCATCTTTGAGAACTACCTTGCAGGCTGTGATCAGGTATGTGGTACCACCCCGAGGTAGGAGGGGGTGCTGTCACTAACTGCCTTGTCTTTTCTCTCCACGGTCCTAGGAAGACAGTCAAGGAGACTAACTGAGTGACACACCCCCATCACTCCCATTAGCCCCTCCTCTGTCAGAGTGAAGCATATAAAAAAACCACGTCTTGGGAAGGTAGCATATCCCTTGCGACCCGATTCAATAACAGGACTGGGCTTCCAGTCAAACCTGCTGATATATGAACCATTGATTATTCACTTATTTTATGTTCTTGCTTCACGTGCACCTGTATATTTTGTTTAAAACTCCAATAACATTTGTGTTATCTTATAATTAAATGGGATTTCCGGGTTGGCACCCCAACTATATTTCAGTCTCCATTCCAAACATGTCTTTAGTTTACTGTCAAAGTTAACATAATTCAATTTAAGGCCATTTTATAAAAAGTTAAAAAGAATTTTGGTTGGTTTTAACAAGCAGTTTACCATGCTGGTTAGTATGTATTATTGTTGATGATGTTCCCTACCAAACAATGAACTCTTTAGTAATGTTTTAACAGTACAAGCACAATCATGGAGTACTCAATACTTGGATGCCAGTTAATAATAACTCATTGGACTTTTGAATACAACATACATATTTATCTTTTAAATGTGTTTCAAGCTGAATTGCATCTTGGACTGCTTAGAGATACTGAACAGATATATCAAGTTGATTGCCAGCTCCCAAGGCTCCATAAATACATCATCTGAATTTTTTTTTTTGTTAAACTCTCTTTCAAGTGTTGTGTATTCATGTTAGATGGACTTATTAGGTGATATAGTTTTCTGAACATTTACAATTTTTGATTAATTGCTGAGTAGTAAACATATTATAGATATCCTTAGTGTAAATTACTGCAGCGTAAATTATTGCCTTCTTCAAGTAATAATAATAATAATAACTTTATTTGTACAGCAACGTATCATATATCAAGGTGCTTTCCACAGATTAGTATACCATTATCCTCCATTTCATAAAATTTGCTGGAGATGTAATGGTGAGACCATGTATAAAAAGTTTTTTAATTTCAACATAATGTGACCAAAATGTTTGCAAATACCTGTAAATTAAAGTGTGCAATGTGCACCTTAATCATGTCTGAACTATATCTCTCTTCTGGCCAGGGAACACCTTGGTATTACCCCGGAGGCGCTTAAGGAGGTGGCAGGAAAAAGGATGTCTGGGCATCATTGCTTAGACTGTAGGCCCTGACCCAGATAAGCAGTACAAAATGGATGGAAATTAACATTTTTTAGATATTGAATGAATCTTAAATGTATTTCCAGATATCCTAAAATGTATTTTGCGATATCTCTAAATGTTAATTTGCCTAGTTGTCTTCCTAAATCTATGTGTTAGCTGCACTAGCCACCATTCAATGTATATACTGCCTCTGGAACTGTGATACCAGGATTTGGATGCTTAACCAGGCGATTGCTTTCACAATTAATTTAGGAACTTTTAAACTCTTGAAAAATCAGTACAAACAAACTAAAAATAATTTTCAATTATTCCAAGTCACTCTTAAGATTTGCATTATAGTTTGCACCCTGAGGTCAACCAGCTGCCCCTCAGCAAATAATGGTACCTATAAAAGTTCTAATAGCTTACAAATAGGTCGATGAATATGATCCATGCTGTGTAGTAGCCATCAGGTATTGATCCAGGGTATGATATATCTATACTAATAAAAGGCAAAGCCCTCACTCACTGACTCACTGACTGACTGACTGACTCATCACTTATTCTCCAACTTCCCGTGTAGGTAGAAGGCTGAAATTTGGCAGGCTTATTCCTTACAGCTTCCTTACAAAAGTTGGGCAGGTTTCATTTCGAAATTCTATGCGTAATGGTCATAACTGGAAGCTGTTTTTCTCCATTTACTGTAATGGAGATGTGCTTGAAACCCGTGGGGGCGGAGTTTCGTGTGACATCATCACGCCTCCCACGTAATCACGCAGTACGTAGAAAACC
>JANRMT010062806.1:32213921-32293837 GCA_026402145.1 Polypterus bichir lapradei | reverse complement strand
GTTATTTTCAAAATGTTTCCTTTTCTTTTTCATTGCTTCTTTAACACACTACTTCTCCGCTGCGAAGCGCGGGTATTTTGCTAGTATCTTATAACTTCAAGTATATTTTGTTTAAAAGGTTAGTCTAACTCAAAATGCTTGCATTCTTACACTAAATGCTCTCATTGCTTTCAAACTGGTAAATAATGTATCTCCTCATCCACCTCGCTTTTTTCTAGCTGGGATAATCTAAATAAAATGTCTTTTTTGGGGGTCTTATCATTTTGCTGGTTTCTCCTGCCTCTTTTCACATAAGCATATCTCATATCTCTTGTGCAGCTTAAAATTATGTTCTTTGCTCCATGCAGAGTCTAACTTTGAATACAATATTTAAACTACATGATAAATACTCATCCGTGCATGTAAATATAGGATATATACCGTATATACTTGAGTTTAAGTTCTCCCGTGTTCAAATTGGGACTTGATTTTACTGTATAATTTCTGGTATTTTATAATGTTGGTCGTATAAGTCAAATGCAGAAAACTCACGCTATTGGTCCAAGAGATTTTGATATGCTAACACCCACCTGAGAGAGTAACCATGGAGCACACTGCCTTTTTTTCAATGTATTGTGTCTACGGGACCACGCGGTAATACCCAAACTATTCCAAAGCGATGTTTGCACTGTTTTGTGTTTTTTGTACTCCCTCATACACCTTTATCGTAAGAGCATCCTTTATCTATAATGGACTGTTTAATCAGAAGAAAATATGAAGCTGGTTTCAAATTAAAAGTTGTTGAAGTAGTGAAAGAAATTGGTAACTGCAACAAAATTCAATGTGTCTGAGAAACCGGTGCGAGATTGGAGGAAGCAAGATTTTAAAAATTTAAGGGTTGCATTTTTAAATGGGTGTATAAGTTGGGGTCTAATTTTATGATCGATTTTTTGGGTTTCAAGACCCAACGCAAGTATATATGTTAGATATATTTAAGTAAAGCTTAATATAGCATAAATTTATAACCCTTTAAAGCAGAATGATGTTTTGATTACTGCATATAGAATGTTTGTACCTCATGTTATGGAGGACAATCCGATACTGTGGGATTTTGCTGTTCCTGGAATAGAGGACCCCACGGCTTTCAAGTGCAGGCAACACAGACTGAAAGGATTGAAGGGACAGAGAATACAACATACATTAAGCTCTCAAATTGTCTTCAGTTGATTTAGATTAAAGACCAACAAGTTATGATGCCACTTCCGGTTCCTGTCCAGATGACATAATTTCCCCTGTCTAACTTTAAAAACCTCAATATTCCTTCTGCCAGTCATTTCTGTTTTGGACTTGTGTCTGTACAAATGTATCATTTACCTTTTTCCCTATTTTTCAGCAAAAGTTCAAGTATAAAGGGAGGCTGCCTCAAACCTTTTGGCTGTGTCAAGGTGTGTTATTTTCAAATTGGTGTAGTCGGCAAGATGAAGGACTCCTCAAGGAACCAGGAGCCGGACCTGAGAAATGCCTTGACACCCAATACAATTGAACTCCAACCCTTATGGCCCTAGGTGGGTGAGCCCCGTACCCGAGTAGCCAGGTCTGAAGCGTCTGTTGTGGGTCAGGGAAACCGGGTGCAAGCTCCCACCCAGTGGTCAAAATAAAAACTAGTCCACTGGGAGTGTGCGGTTTGGCAACAGAATAGGGCCAGACCCGGAGGGCAACATGCACAGGGCTTATTGTGGTCTCCCAAGGGAAAAGATCACTCACCTAAACCTCACAAAGACAGAGCCCCTTGCAAAAGGTGGGGGAGCCCCAGGGCAGGAGGCGAGGAAAATATTCGAGTGGGAGTTTGATCTTGGCTAAGGCAAGAAATAAACGGCAAATAATAGAGCAAGTTTCCTGCACGCTGTTAATAAACGCTTTACCCGATAATCTTACACAACCTGTAAAAAATATGAAAGCCTCTGGGCTGCTGTTGTGATGTGAGATTTTGCATATAACTTGATAAATATTTTGTATGTCTTTATTTGTAATTTAAGCAAAGCAATGTAATTTAGTGTTACTTTAGTGAGAAGAATTCATGTTTACCCCCCCACCCTGTTTTATGACTGAGTCTCTTTGAATTTTACGACAGAGCTGGGGGAAGTGCTTGACACAAATATTTCTCTGCTAGAGTCTTTCAACCCCCACAAAAAAACAGGTTGCATAACTGGCAAACTTTAGCTCAACAAATGGTTTTGGGGGGATGGCAGGTATTAAGATGTTCTATTTCCCCATTGGTCTGAGGTATGGCTGTTTGGAATTAGCTTGTCTCAGAGGCCTTTAAGTACTATGACGACCTATTGGCTCTAGGGGTTGGACAGAACATCTATAAATTTACTTGCTTAACCTCACACTATCTCTCTCTTACTAACCTCTGACGATGAAGATGTATCTCTCTTACTAACCTCTGATGATGAAGAAGTATCTGTCTTACTAACATCTGATGAAGAAGACAACACAATGAAGAGCACAGCTCGGCAGCCATATTAAACAGACATGTGGCTGAAAGCTGAGCACCAACGATGCCTTAACTAGAGACATTTTAAGTAACAAACAAGTATGTGTGCCGCCTGAACTACACATCACCATTTAATCAGGTTGTATGGTTGCCAACATTCAAATGTACTTTGCATATTGTTATTATTTATGAATATTATCAATAATGCATTATTTTATGTGTGGCTTAACTCCTGCTTGTCTTTTTACTACACCTAATTGCCTGATGTTATAGCTATAGAAGGGAAGGTGGGGAGAAGTTATATACTATAATACCTTATAAACAGTGGTAAGTCTGTGAGATTAGGCATTCTGACAAAGGCTACATATTAATAATACAATTGGGGAAAGTAGAGCAATATATTACTCTACCAAGATAAAACAGCTACAATCGCAATTTCTTTCCCAGCAACAAGGAGGGTTGGGTGCTGCACTCTAGTTAATCCCCTATTGTTTCCTCTGGCAACAACATTTCCAATGCCTTTAAAACAAGACCAGTCTGATGTGCATACACTGAGATGTCCGTCAGTTCAGGTCCACCTCCTGCTACATCGGTTTCAAGGGGACTCTGAAAAAAGTGACAGTAGCGGTTTTAAAAACCTCTCTGTTTCCAGAGATACTGGGGCGAGATTGGTCTGATAATAAAAGAGGTTTAATACTAATCACTCCTTAACATAATTTGAGCCTAGTGATGGACAGTGAAGATGCATCCCCAGCTGAATGCACACGGCGCATACAGCCAGCAGAGAGGGGAAGTTCGCACTCTTGTAGTGATGTGGCAATTCCCTTGACATTGGGTGCTGAAATGTCATCAGGTGCTGCAATGGCCTGGGACGAAAACCACACCCCTTGAGGTCGACTCTGACCCTCTCTTGTTCAAAACGGAACAATGAAAGGTGATTCCCTTAGATTTGCACAAAATGCAGTAGTTCTGGTGAATGGCCATTGCACACAATGTCCCATGCCACAGGGTCCTCACTTTGTATTTAATAATGACAGAGCACGAGGGGTGGTACGGTCACTGCTGTTAGTTCTACAGACGTACTGGTGGCAGGGCTGTGAACTGGCGCACACCCACTTGAACGGATTAAGCTCATGTTCTATTGGCTGGGAATCAATTAGGACGTCTACCCTTTTTGCTTGTCCTTCCAGAATGTCAACAACAGCAGATTCCCCTTATTGACCAGCCTTTGAATATATTGGGGTCGACTTAATAGGACCCCTAGAACCCCTAGCTAAAGGACATAAATATATATTATTCTTAGTCGATTATGCTACCTGATATCCTGAAGCTGTTCCATTACGCTTGGCTACGTCCAAAGCCATCACATGGGAATTAGTTGGAGTCTTTGTGTGATTTGGCATCCCTAAGAAGTCCCAACGGACCAGGGGATGCCTTTTACTTTGGAGATGTTCATGGAAACTTTGGCCAAGTTACTTAAGATAAAGCATGTAAAGACCTTGGTGTATCATCCTAAACCAATGGTCTAGTAGAGCGGTTTAATCAGACTCTCAAACAGATGCTATGTAAGGTGGTCAGCGAGGATGGAAGGAACTGTGATTAGCTCCTCCCACTCATTCTTTTTGCATATCAGGATTTCCAATAAGCCCCTACGGGGTTCTATCCGTTTGGATTATTGTATGGACGGCAACCCTGAGGCATATTGGACATTTTAAAAGAAGGTTGGGAGGAGAATACCCTCCCCTCCATAAATATATTACAATATATCACACAGTTACATGATAGATTCGAGAAGATTTGACTCATTCTGAAAGTCCTCATGGAGAAAGTGCAAGCAGCTCAGGTCTGATGTTATGATTGTGGCATGTCTCTGCGGGAGTTCCGCCCAGGAGATCAGGTCATGGTACTCGTTCCTACCTCCCACTCTAAATTACTGGCACATTAGCAAGGCCTGTATGAAGTTAAAGGGGCTCATAGATTATTTGGTGAAGCAACCAAATCGCTGACCGAGCGAGCGTATATATCATGTGAACCTGCTGAAACCGTGGAAGAATAGGGAACCAGACCCTTCCTCCAGACAGCCCCATTCTCGCTTTGCTCATAAAATAGACCTTAACTTCAGCCTTAATTTTGACCACCCAAGAGTGATGGGAGCTGGAAACAGTTATCCTGTCTGTCTCAGAAGTAGTTAGCAAGAAAGCCGGAGGGACCTCCCTGATTACGAATGACATTATGACAGGGCCTGGGGTGATGATCCAAGAATGCCCATATTGACGAAAAAGAGCAGAAGTGGAGTGGGAGATCAAGCGTATGCTGGAACTAGGTGTGATAGAGGAGAGTCATAGTCCCTGGTCCAGCCCTATTGTCTTGGTCGCAATGCCTGACTGGAGTTGGGGGTTTTGCAATGACTTACAGCGGCTTAACTAAGTCTATCAGTTAGACACCTATCTAATGCCACGAGTGGATGAACTCCCTGAGTGGCTAGATAGGCTAAATTCTTGACCACTCCTGACATGAAGAAACAGTACTGGCAGGTTCCTTTAATGGACTCCACAAAGGCTAAGACTGCGTTTCAGTCATCATTGATTGATCTCTGACTGTAAACTGACTTAATATACAAAAGTGTGGATCTGTCCAGAATCTTGATCCTACATTGCAACCATTTTTCCTGTGTATGAAAAATAAACAACTGTCAAATAATAGAGGAATGCTTATAAAATTAGCAAGAAAACCAAAAAAATCAGCAGAGAGAATTGTTCAGACAGTCTTCATATAATCTTATACCATTCATATATTTAGTAAATAAGTCTAAAGAAACTCAATCACAGAATTATATTAAATCCTCAGACTGTAACAAGAAAATCAATTATAGAAAATAATGAGAAACCCAGAAAGATATAATATAATTACCAATAAATGCTGATCAAAGAGTATCTACATATGTATAAATCAACAATTGTCTGCTGAAACCCACAGAATGTTTATCACAGGACCAACCAATCCATGAAAACCTACAGCCAGAAAGTTAATGTCAGTCAGTCACGGGGGTCTGCTGGAGCCTATCCCAACCAGCATGTTTCACACCTTTTTCTTAAAATAGCTACTGGCACACAAAATAATTTGTTGAATACTTGGATATATTAAGTCAGTGGACAATTAATTTTCCTAAGCTGTATAGTTTTTCACATTGGTTGGGTAAATAGCCATCAGTCTTAATTAAAAAGTATTATCATTTTCATTTAAATAGAGTTGCTCATGAAATGAAACTAAAGTGGTTTTGTTAGAGGGTTTTTTCTGTTTCTATAACATCTCTTAAATGCGAACCAAAGCTTGAAAGTGTCTGCATATTTTACTGAAATTGATAGCTCTTTTTTAAAGACAAAAATAAGCTATTAAATACTTTTCTCTAAATTTTGTAGTTTTTTGCTTTAAAAAAATGAAAAGACAATCATCTGGCAATCCACAAATTACGGAGCTGGAAATCACAATAAGAGCAAAACGTTCTTTTAATTATATAAAATGACAAAATCAAAATATCTAATAAGTAAAATGTAGCAAAATTGAATGTCACAGAGATAAAGCCTTATGTAGTTGTAGCATTTAATGCTTAAAGGCTGGTGGTTTAGAATTTAATCATTCTTGCCAACTATAATACTTTAATCTTCAAGGACATTTCTAGTGCTTTTTTCAAAGCACTCAGAAAAACAATAAAAAGTTTGCTGATTAAAAGAATACTCAACCCAGAAATGATATCCTTTTTTGTATGTTACTTACCTCATTGAGTTTTTATTGGTGGCTTAGAACAAAATTTAATCCCATTTTGTGAAGAAAGTACATAACAATGATTAAAACTAAACAGGACCTAATAGTGACATAGGCTGGATAACAGCAAACAGTCAAAAAACTTCCATAGAAAAAAAGAACACAAATTCTCAAAAAATTGTAACTTGTGTTCCATAATGCACATATTCTTTGTAATGGCATCATTTCCAGGTTCTCAAAATTGCACAGCTAATGAGTTGGCAAGGTGGGATCCAGAATGAGTAAAACGCATAACAAAAGAAAATCTACAGTCTAATAAACTTTGTTTTAAAAAGTTTTAAAAGAAGTTACTACACATGCAAAATAAAAGGCAGAGAAAAAGGAAAGATGAATCTTCACTGTTTCATTACTATCCTAGCTTTCTCATGTCAAACGTCAGTTATATTCTATACTTAAATTTACATTACTTTTCTATGGCAAACTGACTGTACATAGGCTTTAGTATTATTTGAAATTGCCCTAAATGCCTTGCCAACTGTAAGGCAGATAAATCATAGACTGAAGTAGTCTCCACTCAGAATGACAGGAAAAAAATAGAATACTTCATCTATGAATTAGCTTGTGGAGCTTAGAACCTTGCATTATCTATTTAGTAATACATAAACATTTTAACATAACTAGGCAAATACTTATATGAAGTTAATAAAACCTACAGTAAATACCAAATGGCTCTTACATGCATTATCCATTCATATTGTCAAAAGGTGCAAAATGCATGCTAAAAGTACTAAAATATTAAGTGCTAAAATAATGGGATTAATTGATAAACATTTCATATTTGATATTTCTTGCTTCATGTGTACCCTCCACTTATTTCCAATGCCTTTCCTCAATATTTTTGTGTGTCTGAACCACTCTTTCTGAGTGCTGCCTCTCTGAAGTGCATTCCTACAAAGTCTGTTCCTCGACCTCTTGTTTTGTAAAGCTCATCTCCTATCTGCTTTTTGACTACCACCAATGGTCGACAGCCTGCATTGCCCTCTGTGAAAACATACATGTTCTTGTGAATACTGTACAATGTGCCTTCTATGCCATGACTCATGCACATGTGTCCCAACCTCTCTTGCCTCTGGCCCTTCCTCTTTCGATTGCCAACGAATCAGACCAAAGCCAAGCTGACCAATCACATGCAGACAGCAACATTTTATTATATAGTAGGTACTTCATTTCAGAAAACTCAGTGTACAAGATAAACAGGACAGATACACCCATAAATACATCAGTTTTGAATTCAAGACCCACCTCTCCCCTTCATTCATTGGTCAAGAATCCTGTCTTCAATTTCAAAGCACATAATTATGTGAATGCTTCTTCATTGTTTATTTCATATTCTGAGTTTCTCAGAAGTAATTATTAATAATATGTTAGCAAGAAATGCAAGCATTTTGCACATTTTGAGCAGACAAATGGATAACGGGCATGTGGTTATACTACACAAGTTACATGAGAATTTATTTTCTTTTTCACATTGACAATTTTCTCATAATTTGCCACTGTCATGCATTGGTCCCTATTGGGGAAGTTATACATTTTCTTCATGAAAACATGAGATTATTTCTCTGCCAATACTACAAACTACATGGGGTATGTAACATATAACAAATATAATATTTGGGTAGAGTATTCCTCAAATGTTGCCTGAAACTGAAAGCAGCAGCTCTACTTCATCTATACTATATGTTTCACTCATAATGTTATGTACACGTAGCACAGCATGTCCTCAAAATATCTGCATGGGTTTGTCTCCCACATTCCCAAACACATAGCAGTCTGTGGGTGTGTGGATGTGTCTGTAAGCGGATATATTTGACCCTGAATTGGATCAAGTGGGTTTGAGAATGAGATGTGATTACTGTAAACTGAGAGTTACTTTAATTATTGAGCAATATATTCACTTTAATAAACTTTCAATATTTGATTAATAAACCACATATACTGTTGTACTTTTTGTTATTTCAGTTATAAAAATATAATATTACAGTAACTGGTCTGCTATTTGCTTTATTATTTTCAATGAACAGTCAAAAACAATAACTAAAAATCACAAGGGAGAATTAGAGGCTGGTGCATTATGTGTGTGCATATGTATGTTTTTTCTTAAATCATGCCACTGAAGTGGGTTAAGTGCAACTGAAACAGATGCCTAACAGAAAAATAAGCAGCCTTATTTTGCTGTATTTTTAAAGTGGGCAATGTTATATTTGTAGACTGTTGTGATGAGTGCAAATATTTTCAATTTCTTGTAGATAAACATTTCAAGGAACCTTCTCCTGACTCCACATATGTTTCACACTGTGCTGTGTGCATGCATAATCAGTAATTCAAAGGTCTCTCAGTTGATTAGAGGGTGCAAATAATTTTTCAAAGAGCTCTTCAAATAAACTTCCTACCACTTGCTTTGCAAAGACATGACTGCTGTATCTTTTCATGAAAATGTAATAGTGCATTTAAAAAAAATGATTTAGAAAAAAAAATGACAACTGTTCTGAAGTAAAAGCAGGCAAATAACATGCTTAAATATTTGCATTTGAGAGACTCTGAAATATAAGTATAACCAATTCTGCATAAATGCAATATAATTATATTATTAAATGTTGTAAATACAGTGCCAAGCTTTTTTACTAAATGAAAATTTAGTCTTCACTTGCCTTCAGTTGTAATGAAGGAAGTGCATGAGTGTTCTATCAGCAGCCACTGCTTTCTTTTCTGGCTGCACAGATCAGTCCATCTTTTCTCTGTTTGCCTTCATTTTGTGGATCTAAGATTCTGGGTTGCCAGCCAAACTGTAGACTGTAAGGAGACTCCTCTTAAGGGCATACAAGTACAAATAGTTAGGTCATGGATCAATCATTTATCTCTGGGTCAGTAGCCTATGAGCTTTGGGAGTAATAAGACATGTTGCTTGTCCTATCTGAGACACCATCCCTCAAGCTTTTCACCTTAGATTAACCTCTGTAAATAACCAAATAGTCACACCCATGACTCAATATGTAAAGCAGAATGTTCATAGAAATACTTTATCTCTGAGGCATGTAGTGAATAGTGTTAATGATGAAAAACACATCAAGCCAAATTAAATTAATCAAGGAGCTCGTTCATGTTTATCTCACTTACTTACTTGACATTTGTCACACTCTTGTGATGGAGTGGTGTGCGAGACTGGAATTGCAACAGACTTGGGACACTCCAGCCACCATAAAAAAAAAACTAAAACTATTCCAATGTGGTGCCAAGGTGTCACCTGCTGCACAGGAGACATAGTGGGCAGATCTAGGAGTGGGATAACTGTCAATCTATTTAGCTGTACTTGCAGAGCACTGGAGGTCTGTGGCAAGACTCTATCAATGAACTGAGCACAATGTCACCGTGGAGATTACAGGAGGTCATCCAGAATCAGAGTGATCATCAGAGCATGGGGAGGTTGTCCGTGGCACACCTGCAATGCCGCCATGGTGAATCAGATGTGTTTGGCAGCTGTCTCCCAGCACAGCATTAGGTGACCTGGGATACCATTTATAAAGGTTAAGGGGGAGTGCTCCAGACACCGAGGGGCTCTGTTTATGTGACTCTTGTGGTGATTTCCCCAGACAGTCCATTTTTTGTACACCAAAGGGCACTGCTTTTTGTTACCAAAAGGACATTTGAAGTCTAGTAACACTGACTGTTGCATTATGGACAACAAGGGGAACAAACCCTAGGGATCCATATGGGTTTTGACTGGCACTGACAGAAGAAGTATACCTTACAGAAAAATATGGAATGTTTTGCTACATTGATGCTGGCAAAAAGAAAAAAGATGTTGCCATCGAGTTTCACACTCCACAGTCAGATTTATCCACAATATGTGCAGAAAGTCCACGCTATATACAAATTCTATTATAATAAAATCCCTATTATAGCGAACTGTTTTTGCAGTCATAATCTCTTTGTTTTAATGGAATTTGACCTGTTTGTAAAATATATTGTTAAAAAGGCCTGCTATTTAGAAGTGGTATACATTATTTAGTCTATTTTTGTTCTTCCATCACCTTCAATCTTTAACACCATAAAAAAATTAAGAGCTGAAAGAATAATAATTCATTAGTAGTATGTTAAGCTTTTATGCAATTGCTCTTTTTTATTTTGTGGAGGTCTTAAAAATTGTTCATAAAGCATTTTACTATTCAAAACCCTGTTGAGACATGTTCCTGAATTATTCCAAACACAATATGAAATCACAGAGAGGAAGAGGACAACCATAGACTTTGTTGGTTTCGAGTGTCTCATCTTTATTTTATTGCAAGATTTTAGTAATTTCTAGGAATTTCATAAACACAACCAGATACTACATAAAGCATTATGCTGGATGATAACAATTTCCATTTGTGTAGAACAGCTTAGTTGCAAGTCCACAAAATTAGTGCCTTGTTTATACTGTGATGCCTGTATGAATAACATCATGCCCTGCATCATTTGTGGGCAACTTTACATAAAAGCCACGCACGTTTCACCTTCTGGTATTCAACCAGGTACTC
This sequence comes from Polypterus bichir lapradei, assembly GCA_026402145.1. Taxonomy (NCBI): domain Eukaryota; kingdom Metazoa; phylum Chordata; class Cladistia; order Polypteriformes; family Polypteridae; genus Polypterus; species Polypterus bichir. The sequence continues at coordinate 32,283,025 of JANRMT010062806.1, read as the reverse complement.
TGAACAAAAGTACACAAGAACAACACTGACAGAATTGTTTTATAATGGACCCAAAGACAAGACATTGTCAGTCTGGGAGAAAGAAAACCTGAAACAAAAATAATCTAGTCTAAAGTGCAACATATTTTTAATTATTTAATTATAAGCTGTGTAAGAACGACAAAAACACAAAACAATGTTTGGGGATCCTCCTTGTATACTGTGAATCAATTTGAATTGAGTAATCACACAGGACCGAGTGCACACATAAGCATTGACTGAACTGAAGCAAAATACAATACAATACAATACAATTTATTTTTTGAATAGCCCAAAATCACACAAGAAGTGCCGCAATGGGCTTTAACAGGCCCTGCCTCTTGACAGCCCCTCAGCCTTGACTCTCTAAGAAGACAAAAAAACTCCCAAAAAAACCCTTGTAGGGAAAAAAATGGAAGAAACCTTGGGAAAGGCAGTTCAAAAAGAGACCCCTTTCCAGGTAGGTTCGGCGTGCAGTGGGTGTTAAAAATACAGTACAATACACAGAAGAGAACAAATCCTCAATACAGTACAAAAATAAAAATTTTAGAAGTACGGAGCAGAATTTAACAGTAGATGATATCACATAATATGATCTGGATTTGTTTTGAGTCCTGGAGACCTCATCCATCAAGCTGCCTCCTCCATTTGGCCATTCCACAGCTGAAATAGTGCTAATCCGATGAAAGGACCCCTCTTTCCCATGATTCCTGCAATCCTCCATCAGGGATGACTTTACCTTAGGCAGGCAAAACAACTTGGCAGGTGGGCTGTGGCACCAAGTGCCACATTTGAGTACCGAGAAGAGAAACAGAATAGGTGAGGGTTAGTATCCAATTAGAACTATCATGTTACTTATGTTTTAGTGCTAATTACTAACAACAGAGATGCAGTCTGTACAGTTAATCAGCAGCTCTAGTCAGGATATGCTAAACTGAAGTAGTGATTCTTTAGCCGGGATTTAAAAGCTGAGACCGAAGGGGCATCTCTTATAGTAGCAGGTAGACCATTCCACAGTTTAGGGGCCCTGTAACTAAAAGCTCAACCTCCCACTGTTATTTTATTAATCCTTGGAATCATAAGCAGACCGGCATCTTGAGATCTTAATGTGCACTCTGGTTTGTAAGTCATGATAAGTTCAGACAAGTAAGCCGGACCTTGGACATTTAATGCTTTATATGTTAAAAGGAGAATTTTGAAATCTGCCCTAAACTTAACCGGAAGCCAGTGTAAGGATTTAAGAACTGAAGTTATGTGTTCATATTTTCTTATTCTTGTAATAATTCTTGCAGCAGCATTTTGGATTAACTGGAGGCTGTATAAAGACCAGTTTGAACATCCAGTGAACACCACATTGCAGTAGTCAATCCTACTAGAAATAAATGCATGAATTAATTTCTCAGAATCCTGTTTATTTAGAAAGTGCCTTAATTTCGCAACATTTTTAAGATGGAAGAAACATGATTTGGACAATTTTGTAATATGCGCTTTAAATGACATGCTAAAGTCAAAGATAACTCCCAGATTGCGGGCTGATTCAGTAAAATTAATGGTGATTCCAACTGAGTTAAATGATGACAGAATATTGTTGTGATCAGCGTCATTTCCTCCAACAATGAACATCTCTGTTTTATCTGTGTTTAAAGACAAGTAGTTCTCATCCATCCACTCCTTTAATTCACTAACACAACTAATTAAAAACAACATTGGAGAAACTTCATTTGATCTAAATGAAAGGTATAACTGGGTGTCATCAGCATATGAATGAATATTAACATTATGTTTCCTAATGATAGATCCCAGTGGAAGCATGTAAATTGAGAATAGTAAAGGTCCCAGTACTTAGCCCTGCGGAACACGACATCTCACTTCCGTGTATAATGATGGAGTACTGTCAACACATTTCTTTACATATTGGAATTGATTTGATAAATAAGAACTAAACCAAGCGAGCACATTGCCTGTAAGCCCAGCATCATTTTCTAGCCAGTGCATTAAAATAGAATGGTCAATGGTGTCAAATGCTCCACTTAAGTCTAACAACATAATTACAGTGGAGTTTCCTTCATCAGAGGATATCAGAAATGTTGTTTACAACCAGCATTAATGCCGTTTCTGTACTATGACCAGTGCGGAAACCAGACTGGAATTTCTCAAATAAATTGTAATACATAAGGCGTGACTGAAGCTGATTGGCGACTACTTTTTCTAGTATTTTAGAGAGAAAGGGTAAATTTGAAATAGGCCTATAATTATTTAGTATGTGTGGGTCTAGGTCTGACTTTTTAAGTAATGGTTTAATGACTGACACTTTTAGTGCATCAGGTACTGTGTCATGCAATAATGAACTATTGACAATGGTTAGAATGGGCTCTGTAAGAACATCCATTGCACTTTTTACTAGTTTTGTTGGCACTAGATCTAGGGAACAAGTATTGGGCTTCATTTTAGAAATGAAAGTTAAGACTTCCTGCTCAGTTACAGGATTAAAATTACTAAAGTGCTGAATGCATTGTGAGACAGGGTCTGCTAAGCTAGTATTTGGTATGTACTGTGATGTTGAGATTTGGGATCTTATATTTTTAATTTTCTCATTGAAGAAGTTCATAAAGTCTGTGCTGCTAATATCTGTTGGTATTTTGCACTGTAGATCTGAATTCCCATTTGTTAATTTAGCCACTGTTCTAAACAGTATCCGAGGATTTTTATTATTGCTATCTATTATTGTAGAATAGTATTCTGAGCGAGCTTTGAAAGACGTGTAGCTTTGTTGTTCTCCATCTGCGCTCCAGTTTTCGACACACTAATTTAAGAGCTCAAGTGTTTTCATTAAACCAGGGAGAGTTTCTATGTGCTTTGGTCACTTTTGTTTTAAGGGAAGCCACTGTGTCCATAGCATCTCTCAAGGTCACATTATAATGTGATGTCAGCTGATTTAAATTGTTTTCCATGTTTACATTTGATGTTAACTGATCTAAATGGTTTTACACAATTACACTCAACTTACTCAAAGTATCTTTAAATTTTGAAGCAGAATTACAATCTAGATGTCGCACTGTCTTTCTTTTAATCTGTGAGTGCGTTGGCAAGGGCAGGACTAAATCAAATGTAATTAAGTAGTGATCGGAAATAACTTCATTTAATGGAGTAATATTTCAATTTTGAATTTCAACTTTCAATCTAATGCGTGGTTATGATTAATTTGACATTCTGACAAAATCCTACTGAATTTAACAAATAAGTAAAACATTTGCTAAAAGTGTCAGTTTCCACATCAATGTGTACATTAAAATCCCCCATCAGTACTACGTGATCATAATTTATAGCCAAATCAGATAAAAGGTTGCTAAATTCAATCATGAACAATGAATATGGCCCTGGTGGTCTGTAGACTAGCACTATAATTGTGCTGGAATCTGTTTTAATATTTAAAGTGAATGCCTCAAAGGATGTAAAGTTCTCAACCAGAATCTATAGACTTATAAAGGAACGAGTATCCATCTGGTGACGCCTCAGCTAGGGGAACAGTGTCACATTTACTAAGCCAGGTTTCAGTAAAAAGACACAGATCAGATTTTGTACTTGTACTTAATATAATATCATTTACCAAAACAGCTTTACTGCCAAGAAAATGAATGTTCAATAAGCAGCATTTAAAACTGCATGCTTCTTTCTGAACTGGTGATATATTTTTTGTTTTAATTTGAAGTAAATTTCTATTACAGATCCTCCTGGTGGAGGGTCTGGTTTTATCCCTTGGTCTAATTATACACCTTATTTTTTGGTTATCAAGTAATTTAAGATTTGCATCAAGTCTAAATCTACTGGATGCCCCACAGCAGGGATTATGGGTAACAGTTTCAGGATAGTAACAGGTGGCATAAACAACAGTCTGTGATTTAAGATCACATGACTACGGCCTGGATGGTGCTCTAATCAGTCAACCAGGCAGTTTTGATGCCATATTTTAGGATAATACACAAGATCCCCTCCAGTTAGGATGAAGACCATCTCTTTTGAAAAATCCAGGCCTTTCCCAAAAATAATCCCAATTGTTTACAAACACTATGCTTTTATTTGCACACTAGGTTTCTAGCCAGCAGTGAAGGGAATGCAATCTGCTATAAATCACATCCCCTCTATATAATCTTGGTAAGGGGCCAGATACAACTAAATTCCGACATTATCTTTTAGCTTTGTTGCATAGAGAGACGAAGTTCCTCTTTAATACCTCAAATTGCTGTAAATAAATATCATTAGTGCCGACATGCAGCAATAAGGTAGATACTTCATCGTTGGCGACACGGTCCAATGCAGCCTCTATGTCAGAAATCATGGCCCCTGCGTGGCATTTAACATTAACTGCTGGTTTAACATAGTTTGGAATTCTAAAATTCCACACTTTGGAATCACCAATTATGAGCACTTTCTTATTCTCCGTTTCCACAGGCGCGCTGCGGAGTGCTGAGAATCTGTTCTGGGTCCAAATTGGTGACCTGGGTGCCGAGGGACTAAAGTTTGTCTTCTTAGACCCCTGTCTGTTATCCACTCGCCCAGTGGCTGAATTGGTGCTACTGACTTCGGCCGTGCAATGACTACAGTGGGACCTGGAGAGACTGATGCCGAATCAGAAGTAGCCGAATTGTCTAAACAAACTGAGTCAATCCAATTTTCAGTTTGCCTAATTGCTATCAGGTTCCTAACATGGTCCTCCAATTCTCGTATTTTCCCGACCAACTCTAAATTAACTAAACACTTTTGACAGGTGTTTACACTGTCGGCTGGAAAACCTGAACCGTACATGCTGCAGGACACACAACATATAAACGTGCTCTCAACGGGCAGAGAGCAGATAGAACTTAAGTTTAGTGTTGATATTATCTTATTATCTTCTCCATTTTTGTAGTAACTTCAGTGCTTCAGTGCTTTCCGTGTTCAGCTGAATCACTAAGAGACCGTTGGCTTTAAGTTTTCACCACCCGCTGAGCGATCAGCTTTGATTTCTCACTGCCGGTTATTTCTCCTGGTCAGCTGCCGGCTTTACTTCAGTTGAACTTACTCGGGTGTTTGCAAAGGGCTACGTGTCTGTGGGAGACGCCACTGCTCTGTGCTCCGCTTGCTGCTAATCCGAAGAGGTGTGGCCTAAAAGAGAGGAAAGAAAGTGAGCTGTAATTCCACATACACTTCAACAAGGTAGGTAGGTTAGTTTATAGCAGGAATGGCAGAAGGGCCTGTTTTAGGGCAAGAAGCGGAAGTGAGGTCATCACCAGAGGCCAGAAGTAAGATCAGGAATGGAGGCAGAAGTGATGTATTCACGCTTTCCTTCTGGAGGTCTGTAGGAAGAGAAGAACAGGCATTAGTGCTCATCGCCAGCCCATGGTCCAGCATGTCATTACCCTGAGTTAAGCCCTTTGACTGCCTCCCAAGCACATGTATGTGAACTCTGCAACTGATATTCCAAAATCAGTTTTGGAAAGAAAGACAGACATGCAAAGAATATAAAATTTGCATATTGCGCAAACATTAGAAAATGCATGCACATAATACTGGGTTTGAAAAACTGTTTATATTTTAACATTTTGCATATCTGTTGTGAAAGGAGAGTTGAGAGAATTATAGAGGTTTGGGGTCCCAGGTAAGAAAACTGAACGAAGAGTTTGGGCAGGGTAGAGAGTAGAGCGATCTCATATCAGCATCCATGCAGCATTTAGCATGGGAGTCTTCTTAATGTTTTTCTTTTGGGTTATTGGCAAAAGAACTATATGTTCAGTGGCATTTTATATTTATAAGGATGAAAGGGGTGGAACTGGAAAGGAATAGGAGTTGTCATCATGATTTAGGTTCTCATTTTTGCATGTAATGTAAATATTATTTTACATCAGTCCTGAAAAAGCATACTCTTCTGTAGGTAATAAATCTTTTTCTTAAAAAGCAGTGGAATGGTCACCCATTGCACAATGCACAGCATATAATGTATAAAGATACAGACTTTTATAAAAAATACAAAAAAATGTAATAATTTGTTCAGACAAAGAGTCTGCTGTTGTTTTGACCGACACATTTGCACTGAATTATATTATGAAACCAATTTTCTAAATCATTTGCACTTTTTAGTAATGCTCAATAAAATGTGTTAATTGTAGCAAAAGTAGTCATGCCTCCTAAATAAATATTTTATACACCTTAATAATTTCTCTGGGGTTTTGAACCTCGATTAATTAATTTTATACAGTATATGCATTTGCTGAATAATTATATTTAATAATTATATGTACTAATGCTTTTAAATAGTTTTACAGTATTGCTGAATTACATGCAAAAGCAAAATGCAAATCTAAATAAATTTCTTATTATAAAACACTGAAAATATAAAAGCAGACTTTAAAAACAATTTAACCTCACTTAATTGTAAATATTATACTACATATCTGTTCCATGTGTTACTGTATTTAGCAGTGCACTGTAGTGTATGCAGATCACGTCTTTATTTAATGCAGCATTTTTATGTATGGATTGTTTATAAAATAATTTGGTATGTCTAGGAGATGGCAGCAACAACAAAAAATGTATATTCTAGCTTTATATATGTTGCCATTCTATAGTAGGTAATGTCACAAGATGCTTTGTAAACACATAATTATAGTAATTTTTTCATTGCAGGTTAAATCACTTTCACAGGATAACACTGAGTCAGCAGTGGGAATTAAACAGATGGCCTTCTTTGTTGCAGCCTTAGCCATGCTGCAACATTTTGACACAGGCAAATCGTTTGTTTAATTTTTCCAATCGAGTGTTTTTCCTTTAACTTTTGTAAGTTGCTTAATAAATAGCCTCTTTGACTACTGCTTTAAGACCACCATCTCACTCTAAAATAGCATTATACAATGTCAAAATACAATTATAATCATTACTTATAAATGTAGTGTTAACTTATTTTGAGCCAAGACATCACCACAGTTGAAAGCAACTGACCCTGAGAAACAACTGCGGTTAGAGTGGTAGTCCACTGCAAGGCACCCACACACACACACGAACATACTTGCTCACATTATGGCCAATTTACAATTACAAATTAACCTTAATCTGCATGTTTTTGGGAATGTTGGACAGTAAACAGACACAGAAAAAAACTTGCAAACTCCACACAGATACAGGATTCAAACAACGAACACTGGATCGTTGATGCAGCAGAGCTAACTACTATTCCACTATACTTCCCATTATTTATTTTATTTTCTTTATTATATTTATTCTCTGTTGCATATTTTTACATAATAATTCTGGTGCCTGTTAATTTAGGCATGTCAGTCATGTTAAGTGTAAAGTAGTGACTCCAAAGGTCTCATTTCTGTTTTTTCACAAAGATCATGAAGTAAAATTTCAGATATATAGTAAATATTAATGTTATGCTCCTAGTCTACAAGTTATTAGGCCATCAAACATCCAACAATCATAATTTTATGTAGTGCTAATACAAAGTACCGCATATACTCGCGGATAAGTTCTCCCATGAATAAGTCGGGACTTGATTTTACAGTGTAATTTCTGGTATTTTATAATGCCGGTTGTATAAGTCAAATGTGAAAAACTCGTTATTGGTAAAAGGGATTATGATATGCTAACGCCCACCTGAGAGAGTAAGCACGGAGCACACTGCCTTTTTTTCTATGTGGATGCAGCAATGCGCTGTGTCAGTGTGTGCTCCTAACCTCTCCCTCTCTCTTTCTGTTTCTATTGTGCCTACATCACCATACGGTAATACCCAAACTGTTCTGAAGCGACGTTTGCACTGTTTTGTGTTTTTTGTATCTCACACCCTCATACACTTTTATCGTAAAAGTATCCCTTATCTATGATGGAGCATTTGATCTGAAGAAAATATGAAGCTGGTTTTAAATTAAACGTCATTGAAGTAGCGAAAGAAATTGGTAACTGTGTTGCTGCTGCAACAAAATTCAATACATCTGAAAAACTGATACGAGATTGGAGGAGGCAAGAAAATTATAAAAAAAAATTAAGTGTCGCATTTTTGAACAATAAGGATAAGTTGGGGTCTGATTTTATGATCAATTTTTTGGGTTTCAAGACCCGACTCATACGTGAGTGTATACGGTAGTTTATAAGAAATATAACTATAGTTATGAATTAATATTTAGAGATATCTCAGAAAGCATTTTGAGCATTTAAAGTTATTTCAAATAGGTTTCAAGAAATCTTGAAATGACTGTTTCATTTTAGGATATCTCAAATGCAATTTAAAGATATATCAATGGACCTCAAAATTACTTCCTGAAAATTTGACATATCTGAAAATGAGCAAGAAGTTATTTTGAGATATCTGGAAATGCATTGCAGATATCTGAAAGTGAACAGGAAATTTATTTCAAATACCTTAAAAAGCATTCCATATCTTTACAATAGGCCTGGATGTTATTTTAGGATATCTGGAAATGTAATTAAGATATCCTCATATTAACTCACATTTTACATATCTAAACCTTTCTGCATTTTTAGATATCTCAACTTCATTTCAAAATATCTTAAAGTAGTTCTCAGCTCCATATTAAATATCTTAAAATGTAGTTCAAGATATCTTGAGTATTATTTCAGGATATCTCAAATACATTTTAAATATCTTGAAAATGACATTAGCCTATTTTAAATATGTAAATATTATTTTCAGATATATACAATTCCATTTAAAATATCTTAAAATATGATTCCAGATATTTCTAAATTGCATACTGCCCATTTTTAGATGTGTGACGTGCACTTCAAGATATCTCAGAATAACTTCCAGCTCACTTTGAGCTACAACATCTCAAATGCATTTCAAGATATCTTAAAATAGACAGGAAGTCCCATTGACATTTTAAAGAAAGTAATTTTGAGATATCGTTAAATGAATTTCACATATGTTAAAATACTGTACATGCAAGGTCAACTTGACATATCTCAAAATGTATTTGAGATATCTTAAAATGGGCAAGCAATTATTCTGAGATATCTCAAAATGGATTTGAGCTATTATCTTGAATTGCATTTGAAATATCTCAAAATGTGTTGTACACATCTTGAAATGTGAATGAGTTTCAAACATCTTAAGATGTAAGCTGAAATTAATTTTAAGATATATGTAAATGTTCATTTGATTTAATATATATAATTTCCTTTTTCTGAACCTGCTTTTTTCAATTCAGTGTCACTGAGATCTAGACCAATTTCAGGATCATCAAGTGCAATGCAGTACCACGCCTTGGAGTAGACATTGTGTACAGTTCTTGCTCAGTAAACTAAACAAGAAAGATTACGGCTGACACCAGATCTAACACTACAAAATGCAATTGTAGTTACCATCATAGTCACACTGCACACAAAAGACAAAATGATGTAACAGGTAGACGGCAATGTGAGAACCAGGTTACAGCTGCTCTTTTGACATGACAGCAAAGTGTAGAGGAACAAAAATAAAACACTGATTTAAAGATGTGAAGTAATGTTATAAATGAAAAGTTAATTATATAGAGAGCTCAACATGCTATTCCAGAAAAGTTAAGTATCTAAAAATCAGGCAGTTTTAAGGTAGGCACTTTTTAAGTGCCATAGGTAGCCAATATCATATTGATGGTGAATTAGAAATCAGAACATATTATATACACTAACTCAAAATGGCAATGAAAACTGAAAATGAATGGCACTCTGATTATTCTGGCACTCTGATGGCAGAAGGCAAACTACGCTCCCTTTTATATTGAAGTGGATGCTATTGAGAGAGTTGAGCTTTTTTAAATTTCTTGGAGTGACCATCACTGAAATGGGCAAAAAGCATTCTTTTTTTATGAAGGGTCTGGACTGTCTAGACTGTTCAATAGCCTTAGAAGAGTTCAGCTCCACCTATTCTCAAGTTCAGATACACAATGCACAGTCCTTTCTCACTAGTTGCATTATGTCCTGGTATGGTGAAATACTGTATTAGAAATGCATAAATTGACAATTAAGGACCTCAACCATACTGCAAAGTTGCTTTTCTCTCGCCTCCCTTCTGGCAAATGATATAAGGCCAGTGGAACTTGTAGATTCAGGGACAGTTTCTAGGTTTGAGGCTCAAAGTTTTTATTTAGTTACATTTACACAAGAAAACATTAAATTTGCCTTCTCAGTTGCATCTAGTAACAGACAGAAATGAAACAGAAAAAAAATAAACATCCAAAAAAAACTTATCTATTATCTATTGGAAAGGTCACATTTATTTTTAGAATCCAGTCCTGTGATTGTTTACATATCTACCTAAACCTACTAGGAATTTTTATCATTACACCACCTCTTGTTTTTTTTCCTCACAAATCCTTTTACTTTGATTAATTAACCTATCAATCCTTTTCTGTAAAACTCACTTTTTTTCTACCTTATTTTCCAGGTGAGCATATTGTTTATCCAGAAGTAGCACTTTTATACTTTTAGTTATCAATGGCTTATTATTCGGGTACCCTTTGACAGTTATTTCCATAACAATTATAGATTTACAGAATTTCAAATGGCCACTGACAACACAGATGGCTCCAGTTAGTGTATTTGAGGAGTATAGAAGTCAGTACAAAAGAAGCACTCCCTCAGTTCTTCAACACTGTCATTGCACAAGTTTTTAGTTTTCTATATGGCTGATTTTTCTTGTTTCAAGTTCTGCTTGTACTTTAGTAGCAAATGAATAGCATCGTGGTCAGACACATCCATGGCTGCTCTATCATAGGATATATAGGCACCACAGATGTTTTCCATAACAGTTGTCAAATATGTTCTCCCCTCTATCTACACATTGTAGGTTTATTGAACAGAAGATAATAACAAACACAACAGCTCAGACATTTATTGCCACAAATAGCTTAATATATTCCACAGCTCTAGAAATATGACTACGCCTCTCCACTCCGCCCAGGTGAGCTTTGTTCAACAACTCTCCTAACTGTGACTCCATGGGTGAAGCGGACCTGCTTCATTTATACCGGATCTGTTATTACAGTGCATTCAGGTAGCACTTTTAGCTTAGGCATAACCTCCCCATTATAGGATAGTCTGCCTCCAACAGCTCTCAGAGGACCCCAACAGGGGTGCCCACCAAAACTACAACTATCACGCAGCCCTGCATGTGTTCAAAAGGTATGCACGCCAGAAGGATGTTGCCACTCAGTGTACTGAGGAAGCACATAGCCCTGGGGAGCAGCATCTCCCTGTCAATCCTTCATAACGGCCTCCTTATCAGGAAAGACACCAGTAAGAAGGATATTAGGGAGGCTAAAAGACAGTTGGAGAGACAACTAAAGGACAAAAGAGATCCTTTCAGAATTTTAGTAGTAAGGTAACAGTCAAGGAGGAGGTGAAGTGTATCATAAAAAATAAATGGGAATCAAAAGATACAGACAGTGAAATAGCGGACCCTCTAAACCTGCATTTTTCTGAGGTCTTCACAAGTGAGGAAGTGGATAACCTCCCACTGGTAAATGGAACTACTAAGGAGGTACTGAAGGGTTTGGAAACTGTAGAGGGTGAAGTACTGCTTAGATTTAATAGGCTAAAATCAAACAAATTACCAGGACCAGATAATATTTACCCTCAAGTTCTTAAGGAAATTAGCAAGTACATATATAAACCCTTGACACATTTTTAGGAAGTCACTGCGCACTGGGGATATTCCAAAGGACTGGAAAATGGCAAATATTATTATATAAAAACGGTGACCGTGCAGATCCAAACAACTATAGGCTAGTAAGCTTAACATGAATCACAGGAAAATTAATGGAAGGAATTATTAAGGATAAGATTAAGCTGCACATGGCAAGTACATGAGTTTTTCTGAACAGTCAGCATGGGTTCAGAAGAGAGAGGTCATGTTTTACTAAAATGCTGGAATTCTATGAGGAAGCAACAAAAGGATATAATCAAAGTGGAGCATATGATATTATTTATCTGGACTTTCAGAAGGAATTTGATAAGGTGCCACATGAGTGGTTGGGCATTAGACTAAAAGAATTGAGAGTTCATGGTGATGTCTGCAGATGGGTGCAGAATTGGCTCTGATACAGGAAGCAGAGGGTGATGGTGTGAGGAACCTCATCAGAATTGGCTGATATTAAGAATGGTGCTCCAGAGGGATCAGTTCTAGGGCCCCAGCTATTTTTAATATATGTAAATGATTTAGATAGGAATAAAAGTAACAAGCTGGCTAAGTTTGCAAATGATACCATGATAGATGGATTGGCAGATAATTTGGAATCCGTTAAATCATTACAGAAGGACTTGGACAGCAAACAAGCTTGGGCTGATTTGTGGCAGATGAAATTTAATGTCAGTAAACGCAAAGTATTACACATAGGAAGTAAAAACGTTAGGTTTCAATACACAACAAAAATTGAGACTACACCTTATGTGAAGTATTTAGGAATTGTAGTGTACTTTACGCTATCAACTTCCTGAGAATGTTCAGAAGCCATTAAGAATTAACAAAATGTTAGGTTATATAGCACAATGTGTGGAGTACAAGTCCAAGGAGGTTATGCTCAAGCTTTATAATGCACTGGTGAGGCCTCATCTGGAGTACTGTGTGCAGTTTTAGTCTCCAGGCTAAAAAAATGAAATAGCACTGCTAGAAAAGGTCCAGAGAAGAGCAACTAGGCTGATTCTAGGGCTAAAGGGGATGGATTATGAAGAATGATTAAAAGAGCTGAGCCTTTTCAGTTGAAGCAAAAGAAGATTAAATGGTGACAAAATTAAAGTGTTTAAAATTGTGAAGAGAATTAGTACAGTATCCTCCTCCAATTGAGTGTTGCTCCATGTCCTCCCAACTCTGACTCACTTGGATAAGGGATTGCGATCCCTTTTATTGAGGACCTGGGAGTACTGATGCCGGGGCTGCTGCCCAATGGAAGTACTTCCAGGTTAACTCCCTGCAGTGCCTCCTTGTGGCACCCATGGACCCCAGTAGGGCTGTACTGCCAGACTATAACACCGGGCATTCCCTGCTGGCTCCTGAATGGCCACTAATATGGAGGGCTGCTGCCATCTAGCACCTGGGGGGATTAAATATCTCTCTGAGACAGTTCTTCCCTGTCCTCTTCTTCTGTCATGTCCAGGGAAGGTATGAAGTCCATGTCTGGTTGGGACACCCGTACATTATTTGGGGCTCCCCGCCCAGGCAAAGAATATTCATTCTGGCTGGGATGTCTGTCCACCCATTAGGGCTGACAAGTCCAGGTTCAGCTTCCTTCCCTGTCTTAGCTGGGACGCCTTTATGCTCCCATGGGGCCTTCCGTCCGGGTAAGGGATCTTCCTGGTTCCCGGCCATGATGCCCGTCCATCCTGTGTACCACCTACAATATATATCTATACTGTACACTCTATGTATTACTTTTTCTTGTGTGTGTGTACATATTATGACTGTTGTTGATGCTCTGTTTAACAGTAAAATTATGGCAAAGTAACACAACTGCCCTTCAGAAACTCCCTCTTAAAGAATGAGAAACAAACACACTCTTACCCTTTCCCTTTGCGGGATCAGCTGCAGGCTTGCAGGCTTACTGTACAACATGCTTTTCCACACAAGGTTTAGGACATTTAAAAGACAGTCCTGGCCAACCTAACAGCTCACTCTTCTGTCCTCTCTCCATCAGACAGCTTCTGCTCCAGTCACTCCTTCCAAGCAGTTCAGCCAGCTTGATGAGTTGGACTTTGTGTTCTTTTGACCTTGAGAGGGGATCTGGACTGCCATGTTTGACAGCTGCGAACTGTGCGCTTTTTTGCTATTGTCACACCCCTTCTGGATAGGGTCTTGTGTTTGTACCTGCCAGTTCAGCAAAAAAGATTTTATTCCTTGGAAACCTGTTCCCTTTTCTAGTCTCCTGTGCAACTTTGTGACCCAAGCTTGAAAGTATCTTTGTTAGTACTGTATATAGTCAATATTCTGAGAAGACATTCAGATAAGAATTTCACTGTGGGCTGGCACCCTGCCCAGGGTTTGTTTCCTGCTTTGCGCCCTGTGTTGGCTGGGATTGGCTCCAGAAGACCGCCATGACCCTGTAGTTAGGATATAGCGGGCTGGATAATGGATGGATGGAATTTCACTGTAGTATATACATACACTATGTACTATGTACAGATAACAATAAATTTGAACTTAAAGTTGACATGCATACCATAACATGCTATATAAGGTAGAATAATCATCAACAGCTATGGAGGTGACTACCTGGAAATTTCACAGAGGAAAAATTTTTTTTTGCTGTTAAATGATTAACTCAAAAGAAAGTTGAATGTTAAACAAAGGCAACTTGATATTTCTTGTCTCCATGTACACCCATGCACTAATATAAAAGTCTTTTAAATACAGGTGTGCATGTGTATTAGTTATGATACTGGGTCTCACCTCTCATTGGTGTGTTTGTATTTTTAGTAACCTATATTGTCTGCTATGAAATCAAGTAAATTAAAAGAGCAAGCTGTGTGCTGATTTTATCCTACATTTTAATTGAATTAATCTTTTAGCATGTGAAACTGTAACTCCCTCCTGGCTGTTGAATTTATCATAAATAAACCTTTGCTTAACCTATCCACAAGCCTCCTAGGCAACTGAGATTCATGCAGGCTCAAAACATTAAGCTTCTTAATCATACTGCATAAAATGTTATTAAAAGGATCTTTGTCCATTCATTGACTTCTGTTTCAGGTATCTTTAGATGTAGCATTTTGAGACAAATCTTGAACTAAACTACATCACACCTGATTACAAATAGTTACTATAATACAACCACAGCAGATACTTCATTCTTATGCTGGTTTTGCTGTAAATCTGACTCATCATAGACCATCTATCAATCAGTTACATTTTTACACAGTGAAATTTATATTAGTTTTGTCAGGATCTGGATAAATGTAGCAATATTGTTGTTTAGTTTCCATGAATATATTATGCTGTAACTATTTTTAGCATTATTTTTTCATTTTTTCTGTCAGGTTTCCTCTGGTGACATCACTGGCTTCTCTGTTGATTGCAGTCATTGCTATGAGCCCGTATCTTTTTCGAAATACATATGTGAGCATAATACTGTGTGTTTTTCCATGGCAGCAATTTTTTTGATGAAGATCATAAATAAAGAGAAGGCTCATGGAAAAGAAAATTATTTCTTTAGCAGTTTAATTTAAGAGAATCTCAGGTTTTGACCTTTTGCTTATTCAAGAGGTCCTTAAATTTTGGTTAAGCCTATTTAATGAAAACATTATTGTTTGTTTATTCAGTGCACTGAATCAGTCTCCCACTGGCGTCTCTGTTTGCCATTTGTAAAATCCTAAGCCACTTTAGAATGATTTTTTGCATAGAAAAGATTTAAAAGATTATTAAAAATATAAGGATAAAATATTCATGTTCTGCGGTGGGTTGGCACCCTGCCCGGGATTGGTTCCTGCCTTGTGCCCTGTGTTGGCTGGAATTGGCTCCAGCAGACCCCCGTGACCCTGTGTTCGGATTCAGCGGGTTGGATAATGGATGGATGGAATATTCATGTTATTAACAACATAGGAGTACTACCGAGGTGTGTCCAAGAAATGTATGAAATGTGAAAAGTAAGGATCTTATTTAGAGCAACAAAAAAATTTACAAAATGTGAGGAGAAAGTAACAAAAACACACACAAACACAGATAAAAACCATGCTTTCACCATGCTCACCTCTCACATCTTGACTTGCATATAAACTTCACCCGTAGTTTAGTTAAGAGGCCAACAACAAAACTTTGGCATCAGAATAGTCATGCAAGGCTAAAGAATTTCCCGGTCACAATACACCTGAGGCTCTAAACTGGTCTTAGGAAGTCTGGGATCATTCTTACATTATCCTCTGGTGGCCTGAGGTGTCTCTGCATTGCAGGTCTTTTTTTAAGAGCAAGATGAGAACTGACTACTCTCTTTTGATAATATGAAGGCTACACAATTCTCTTGTGCTGCCTATCTAGTGTACTCTGATATGCAGCAAAACCTTTTAACGTTCTTCACAGGCAGGAACACTTCATCAATTGCACTGTGGCTCCAGGAAGGGTCCTTTTATTAAAACACTGTTCTCCACAGCATTATGTAACCTTAGAGTCATAAGGTGAAGTTCAGCATAGGCTTTAAGTGGTACTGGGCCAAGAAATTTGGAGGGAAAAGTGAAGTGAGTTAAAATGTGTTATGATGGATTTCCTGAGGCTGACAATGAAGTGAGCTACCACATAAGAAATACAAGGACTAGACTTGATATTCAACATGCTGTGACAGATAGGGGGCACTGTCATCCCCTTGAACCCTCAGACCAGATGTCAGACACCAGGTAAAAGTCCAATAATAATTTTTATTTGGATACAACAGTGCACGAAGCACCCTCCACTCCACTATACATTGGCACCTCAGTTCACGACCATAATTTGTTCCAAAACTCTGGTCGTAAACCAATTTGGTCGTGAACCGAAGCAATTTCCATCATAGGATTGTATGTAAATACAATTAATCCGTTCCAGACCGTACGAACTGTATGTAAATATATATTTTTTTAGTTTTTAAGCACAAATATAGTTAATTACACCATAGAATGCACAGCATAATAGTAAACTAAATGTAAAAACATTGAATAACACTGAGAAAACCTTGAACCACAGAGAAAACTAACACTGCAATAGTTCGCGCTATAGTGCTAGAAACCGCTCGCTAAAAACACTTTTTTTTTTTAATGAGTTTTAAGCACAGGGAAAAAATGAACATTTGAAAAATCCATAATTTAATAAACCACCAAGAAAAGCAACATTGCCACAATGCATGCTATGAACCGATTGCTGTAAACAGAACTGTAAACAAAAACAAGCCTTTTCTATCTTATGCGTCCAGCCTTCCCTCTCTTGCTTGCTCGCTCGATTGCTCTCTCTTTCTTTTGTGTGTGCATGTGTCTCTTTTGCGAGCCTGGAGCGCCTGTGTGTGTGTGCCTCTGTCTCGCGCGCCTATGTGTGTGTGCCTCTGTCTCCCATGCCTCTGTGTGTGTGTGTCTCTCTTGCGTGCCTCTGTATGTGTGTGTGTCTCACGTGCGTGCGCGCCTGTGTGTGTGTGTGTCGCGCTCTCTTTCTCTTGCTCGCTCACTGCACAGGAAATGCACAGGGAGAGACTGAACATGTACAAACCTAAAGGGAAACTGGCTTGTTCGTATACCAAATGTGTGGTCGTGAACCGAGGAAAAAGTTTGGTGAACTTTTTGGTCGTAAACCAAGTTGTACGTTTACCGAGACGTTTTTGAACCGAGGTTCCACTGTACTCATAAAAAATAAACAATACAATTCACAATCCTCCACTCCCAGATGCGTTGTCCCTCTGCCACCCGACTCAGCTCAACCCTGGGATCTCCCACAGTCCTTTTTATAGTCCTTGACCCGGAAGTGTTTCTCGCTCTCTGTCCATGTGACTGGTAACACTTCCGAGTCAGATAAAAACTCCTTTTCTTCAACCCGGAAGCACGTCATTTCTTCTGTCCATGTGACTAGGACACACTTCCGCGTTGTAGGAAAAACAAACGTTGTTCCTCCCTGCAGCGCCTTCTTGCGGCACCCGTGGTATCCAGCAGGGCTGTGGATAAAAACTCCATTGTCC
Source organism: Polypterus bichir lapradei (assembly GCA_026402145.1). Classification (NCBI taxonomy): domain Eukaryota; kingdom Metazoa; phylum Chordata; class Cladistia; order Polypteriformes; family Polypteridae; genus Polypterus; species Polypterus bichir. Next base: position 32,265,359 of record JANRMT010062806.1, on the reverse strand, counting down.
ATAATTCCCTGCTAGGATTCGGGGCAGCTCCATGCTGCAGGGTGGGCTCCATCTGGCAGTCTGGGGGTATTGGCTGGGATGAACGACTGGCCATATGCCACAATGCTCAATGGTCAGCAGAATTTCTTGTGTTTTTTTATATTTTTTGTTACTTTCTTTTGACTTGCTTACAGGAACACTTTGGGTTTAACTAAAATACATCTATTGTGATACATTTTGGATTTGTCTTTTTGATCAATGCATCTATTTCTATTTACATTTTTCAATGTGGTCTTTGATCTTGAATTTACTTACAGTTGTCACACACGTGTGAATGGGAGGCAGTCTAAGGGCTTAGCAGAGGATAAGCAACAGAGACAGGGGTTGATGAATCATACTAATGCCTTCTCTCCCTCTTTCACAGAACTTCAGAAGGAAAGACCACCTGAGGTTCCACCTACATCCAGTATCAAACCACACCCTACTTCTGACCTCTCTTCCCTTCCTATCCCGACTCTTCCTGCCAAGAAAATATAAGGAGCAAACCTTCCACTTACCAAATAAGTCTATATGAACTCCTATGATTACTCTTTGCCATTGTTTTCTGGTACTACAATATACAGGGTGGACTCCCCAAAACTTTATCTTTGTTTTTGTCTTGTTCACACAGTATGATAAATTGTTCATGCATTCTTGAGCTTTACTGTATATTCTCATGTTCAAACATACCTGCAGTGTCTTTTTTCATTTACAGTATTGTGATTTCTACAATTTCAAACAATTTATTTGAATTTGGCCATATGTAATCTTAGACAGCATACTGGACTACTGGAATATGGATTTACTAGCACACAAGAATCCAAGCTATTCATACCTGTTAATTAACCATACAATGTCTAGTAAAATGTCAAAATTGGAAAAAGAATAATATCAAAATATAACAGTAAGAAGAAAGTAGAAATTAAGTTGCATCAGACATTAGAACAGAACTTATACAATAATAAAAGACTGCCTTTTATCTGTTCCCTACTTTATAATGATATGAAAAAATAGACTTTAGATGAAAATTTTAATTACAGCATGCCTTTCATTACAAATTCCTTTATGCTACAGGAATTTATGCTGATGAAGTGTATCTACATTAAAAAAAATTTGCATTACAGTAGCTAGTTTTTGCTATGTACAAAAGAATTATTTTGCAAAAGATTTTCCACATTGATTGTAGAGTACATTAGAATATATAAATTAACTTATTAAACTGAGTTTGTACCTGCAATGGCTAGAGTACACAAAAATTGTTTACTGCTTAATTAGTGTTCTCTTTTCTATGCTTTGAAATTGCAGAGAGAACATTTGGGCTGAATATTGTCATTTTTAGCATATCTTTAAGGTACATACTGCTATGTACACTTAATGTATTATAAAAATTAAAAAAAATAAAACTAAGCTTATCTCGAGAATGTATTAATCACTCTATTTCATCCTGTAATTAACATTGTGAAATGCTCAATTTATTGTCTACAGGCATAGAAATGCACATAAGCATATCCAGTGTGGAAGCCGTGTTACTTACATTGTTTTGTGCACACTATTCCATTTACTATCAAAAATGTAAAATGAGATCTTGGTTCTTTCACCTGTTCACTTAAGATGACATGTGTGATTACATTATATCCAACCAATCACAGTGCAGCAGTAGTAACAGAAGTATCTCTTGTCTTTTTGCTGTTGAAGTTACCTTGTCATGTAATTTATAAAGGTTTTAACTGAACCATATAACAAGCTTTGCTTTAGTGGTTTGTGCAGTGAAATAGCTATCCTAAACTGACCATGTTCATATACATGACGTACAAGAAAGAAATAATTTTAAATATGTTTTAATGTATAGATGCATTTATGTTTTTGCATTTACATTAGGTAGTTCAAGCAGAATATATCTTATCTATTTATTTCCAAAACCATTTGCAACAACTGACTTACACACTAGTCCATGGGTAGGCAATTCATTTTTCCAAGGGGTCACATGAAAAACTGGGACTGGTATGCAGGGCTGGACCAATAAGCTGAACTCAATTCTGTTCCACGCTAATTTGATCTCTTTGTGAAAAGCAGTAAATTGAATGGGTTTGGTTAGATGCTACTGGTATGAGTAGATGTTATGATGAGGCTATGAAAATGTGGAGTTGGCATAGTAAAAATACCAACATTACGAAAAAGGTTTGTAAATGTCCATGTTTTTGCAGTATTTCAAAGACCCATATTAAATTAACTTTATACAAAAAACTAGTAAGTGCTATTGCAGTTTTTGTAGTCTAATTACCTCATTTGCTGTTTTTCAGTTATTCATTTTTTTTTGTTTAGTGGGAGAAATCTAGTCTGTTTTGGCCTTGCACAAGTGTATTAAAGTCAGGTTGAATGTCTGAGGTGGATATGTAAAGGACAGTTGACCAGTGATCGTCAGTGAGTGAGCATCTCTATCTGGATTTGTTAAATTTCATCGCTGAGAATGTTAGTTTAAATATGTAGGTAGATCCAAAGAGAAACGACATGTTCTAACCATGCCATCTCATGTGTGGAAAGTTCTCAACTTTGAGAGAAGAATAAAAAAATTAGCAGTGATACCGACTTAAAGTTCTCTGTCAGTAGTGTATCAGGACTGCAGGTCAATGCAAGTGAAGGGAGATGAAATCATGTACATTTTACTCCCAATGATTTTGAAGTCTTTAAATCGCCTTGAAAACTCACCATGCAGTGCTCCTATCATGGATGAGTAACTGCATAGGTGATCAGCTGATGGTGTGGTTTGTTTCAGTGTGGCATATGGGTGAGAATGTTGCTTTTCAAATGGCTTGAAATAAACTGCAATTTTCTCATGAAAGCCTTCTTCAGGCTGTACATTTCTTATGCAAAGTGGCACTTGCCTTGCACTTTGGTATTTAGTTTATTCATTAACGTAGTCATATTAATAGCAAATGCAAGAACTGCCAACCAGTCGGCATCTGAGAGCTCTGGGATGTCCTTGCCTTTCTTCTCACAAAACTCTTGAATCTCTGCTCACAGGTCCCATACTCTTTTGAGCACTTTGTCCAGGCTGAGCCATCTGACAGTTGTGTAGTAGACTATGCCATATCTTTTTCATGCTCCTCCAAAAGTGCAACAAACTATCTGTGATTCAATGGTTTTGCCCTGATGAAGTTAACTATTTTAGTTAAAACATCAATAACATGGTTCATTTTAGTACTGACTTATACAACATCTTCTGATCTATTTTGGGTCAATTTCAGTCACTTTATCTTGCATCCATTTCAAAAGTCTGACATTTTTCCCTGTTAGATTTGGACAACCATCGGTTTAAACAGCTGCCTTTTTGTCCAATGTCAGTCTCAACTTGTCAAGGCATGCATTTACCTCCGTGAACAAATTGCTCCCTGTCATCGTCCCTTTCATTGACTACATTGCTGCCAACTCCTCCGTAATCTCAAAGTCTTTCTTTATTCCACATACAAAGATGAGTAACTGGGATGTGTCGCGGGCATCACAGCTCTCATCCAGAGCCAAGGAGAAAAAGTCAAAATTGTCAGGTTCTTTTTGCAGCTGAAGCTCCAAATATCCTTCTCATTATGGTTTGCCTAGAGAAGGAAACATTCTCAAATGTTTCTTTTTCCTCAGGGCAATTATTATGTTTCATTCCTAATTTCCTATATGTCTAACACAGGCCAGTCAGGAACAACCAAAGGGCCGGATGTGGCCTGGAGGCCATACAATGTCTAGGACTGCCCTAGTCTATTCCACAAAAAATAAAGAAAAGCAATCGGGAGATGATGTTTTATATCTCAACATAAAGACGCAAAAAAGTTGTTCATCATTGCCAAGCCTGAAGCAGCATTCAAATGTTTTCTCCTTGCCCCAGAGGCTAATAATTGAATCATGTAAAACAAAAGAAATTCTTTGATAAACAAAATTTAAATATTAGTAAAGACCTTTCACTTCAGCAAGGCTCCTACTTAATTTAACTTACCTTTCTTTATTGTAGGAATTGGTACTCTGGCCTTTAGACTTATATCAAGGTAACTGAGACACACTCGTTTTAAGGAACAGAATAATGTCTAATATGAGAAATGGCTATATATTGACATATAAGACTAGATGCATACAGACTAGAAATGCAAACATATAACATGTAGGCTGACTCTTTACTGGTTATTTAAAGTTGTAATTTATCTTGACAATAATTAGTTTTACAATACCAAATCTTTATGGATAATATCTAATTTTGTGCGGAATTGTTGCTTTGTTATTGTTCAGGTTTCAAGTGGAGGATTCTTCATGTGTTGGAATGCACTCTTTCTCGCTGCTAAATAAAATGTATATGGTGTGCAGTGCTTTCATCAGTTAGGCCCTTGCTGTATATCATCTGCAACTGCTTCACAGGCCTTTACAGACTACTGACATAAAGCTTTGGCTTGGCAAATTGGATCTCAGCTTTCAGAATCACAAAGAGAAGAGTTTGTAGGCTTTTTTGTCAGCACATAACTTTTTGGTTAGGTGAGCTGGTTTGAAAAGTTTTCAATCATTTTGGAGAGTTCCCTGAGAGAATCCTAGAGAGGTTGCCCCAAGTGAACTCCTGAGCTTCTCTTAACTCTTAACTGTCAACCCTGTAGGGTGCAACAAGATTTTAGAGGAAGGGTGAACCTTGTCCTGATTGGATTAAAGTCATTTCAAGTTACAAAATCAGTGCCTTTTAATAGGCGAGCTATTCTGTTCATCCTAGTTGTCATCCAGTGAACTATAGGTCTCTGTTCTTAATTGAGTCCATTTTTGCACCTTCTGATTCAAGAGGTCTGTAGAGTGGCCTCTGGAAAGATGTCAGTGCAGCTCTGATTTGCACCTTTGTTATCAGATGAAGTGCTGGAGTTCAGTTTGGAATTTAAGTGGAAGAAGGCGCAGCTAGATGGCTGCATCCCTGTTAAATCTGCTTTCTTAACTAAGCCTAGAAAAATGGACAATGGTCCATTTTCCCTACAAGGTTGTCCAATAAGTATTAGGGCCAGCCAGCTCACTTTCCCAAACTCACTTTCATTACCCTGTTTTTTAAAATAGATGCTCCTCCTTTGCCACCCTATCATACTGGGGTAACACTTTAGTTTAGATACTGCAAAAATGCATCAATTACTCATATGCTCTTTTGTAACAAGACCTTAACAAAGGCTTATTTAGCTTTTGATTACACTTGCAAAGCATCAGTAAATAGATTATTCATCTCTGCAATGCATTCTACTAAAATACCTTCACTTTGGAATGGTCAGAGTGACTTAAGTGAGATACATTTCTCTTCGAATTGCATAACTCAGTATAACACATATGAATCCATCATGTTCAGAAGTAATTTCAAAAGTGCATCAAAGGCTCTTAGTATGTCACACTGCACAAAGATGAATAACCACTTTACCAATGCTTTGTAAGCCAGGACTTGTTGCAGAGCAGTATATGAGTAATAGACACATTTTGGCAGTACCTAGTAAAAAGTGTTACCTATGTTTGTATGACCCTCAAGATAAGGTTTAGTCTTGACATATATTATAACATTGAAAACAGTTTTTCAATCAGTAATGGCTTCAGTTTTTCCTTTGGAAGAGTTCATCCCTGACTTTCAGCTATTGTGTAATAATGTAACAGTTACAGTATATTTGGGATTATGGGATGGGAAAAGTAAAGGGATCTAGCAGCCTAATTTGTATTAGTGGTGTGATCATCTGTTAAAGGATGTGCCTGAGACAGAGAGTGAGGAGAGATGAAGCCTCTGCAGCAGTGAGAAACTGGTTTGTGAGGAGCTGGAAAAACAAAAAGGTCTGTTTGAGGAAGAAAGTGTGGAAAGCATACCCCCGAACACAGACAGACCGACACCAGAATGTCCAAAACACACTTCTTTATTAATATTTTCAGCACCACAATGCCTTCTTTCACCAACTTCTTTCTCTTCTTCTATCTCTCTCTCTCTTGACCTCCTCTCACCTCCTCACAAGCTTCGTCTCCTTCCTCCCAACTCCGGCTCCTCTACTGGAGGGAGGCGGCCCATTTTATCATGACCTGGATGAGCCCCAGGTGCTCCCCTTGACTTCACTTCCTGGTGTGGCGGAAGTGCTGCCATCCACGATTCCCTAATTGTCCGGGCGCCCAAAGGTGGTGGCCATGTTCTCTCATAATGGGCGTCCCAGCTCCGACCCTGTAGCCCCCAAATAGACCCGGGCGGCTGCCCTTTCGTGGCCGAGGAGAAATATCGTCCAACTCGGGGACTATCCAGGCGTCCCGGCCGGGCAGTGTCCCCGCTCATCTGTGACACTGCCCCCTCACCAGCTGAAGCCCATCCGGCAAAGCGGCCTGTCCCGCGAGGGTTAGAAGTCTCCCAAGGCGGGGTCCCAGCATACCATCGTCCATGGTCTGGACCTGCAAAATAGGAAACAGGTGCGGAGACGTCGTCGCGACGCCGCCTAATGGCATCTTTACTCAGGGCATATGGACAACGTCTCCACAGATGCCCAACTCCATGGCACATGTAACAACTGCGAACCCCCTGTCTTTCCGGTGCCCTCCGGACCTGAAAACAGGACGGGAACGCCCGTGCCTGTGTCTCTTCAGCTTGCTTTGGGGCAGCTCTCCATTGCCTCGGAGACAGCTCTCTCACTGCACACGAGCTCTCATGATCTCGTTTCCTCCTGTCGGGAGACCCCTCCTTTTTTCTCCGGGGCCTCCCTTTACTCTGGGGTGCTGTAACAGCCTGGATCCCCTTATGGAACAAAGAGGGACCCCGTGCTGTTTGCACACCTCTCGAACGGGTTACGAGAGCCGCAGTTTTCTGGCGCGGGGCAGTCTGAGTGCCGACCCATACAAGCCGGCACCATCCCCCCATCTCTTCTCGTACTGTGGGCTCAGTACTCATCCCCCGATCTACTATCGGAACCCCTGCTACTTGGATCCCTTCCGTTACATCCGGGCTCTTTTCGCTAGGGTTTCCATTATTATGTTCAGTACCGGTATCACTTACCTGTACCCCGGCATCGGACTTGCAGGAGAATCCCACGTCACGCCGCCTCAACCACCCCAGTACGGCTCTCGGGGCGCGTCCGCAGTCTCCTCCAGCATCTTGATTACGCCCTTTAAATCACTAAGGATCTGTAAAAGAGGCTGTACAGGATGAAAGACTTTCTCCAACTCCTGTACAGCCAACTACAAGTCATTTAAGCCAGCCGGCGGTGAATTCATACTTTTTAAACACTCACCTGCTGGCTGGGAGCCATGGAGCTCCTGCGCATGCTCCGTTGGGTCTTTGAGCGTCTCAGGATTGACGTTCGTTGGTCCCGCCTTCAAGCACTCACCGGGGGGTACACAACACACTCTGTCCAATCCTGTGTCTGTCTCTGGGAGGAACTTCCGTTCGTCCGACGCTCCCTCCACCCTATGAGCGGACTCGGTCGGGGAAGAGTCTTCCAGGCAGCTTCCGCCCCGCAGCCCTTCTGCAGCCAGTGGTGGCTCCTCTTCATCTCCTGTCGCCGTCTTGCCATCACTCCACGGGTCGGCCCGCTTCGGCCACAGACGCGGATTCAGGCAGTCCCCTACTAAAAAACAAGACCAGGGGACAGCAGGGTAAGCCCCGCCAAGCGTATCACCATCATACGCGAGACTTACCTCCCGAATCCCGTCTTCTTGAATGTGTTGCTGCTGGATGGCCTCTTCCGCTGCCCTGCCACCCTGTGCGTCCGCAAAGATGACGTTGGGTAGAGGCGTCGTTACCTTCAGGGTGCGTTTGCCCTTCTTCTTCCCCATAATTTTAAACATCCGTCAGTCATGGTTCTCGGTGAGCATTTTCTGAGGCGTTGGCACAGGACTGCGTGCCGTGATGGAAGTGCGCCTGCATCTGCTGTGCGGGTTGCCTCCACAAATTTTTTTTTTTTTTTAAAACGGGGTCCCCTCTTTTAGCAGGAGGTGGGCCCCACGTTGGGCACCATTGTGGAAAGCATACCCCCGAACACAGACAGACCGACACCAGAATGTCCAAAACACACTTCTTTATTAATATTTTCAGCACCACAATGCCTTCTTTCACCAACTTTCTTCTTCTTTCTCTTCTTCTATCTCTCTCTCTCTCTCGACCTCCTTTCTCCTCCTCACAAGCTTCGTCTCCTTCCTCCCAACTCTGGCTCCTCTACTGGAGGGAGGCAGCCCCTTTTATCATGACCCGGATGAGCCCCAGGTGTTTCCCTTGACGTCACTTCCTGGTGTGGCGGAAGTGTCAGGAAAGCACCTGGAAGCACTCCGGGTGTCATTGGAATTGCTTCCGGCAGCACTTCCTGGTGTGGCGGAAGTGCTGCCATCCAGGATTCCCTAATTGTCCGGGCACCCCCTGGTGGTGGCCACGTTCTCTCATAATGAGCGTCCCAGCTCCATCCCTGTGGCCCCCAAATAGACCCAGGCGGCTGCCCTCTCGTGGCCAAGGAGAAATATCGTCCAACTTGGGGACTATCCAGGCGTCCCACTTGAAGTCGCAAAATCAACCAGAATGTTTCAGCAAATTATACAAAAAATCCCGATTTAAATCCGTTAAGTAGTTTTCTCATTTACTAGCTAAGTGGATGTAAGATATGCTCCAAGGCTGGCGCGTGAGTGAGGAGGTTACAGCCCCTTTCCCCTCGACTCGCTGCCACTCTCTTGGATTCATGCAAATAAATCGGTACTGCAAGTGAACTATGATACTTAGTGTGATGAGAGAGGTCACAAAATCAACCAGAATGTTCAAGCAAATTATAGAAAGAAACCCGATGTAAATTCCTTAAGTAGTTCTCTCGTGAAAAGCGGACAGACATACAGACAGAGAGACATTGGGTTTTATATATATATAGAGATGTCTGCAAAAAGGGTTCTCTTTATTTGGACAGAATCTGTGAGAGAATAATTTGGAGTTAACAGTAGTTAAATAGTTTGGTTTGCTGTGCACATTGAAATATATAAGCATTTGATGTAAATATAATGAAGAGAGCTGCTGAAATTGTTAAATAAATGTACTAGAAAGAAGGTTAATGTAATGCAAAAATTGTACCAGGAGATGATTAATTGATCAGCAGATGTCCTATTAACAAGAAGACTGGACAGTTGTCACATACACAGAAATTTCATGGATAATAGCTAAATCTTAAAGATATAAAAAGAATAATAGTATGGTAAAACAAACTTTTATTTATCTGGGTGTGTAAGCCCACGAACCAATCACAGTAAATGTCTGGTGATGTGTGTGCATTAATCATCACTATCGACACTATTATGTAAATGCAGTTGTTTATAAAATGGATCTCTGCCCTTATTATTCTTATCATTTTGTAACAGGCTGCTGTGAAGAATGCCCTGTCTTCGACATTTGCCGAGGAATGAATAAAGGGCACAATGGAGAAGTTTTGTCCTGCCTGGTTTCTGACTCAAAGAGGATTCATCATGCTTGTCCTAGTAGAAGATGCATTTCTTTCTTTAATTAATATTTTAATTTCTACCACCAAAACAAACACACACAAGTCACACCCACTGGGCTCCCATGGCATTAGCTTGGGACTGCAACTCTGCACATTTTCAGTGCCCTTGGTATAGTTAACTCATTTCCTATGTATTTTGAGAAAGCAGTATAAGTATCTTTTTGGTATCTTATTTTTTCACCATGTATATTTTTGTTAATATGTTTAAGCTACTGCCTTCAAACTCCTTTGAAAGTATCTCAGGTGTTAAGTTGATTTGGGTATTGTAAACAAAATGACAACAACAAAAATCACTAGAGTACATCAAGACCATATTCTCTAAAAAAACCTTCATAACTTAGAAAGGCAAAAATATTAATCTATCTATTAAAATTAACATGACAACAACAAAAACTACTGCTTAATTTCCAATACAGTATGCTTGGTTATTACCCTTCTGCTGGTACCGTGCAAATAACGTTAGTCAATTATAAGCTTTCTGCCTGCTCAATAATATTGACAGGCATCCCTGCAGTAAAATAAAAAAGTAGGTAACATTATCCAACAATCAAACACAACTTTAAGATTATGTAAAATAATAATGAAAGGAACTTGAAATTGCCATAACTTCTGCATGTGACAGAGAAATAGGTTCACATTGTCATGTATTATAAAAGCAGTTTTAATACTAATTATCTTTTGTTCTCTGCATTTTGTAATTGTGGCAGATGTAAAGAAATGACTGAAGACTATGATTTCAGAAGAGACATCAATCAGAATTTATGAGTTTAGCACAATATTTATTTTATTTTACTAGTAAAAAATATTTAAAGTATTATTGATTTTTGCTGTTTTTCTCTTTTGCTATAAATGACTAATTTTTCTTAAGAAGAACATTTTGTTTTTTTAAGCTTAATTGCTGTAAATGTATAATACATCACAAGTAATAAAATTAACAGCTGTTAAAAGTGACATTTTTACTTGATTTAAAATTTAAGAACATATTATATTTAAGTTTTGACACACAGAATATGGAACTTAAAAAATGATCCTATGACTTAGAGGTCTAAAAATGTATAACACATTTACATTTAGCCAGAAATAAAAGTGAATTACATTGCAGGGGCAGTAAAAAAATGAAAACTATTTGCAGTGTCTCCAAATAAGATTTCTCAAAGCCATGATGTAAAGCTGAAATAATGAATATGCATATAAAGCAAAATCAGTCAAATACTGTCCTGATGAAGACAAATTCTAAAAAACAAATAGGTTTTTCCTCATAGTTTCTGCTAGTATCTAGCAGATCAGCTGTCCCTGCTTATTTTTTATATAAATAATAGAATGTATTATCAAAGGACAATGCTCTTCTGTACTGTTGCTGTAAGCTCAAGATTTGTTGGTTCATTCCCAACTACTGACACATTGTGTTACTCTGAACCAGTCACTTGAGCTCAGTGCTTCAGCTGTATAAACATGTAAACATCTCTCCTGTGCACTTTCTATTTTTATGACACTTTGCATGAAAGTGTCATATAAATGTATACATGTAAAGGGAATTTACAAAATTGTATTCAGTTAATTCAGTTATTGAAAGCATACTTCCCACTGAGAAGCCCATTGTGCTGTTGTCACTTGCTAATGAAATATATTAATAAAAACACACAAACTTTAAAAAAGTATATAACATCTCTCTATTATATAAAAAAATCTTGGGATAAGATAAGACTTTTTAAGAGAGATGAGACAAGACATTTTCAGGAGAGATAATTTCAAGTCCCGTGAGACAAGACTTTGTTCCAAGAGATGAATTGAAAACCTAACAGGTCCAAGTAGGGGTGGAAATAAAAGACAAACAGTAGAAGAATAAAAAACAAAGAGTAGAAAACAAAGTAGAACGTTGTAAAGAGGTTCAGAAATGTTGCCGCAATACTCATGCAGAGCAGGTTAGAGATTATAAAAGTACTAAAATTCGAAAGTCTCAGAAAACTGATAGTAAAGATCGCATTAGCACTAACAAACATAAATTATTACTTGGTGAATTAAAACGTAGGGCCCACATGGGGGTTGGCGAGCAAAAGCGAGCAGGGGACAGAACTCCCTAGTTTAACAAAAGACATCAAAATATTCAATATGTTCATGCAATAAAAATGTATACTCATTAGAACCTCTGCTTCTGTAAATTGAACTTTTTTGTGGAGAACTGTCTTTTTTCTCATATGGTGCAAAATGCACCCATTGCACCCCAATTCTGCCTTGCACAATGAAGTGTTCAGTGGAAAAAGAAAGAAGACAATGCATGCCTCCAGTAATCTTGTGCCCTCTTGTTCAACATGACGCATGGCAGCATAAACATTCACTCTGCCAGTACTCTTGTTATGCCTCAGCCATGGGGACATGAGAGAAGTGAGACACACACTTCCCATTCTATCATTCTGTCTCACTGACCATGTGCATCTTCTCATGTGTACATCTCACATGGCTAACTCTGATTTATATTAAACTGTGCTTTCTTCTAACTCAGGATGTTTTAGACTTTTACAAAATGTTATCTTTGCCTTGTACAGTAGCTTGGTGTTTGCAACCACACTCACAAAATAACATTATCATACACATTTATTTAAAGCTATTGATGCACATTTGCAATTGAAGCTATTGATGTACTGTGTATATATATACATATACATATACATATATATATATATATATATATATATATATATATCCATCAATCCATTTTCCAACCTGCTGAATCCGAACACAGGGTCACGGGGGTCTGCTGGAGCCAATCTCAGCCAACACAGGGCACAAGGCAGGAACCAATCCCGGGCAGGGTGCCAACCCACCACAGGACACACACAAACACACCCACACACTAGGGCCAATTAGGAATTGCCAAGCCACCTAACCTGCATGTCTTTGGACTGTGGGAGGAAACCGGAGCGCCTAGAGGAAACCCACGCAGACACGGGGAGAACATGCAAACTCCACACAGGGAGAACCCGGGACCCGGGAAACTCCTAACTAACATATATATATATATATGTTACGGCCAAAACCCGAAATCAGCCAAAGCGGGAAGTGTCCAGCCAAATCGGAAAATGACCAATGACCAGCCGATGTCAGATCTTTTCCTTGATTTCGGGATTTGGCCAGCCAGTTTGGAAAATAGCATGGGACGATTGACCAAAGTTGGAAGAAAAAAGGCATGAGCAGCAATTTGATGCGCACTTAGTAGTGCAATTGCATCGAGTGTAGCCTTGGCTGCTGGTCAGTGATTGGGAAGATGCAACGGTTTGTAGTGATTTTTCTTCTATGCCTACGGATTCCAGTGTGAGCAGTTTTCTCGTGTAGAATGGAAAACTCATTTCTGAATCTGCATCTGAATTTTTAAGCAGCTTCGCACCTTGAGCGGACAGTCTTACATCAGCACATCGAAGTTTGGCTAGGGATTTCTTGCCACTTCGCGAAATAGCCAGCCAAAGTAGCATATACACTGGTCATTTCTAGTAATTAGGACTTTGGCCAAACCTCTCAGTCAAAATGCGAAATGGCCGGCCAATTCAGAAACCTGGCAAAACTTTGGGTTTTGGCCGTAACATATATATACAGTATATACTGTACATGTAAATGAATAAAGTTACGTTTTCTGCACTTTACGGATAATAAAATGGTTATCTAAAGACAGTTCCACCACACCATTTTCATTGTGTGTGTTGCTATGGAACATAACACTAGTGTAATCTGAGGTTATACAATATATTAGGGATAACAACAATTGCTTATTTAAATCTCAAACATAAAACAGAAGCTACTGAAATCAGCTTAAAATAACACAACAGAAAAAAGGAGCAATATTAAAACATCTATAAATATTTAGGAAATTCAGAAACCCTCTTGATACAAGAGCATATTAATACTATGTGAAAACTGTACTTTGTTTGACCTTTTTAGGATCTGGTTGCATATCTATCTATTCCGCCAACAGTCCAAGGCAGAGAAAGCAGATTAGTCTGAGACTTAGGGCAAATCTAAATGTGAAAAGCTTTAGCCCTAATCTAGGTGAATGTTACTGTGGTGTTAACTGATTATTCTGAATCTTGCTGTGTTGGCTACATTGCATTAATTGTACGTAACTATTGAAGACACTAAACAAGAATGTTTTCCTGAGTTCCTATTAAAGTTAAAATAAGGAATGTCAATGAAACAAAAAAAAAAAAATGAAGGTTGGTCAATGATGTAGCACAATGAAGTGCTAAATAACTTAAACCTAATCATAATATGAAAGGATTCTATGCCACTGCAATGGTGAATTACCAATATAATGCTCAGCAAGTTCCTGCACCTCCATGTGTTAAAGCTAGCTTGGTGAAAATGTTACTCTGATCTCTGTAGGACAAAGTGGAATAATCCACTGTTAGCACCAGCTCCCTGTACTCTGTCTCTCTCAATGCATCAACTCTGCCTGGTTTCACATTCTACTCACTGTAGCAGACTCCTTATTTCTGAGGGCAGAGGTTGGAAAACGTTTTTGGTGGTGGGCTGAATTGTCAATAACAACTCTTAAAGTGGGATGAATATAAAATTTAGGTGCAAATACAAATCCAGGTAATCTGGCACACATGTTGATGATAAACGTTAACTTTAAAAACAGTTGCTTCACAAAATGGTTTAATGATAAAACTCTTTATTAAAAGTTATGAAGAGCAAACCTCAAATACAAGTAATAGAGCAATTTTAAAGTACACTGATGTTGCTGTGTATAAACTTAATATCAGCACAGAATCTGGACATCGCAAGAATTAACTCCTTGCTACATTTTTTTTATTTGTAATTGTAAAATCAATTTCCCTTCAACTAAAGCATGGAAAGTAAAATTAAAATTTACAACAATGATAGAATCCTATGCTTTTAAAATTGGGAAAATGAAAAGTTTTTGCTTGTTGCACTTAATAATAATAATAAAATAATTTAACAAAATAAGTTCACCTGAAAAATTGTAAATTATTTTTCTCTTTTAACTGGATGATGAAGTGTGTAAAAAACACAAATTACTTGAATTCACAGTTGGGATGCCACTGCCAGTAAGTGTATTTTACCTCTTATCTTAACAAATACATGGGTTGTAATACAGGAACAATACATTTTGGTCAATCTATTACTGGATAACCATTGTCTTTCTATTTTTTCACATTTGTAAAAGGCACAGACCTGAAGTCACAACTAAAATTCTGCTGCCAACTAAATCCATCGCTGATCAAAATTACCACTTGTAAACTCATATCCTTTAAAAATGTATGTGCAAAACAAAAGCAGGCAAGCACCTCAAGCATATAGTACTTCATTGCTTCATACCATATTCATATGTAAGAAGCTTTGTTTTATTTTATTATTTTATGCATGATACCACTTGGAAACTTATTACACTTACACTTAATTGTAGAATCATATTGTTAAGTTAAGACTGCCCAGGGTTTGTTTCCTGCCTTGCGCCCTGTGTTGGCTGGGATTGGTTCCAGCATATCCCCGTGACCCTGTAGTTAGGATATAGCAGGTTGGATAATGGATGGATGGATATTGTTAAGAACACCTGATGAGGACTGGAATATTAAATATTTCTGTGAGAAGCCTTTGCCCCACTTGTAACCTTTCAATGGGCTGCAGTTTGCCCACCCTTGGCCTGCAGTATGGCCTTCAACAAAAGGTTGAGCACCCCATACTGCCTGGCCTCAGTAGCAAAAAACAGAATGTAAACAGATTTGGGGTTGGGTGCCACACAGAGTCCTGCCATCGAGAAAGACAGCTAGGTATGTAGTGAGTAGACTGTACATAAAGCAATACATTTTTGTTGCAGAAGAAACAGTGTTGGTCTCATGACTGTTGTGTATTTTAGGTGGTTACAAACCTAATGCTGCTTACAGCCACGTACTGTAGTTAAAACTAGAAAATATCTTTGTATATGTTCTTCTGGTTGTTGATGCTACATAGCCTAAAAATAATAACTTACCACATCCTTAGCTTTTAAAAGCCTAGGTTGCTTATAAGTTTCTTACTCAACATTTAATAGACGAGCTATATGTGTGAATGCATACTGTATCTCTTTCTGTTAGACTTGCAGCTCTTGGCTCCCAGCCACAGAGAAGCTTCAAACTGTGCAACGCCATGTGCACACAGTGCCTCACAGACGAGCTGTGGGAGAAGAAACGCCAACTGCATCCAATATGCAAGCACTAAGAAATTAAACTAGAAAAAGATTTAGCCATTTACTGGCTAAATGCATTTAGAAGCTTGATCAGAATGGGTAATGTTTTCTTATTCAATTTTTTAAACAAGAAATGGAAATGGGAAAAATTGATAAGTGTGTAGAGTCTTTATAACAGAAAGTCAGGTTAGATTAATATTTTGTATTATTAGTAATTGTTCTGTGTCTGTAAATGCATGCATATATTAATTTTTTATAGTCCTTGTGTTATGAATAAATTGTATTGTTTATTAATGTGTGTCTGTTGTGGGTTACATTTACATTTACATTTATGAGATGCTTTTATCTAAATCAACTTGTAAAAGAGGTCTACATAATTGAGTAATAACACTGGACTACAAAAAATATTTTTTGTTTGCTACTGGGAACTTCAGAGCAGCACTTTATTAAATTTTTACACTGATTTCATATATGAAATCGGAATTAAGCGAGTGCGTCAGGTTTTTGAAATACATATCATTGACATTTTGACACTTTTGAATATCAATATAATTTATCAACACGATATCCGGAGTTTAGACTATGTTCCACCAAAATTATTTTGATGTGTTTATTTTGAAAATATAAATAGGAACAACAAAAACACCTTCCCAAATTTTGGCTTCACTTTTCTTGAGACCAAACTTATATCTTAAATGCTGAAAAACATTGCCTTGCCAAAATTTTCAAAGTAATGGCGAATCTAACGAACAAAATGTCCTGAAATGCAATGTTATGTTTAACAGTAAAACCTCTACCTACTGCACCGTCATGTCTGAGTTGTGTCATTATGCTTTAGAATCATATAAGACCTGGTAATCAGTAACAAATATTTTTCTGCTAATTGAAAAATAATAATTTTTAAATAAAACTAATAATGACAAGGTAAACAACTCACAGCTGTTAGTAACGTGTGGTAAATTCTTTTATCTCAATGGCCTCCCTAGTGGAATTACTGGTATTTATCAAAATGGTCATCCACCTTTACTGTCCAATCACCCTAGTTGTCCAAGACCTGGAACATCATAACTAAAAAACGGGACGTGCTGGATGAAAGCGGTTTTCAGATTTGGAGTCAGCAAGTGAATTCTGTTAAAGTAAAGGTGAAAGACTCCCAGTAGCAAAATGCTTGCTGACCAGTGTAATCAGTCTAGTTCCTGTCAGGCTCACAGATCAAAGTTTTATGTGGTCCATCACACTAATTTATAAACTTTGTTCACAAATTGAAATTCCTCTCTTTACCAATATCTCATTTGAGACTGGAAATGAGATTGCCAAAGCTTGTGTCCATATATTTCAAGTTTTCTGCCGTACACTGAGAAAAGCAGCAAATACCTAAATGGTGAAAGGAGTTGATGAGGAGAACAGGGAATACTGACCCTGAATTTCTACCTGCATTCCCATACCTGCCTCCAACCAGCATCTTGAAGTCTTCAATCCTCACCTTACCTTACAAATTGACAGTTCACATAAACTGAGAGTCCAGCTCTCCAACACTTCTGTAAGATGACAAGACAGAATAGACTCATTCAATCATAAGTGCTACAATTGCACACAGTTGCCTTGATCTGTAAACTCCTCTGATTAAACCGATAGGAGTTTAAGCTCAGAAAGTTAATCTTGTGCTACGGTGTTAACTTTTCTAATAATTTTGGGAAAAATAGCTTTGTATAACTGTTCCAGTACTTGGATCTGACATTCATGCACTAGTGGATTCCAGGAGCAACATGTGCCACTTCAATCTTTAAGAAACTGTTCTATAATAAATTGAAAGATACAAAAGTCTTGTATAATTATGTTGATTTGAAAAAAAGAAGGAAAGTGCACTACAGATTATCACATTTCACTGGAAGCTATATAAAGCTTAATCTGCCATCTTAAAATCAATTTGAAGGTAGACTGCAACTGCTAAATTGTGTTATGTAATTTTATCAGTAGTCAGTGAGGAGCTATGTCTGTTAAACTGCAAAGTGCCCCAAAAGGAAAATCGATTAAATTAGCTTTATTGGAAAATACCACCAAAAATGTTAGGGGTATCTTCTGGCCTAGCTAGAGAGAGTGGGTAGGATAGTTATATAGCAGAGGTCTCAAACTCCGGTCCTGGAGGGTCGCATTGGCTGCAGGTTTTCATTCTAACCTAGGGGTCCTCAGTCACAGTTCTAGAGGGCCAAAGTGGCTGCTGGCTTTTGTTCTAACTGAGTTGCTTAATTAGAAAGCAATTCTTACCAATAATTTAATTTCATGGCTTGTTAGTGCTTTAACTTTGCTATGTCAGGTAATTCTCATATCCTAGGTTTTCTTCCCTTTCCTAAGGCTATCATCCAAATGATTTGGAGGCTAAAATGGATGATTAATTCTCAGTTCTTCACTTGTTACTCTTCGCTTTCCTTCCAAGTATTTATTTAAACCCAATGGTGCATGATAAATACACACAGGTTTAAATGGTAACAAGCTAAATGGAGAACTGCTTGGCTCTTTTGTTATTTGCATGTTATTGCTAATTAGGAGCAATTAAAAACCAAGAATACAGCTGTTTAATACTTAAATAAGCAATAAGGGTTCAAAATCTTAATGAGCGAGGCAACTAAAGCGAAGCAGAAGTGTTATTTGAGCAATAAGTGCTTCTTATTAAGCAATTGGGTTGGAGCAAAATCCTGCAGCCACTGCAGCCCTCCAGGACCATAATTGAGGACCCTGTTCTAACCCTTTTCTTAATTGGAGACCAGTTTTTGCTGCTAATTAATTCCTTTTCCTTTCATTTTAATTGTCTTGTTTCTTAAGATTTGTTCTCCTCAATTTCTTCATCGTTCCTCTGAATTGCTTCATTTCTTTCCTTAAATGGCACCCAAACATAAATGAAATGTGAAGTGAGTGAGCCAACAGAAGACCAACTAAGTCAGGGCCTCAAACTCCAACCAGGTGTTTAATTAGGAGCCAATTCTTGTTGTTAATTAAACCCGTTCTTTAATTCCAAGGCTTGTTGCTCCTCTCATTTTTGAATAGCAGACAGTTCTAAAATTATTCAGTTTCTCTTTTCTAAGAGCACCTTCATCTTTCTTTATTTTCAGATATTGTATGAAGGACACAGTTTGCTGGTCATGTTTTGGCTCATTTTATATTTCATTATTGTTTGGATGCTAATTAAGAAAAAAGAGAAAATGGGTTTGAGTCTTTAAGAGCAAGTCAATTAAAATTAATTCAAAAGAAGTTAATCAGCAGCAAAAACAGGTCACTAATTAAGAAAAGGGTTAGAATGAAAACCTGCAGCCCTCTAGGACCGGAGTTTGAGACCACTGTTTTATAGAATGTGAACTAAAAAATTTTTTTTCCAGCCATACTGATTTCACCTCTCCAGGTTCTCCAGGAATGAACCTGGTTTGTTCTATTGTAAAACAGTGCCAATTCACAAAATATAGAGTCATAACACTTTTTAATAAAGGAATGAACAGCACATTGAACAGCTGGTAGCACCACATGCTTTCTAAGTAATAGTTCTACACCTTACCTGTTCAAGCATATTCAATGAATAACTTTTAGAACACATTTATTGAGTAAGATTGTTTAGGATATAAAGCAATTTTTAATAGGTGTCCAAAATGTCAACTAGTCTCAACACAATGTGAGCATACCAGTACCATCTACCATTTGAAATATTGGTAGTGGGCTATTCTTAAGAGTCCTAAAATGTACATACAGATCATACTACATGGTTCCTCATACTCACCCATCTGCCATTTTTTAAATGCAGGTAGTGAAATAATCCCCACAATTTTTTGCCATATTGAGACGCAGTTTAGTAAAACAAAAATGATCAAATTTGTGTAAAGAAATGATGACATTGTTTCCTGCAATCAGTTTTTAAGAAAAATAAATCGTTGTAAAGTAAGCTCAATGAACAAAAGAAAACCTTTTTTGTATCTAGCCAGTACCCTCTTTATTCAGTAGGTTAAGTGCAAGTTTCCAAAAGAGTAAATAGCAGGTTTGCCTCTTTTGCAGTCTGTTCTTCTCTTCTTCCTGTGTCATCAGACAATCTCATTATTTTGGTAAAGCTCTTAAACATACTGATCAGTAAAGCTTAATTGTTTGCTAAGAGTTTTTATTCTTGTAGCAGAATTAAAAGATAATATAAAGTGAATTAAATTAAAAGTAAGTTTTCAACAGAGGAGATGAACAGAAGCTTATATTCTCCTCAGAAACTAGAAATGTGACCTATGCCAGCTAGCCAACTACCTACTCCCAGGGCAGGCTATAAAATACCATGATACAGGCTAGGGTCTATGAGTCTAACATAATACATATGGGGTAATATAATAATAATAGTTACATCTGTCACCACTTGCAGGTTTCAATTCATGAAGGATTAATTTGATCAAAATAATGGCAGAGACAGCTCAGACAGGAAAGAGAATGAGAAAGATTTAGCAATAGTCGATCTCTATTGTCAGAAATCAATATAAATATATGCACCAACAGCCCTAACATCAGCCCACCATGCTTTGTTGTAAATTCTGAGACTAATGGTGCATCTCTAATAGTTGCAGACTGATCATTGGAGGGGTGTCATCTCTGTAAAGGTTCTGCCACTTACAGCAGTTTTCTATTTCTCGATAATTTTAAGAAGTGCCATACCTTGCAATCACAAAGTATGCTGTAGAGAATAAAACAATAATGCATTTTGTAAGGTACATTAGAGTGAAGCTATTAATAGCATTTAGGTTAATTGCATTTCATGTTAAACTGCGACCCCATGTTTGGTTTCCACCTTACTCCTGATGCTGCCAGAATTGTGTCTGGCTGCCTGCTACCCTGTGGCAGAGAAAAACGGTTTACAAACTGATGGATAATATTTAACTAGAAATCACTGTAGAAACTTAAGAACTGGCGTTTTACTCATAAAAAAGCTCAAGGAAATTCTAGGTGTTAAAATACTGTATAGTTTAAAGTGCATTTTTTAAATCTAATTAAAAATAAAACAACTTTTTCACTTCAGTGCAATACATTAAAACAATGGAGCAATGAATAACTGAGTGCCTATTTTAGTGCTATATTAAGCAAATACAGATTAGTGCACTGCTTAAAGATAATGGAAAAGATAATTTTTCAACGCCTAAGAGAAATTACAGAGACTGACAAACTCCAGTTTAGATTTTAGAAAAGGAAAAGTAACTACTAATGAAGTTGTCACCTTAAGACATACTGTATATCAGAGTAAGTAACTGAATGATCTAGGAAGATGTACAGTGCGTTTATAAATTAAGGAAAAGAAAATGATAAATTGGCCAGCAAGGTGATCTAAATGTGTCTAAACAAAAGAAGGTACCAGCAAAAGTTTCTTAGAACCAAGAAATGTACATTGGACCTTGTGCAGTGATACAAATGGAAGGTGGAGGAATGGAGAATTTTGAAACAAATATAGATTTTCATTTATCAGAGCTCACCCGTTACATCTTTTTTAGTGATGGATGTGCTATGCAAAAATATCGCAAATAAAGAGGTGTGGGGACTACTCTCTTCGATTGATTTATCCATAGTAGTAGTTCTGGAAGAAAAACTGCTGAGAAGAACATGGAATTGGCAAGAAGCACTAGGGCACAAAAGATTAAGAAGACATGCTGGAATGACAGGAGTTATGGTGTGAAGTGAAGGAGAGGAGTGAAAAAACAGAATAAATGTATTCAGGCTCAGTGTTTGAGATGGTTGTGAACTAGCATTAAAGGAAATAGTTAGAACAAAATGGAAATAAAAACAGGAGGAAGTGTGAGGAGTTATAAATGATCACAGATGCCCAGAAAACTTAAGTTGTGTAACAGAGTAGTCCAGCCATTCCTACTGTATAGCTGTGAAAAAGGAGGAGCATCTGCTTATTAGAAAAGAAATGTATCTGTGAGAATGAAATATATTTAAGTGAAAGAAAAATAAATGAAGAAGCTTACAAAATCACAAAATAGTAGGGGTCAGATATACAGCGATTTCAGAAAGTATTCACATCCCTTCACTTTTTTCAAAATTTTACTGTGTTGCAGCCTTTTTCTAGAACCATTTCAATTAATTTTTCCCCTTATCAAGCAACATTCAGTTCCTCAGAATGACAGAGTGAAACCACGATTTAAAAATCTTTTTTCAAAATTTATTAAAAATAAGAGACTGAAACGTCACATTGACACAAGTATTCAGTCCCTTTACTCAGTACTTCATTAAAACACCTTTGCCAGTGATTACAGCCTAGAGTCTTGTTGGTTCTGATGTGACAAGCTTCACATATCTGGATGAGGAGGTTTTCTGCCACTGTTCCCTGCAGGTCCTCTCCAGCTTTATCAAATGGGATGGTTACTGTTGGTGTAGAGATACTTTCAGGCATCTCCAAAAATGTTCGATTAGGTTTAAATCCAGGCTCTGGGTGGGCCACTCAGGGACATTTGTGAAGTTGTCCTTAAGGCACACCTGTGTTGACTTTGCTTTGTCCTTAGGGTCATTATACTGTTGGAAAGTGAATACTTGACCCAGTCTGAGGTTCAGAACACTCTGGAGCAGGTTTTCGTTAAAGATATTTCTGTTTTTCCTCCTTTCAGATTTCAGATATTTTAAATATCTGATAGATTTCAGATATTTTAAATGATCTTAGCATAAGGCTGCAACATAATAAAATGTGAACAAAGTGATGGGTTATGAATGCTTTCTGAATCCAAAGTATTATGGAAAAAGTTGTGGCAAACAGGAGTAGTTCATTTGGGCACATTTTATCTCATAAGGCTGACAACCAGATTGGAAAAGCATGGTGGTTATTGGTGGATGTAAGAAGATGGAGAGGAAGGCAGTGGCTTAGCTGATAAGATTTGTTGGGAAGAGTTTTAAAGGGGACTGGGTCTAAGGGAAGAGGATGCGACAGACAGGGATAAATGGAGTAAGATGATTTAAATGGCTGATCACTAACACCTGGAAAGCATCTTCCAGTGAAAAAAGAAGAATAAAAATGTAGACTTACATATAATATATGGTAAGTGTGGGTTCAAAGCAAAGATTTACAGAATTTAATCTGCTGCTAGAGTACCTGTCTTCCCTGACACATTACCAAAACAGTACAAACTCAACTCTGTCACTCTCATTTCCTTTAGCCATGTGAAAGAATTACAAGTGGGATCAAAAGTCTATAGTTTCCATGGCAAAATTAGTTCTTATAAGGGAATCTATAGAGATTCCAGCTGTGACTGCCCAAAACAGCAGTATTCAACTGCTAGACCAGCAATACACTAAAAAAGCAGGAAATCTGTTGCATAAGTCTTCTTACTTTCCTCTCTCACCCCAGCAAACCTGAAAACAATTTTGCTCTGGGTCCAATCGTGCAAGGGTCTAACAAAAATGAGAAGGTTTTCACTTGGTACCAGGTTCTCATTGTTAAGTACCTTATCAATGTCATACAACTCCAAGTTACATGATAAGAGATGGAGATAGTAGCAGCTGCTAAGTATATAAACTTTACCTTTTTGTCAATTAAAGCTATAACCTTGAACCTCTAGTGCAGGGCTCTTCAACTTCAGTCATTGACTTGTTTTGCCACATGTGGTATCACACATCAATGACTAGATCAGGTGCACTGTAATGCTAGTAGTTTACTTGAACATGCTCAAGTTTGTTTAGTGGACAGCCTACCTAATTTATTCAACTCAGCAAATTAATATGCGACAATATACATGTTGTTGTTTGAATTTTCTAGATTGTAACACTTGTAGTGATACAGCATTTCAGTGGGAATGAAAAGGGGGTTGGCTTAACTAAACATTACCATGTACAACTTGAGATTAAATGTTCTTTTAATTTTTTGAAACATTAAGAATAGTTAATGACACTAATATACCCAGCATCTCTCCTCTGCACATGTCCAAACCAGTGTAATCTCACTTCTCTGACTTTGTCTCCAAACCGTCCAACCTGAGCTGACCCTCTAATGTACTCTTTTCTAATCTTGTCTATCCTCATCACACCTAATGAAAATCTAACATCTTTAACTTTGCCATCTTCTGTCCCCTGTATTTTGATCAGTGCCACCATTTACAACTCATATAACATAGCTGGTCTCACTACTGTCCTGTAAACCTTCCCTGATATGGAAAAAAGAAGATCCACTGTGGAAACCTCTAACGGGAGCAGCCAAAAGAAGAAGAAGAAAAAGAAGAAGTTTTTAACTTTTTTAAACAGTTCATAGGGCTCTAAAAATAATTTACAAATCATTTTTCATTTTCATCATTTTTTTTTCTGGGGCCTCATATATAACACAGTGCATAGAATTCATATTAAAATATGGCGTACAGACAAAAACTGAAATGTGCATATGCATGAAAAAATCTGGATGCATAAAACTGTGCGTACGCCCAGCTCCACGCACTTCCCCTGTATAAATCCCAATGAACGTGAAATTTAACACATGTGCATGTGCCTACAGACCCACCCCAACTCCTCGCAGAGTTTCGCATATTTTAGTATGCAAATCAATATAAATATCACCTTCTGTTTGGTGTTTTGTTAAAAAACAATGGCAAAATCACGTGAAAAAAGGAAGAATTTCAGAAAATGTGAAGTGGAAGCAAAGAAAAATTTTCTATTTGTTGTTTTAAGCTGTGGTTTAATCAAGAAAAGGAAGTTATGGAGTGATACAGTGTGGCGGAGACACTCGAAAGTTCATGTTCAGAAAGTCACACAGTTCCCGAAATAAAAAAAGAAGTGGTCAGATAGTAAAGTCGATGTGAAAAGGTGAATCACAGCCTACCAACTGTTTATTCTGTTTCAGACAATATTACAAACGCTGACCCCCGTGTTGATGTCGTAACTTCATGTGGTGATGGTGCTGCTGTACCCAGCACATCTTGAGATGCTGGCTGCACACACACCTCTGTCTCGGAAATCGCTGTGCAACCATCGGGCTGTGTGCTGATGGATGCTGTTCTGGAGTAACAAAATGCATTAGTGGATACTGTAAGAGATGTGGCCAATGAACAAAGGTATATAAGGGTTGTATTATGTGAAATTGACAACAATTTAAATGATCTGGTTCAAAGTAAATGCTGCATCTGATTTTTACATTCTGCTAATTACATTCCAACAAAGTTATAATGCTGTCCGATTTGGCTGATCATTTGGTGGATCAGGGTCATCATATCACATCTGTTCAGGTACAGGCAAGCAGGACACTACATGCCTGCATAATGCGACACACATTCTGTGGACTATAGAGAAGCACATGAATAGAGTGGAAATACATTCTATTTACATAAGTAAATTAATTCTCTGAAGGAGCCTTTATAGTGTAGCATCGGCACTGAATGAGACAATGGATCGATTCACTTCTCTTTACATGACTATCTGAGGTGACTTGCTCTCTTTAAAAGAATTGCTTGCCTTTTGCCGCAATAGTTGTAAAAAGCATCTGCGACTGTACAGAGCTACCATTTTTATAGGTTCTCCAGGTATATATGATGCAATGCCAGCTCATTCTTTTGTTGATTCATCCCTTGCTGCAATATTAATGTGCATGCAGCTGACCACTCCAATTACATTTGGAAAACTGGACGTTACTGCAAATTGAGCTTTGATATTTTGCAGTTCAACCACAGTGTAAGGAAATCTTATATACATGGATGACAAATGGATAATACCGTCCTATACAGCTGGCATTTTGCAATTCAGTAATGTTTGTGAAAGACCTGATTGGTCAGCAAGTTCATGTTGAAAAGCCCCTGTGGTTAAAAACCCAAGAATGGACAGAAATTGCAAAGAAGCAGGTAGAGCACAATTCCTGAAAGTCTGCCTGTGTAAAGCCAGCAACAGTTCAGCACACAGCTCCAACAGGATAGCTCATGGAAATTGAAATTGACTTAAAATCTCTAAATATGCACTTTCTTCTAATTCTTCCATTTGCGATGTTTTCTAACAATGTTAAAGCAGCTATGGTAGTTGGAACAGTTTGGCCATTCCTTGCACCATTATATTGTTACAGAATTATTACAATCAAGTGAATTAAATTTGTAAACAATATGCAATTAATTTTGGTGTATTTGATAAATCCCGTGTCATTGATGCAAATATGAAAAAGAAAGGTAAATGACACAGAAACAGTAGCACTGCTTTGATGCTGGGTGCTGTCTGTTTGCAAAACTGAGTAGAAACATGTGTACCCAAGGTAAGGGGGTACTGTGAAAATGTGCATGGCTTTACTCCAAGTTTAGGTTTTATACATCTCAAAGTGTACGTGGAAACGAGCATACATAAAATTTTTGTGGGCATGCACCATTTATACATGAGGCCCCTGGTTATGAACTTGACTTGTTTACCATGACCTTGTTCTGTCTCTCAATTTCAATTTCTAAAATCAACTGTCATCTGTTGCATTTCAGTACAAGTGGGTGGACAGTCTTTTCAGAAGGTGCACATCATGTGTAGTTTGAGTCTTTTCTTATTTTATGTACTGTTGCTGTTAACCATCCATGATATGCCTGGGAAAAAAATTAAACAATCAAGATAGAAATAAATTGGAAAGACTCAAAAATCAAAGCACCTCCCTCATTCTGGTACTATAACTTAACCGCATATGGGTTTTGTGGAGCTGTCTTCAGCCATTTAAGCGGCAGCTGCAACCTGTCAATGTTGAACAGTTGGATATATAGAGCAATAAAGGACAGAATTTAATTCTAAATGGAACTTAATTAAAAGTAATCTATAAGTCCATGCAAGTTAGCAGTCCTACTTTAAGCAATTAACTGATGTAAAGGTGCTGTTTGTAGCAAGGTTTTTACAAAAGCTGAAATTACAGCTTTGCCAATATCATTACTGTACCACTAGAGCTGCCTGTTAAAAAATGGTCATAATTTAATTTAAACACAAACAATACCTTGAAAGTTAGGGAGCAGCCTAAAAAACACTCATTGATATGGGTGGCTTTAATTTGAATAACTGTCATGTACGTTTATTGGTTGGTTAATTTAGTACTAGCTTCCAAGTTGTCTTCACCATGTGATCCCTAAATGAGTCCATACCTTGACGGACCTCCAGCAGGGATGCATGCAGTTGACTAATAAATCTTTCTCTTAAGGTTCTCTTTGACATTTCTGTTGCCTTCCTTGTGCTCTCTCAGGCATTCCTTACAAAGTACAGAATGTCCATTTGAGGCCACTGTGACCTTAATTAGCCCTATGAGTTTTTGAGAAAAAATGTATTCATTATTTTCAGATTTGAAGTCTGCTATCTACTATACTCAGCATACTATTATTCAAGAAAATTATATCCTGATTATTATATTTGTAGTTACATAAAGTCAGTATTTCCTTCCTAAACATATTTATGTATTTGCCAGTGTTTCATTTAAATTTTACAATGCTTTGAAATATTTACAAAACTCCATTGAATAAGCAAAAGCATATAATAATTTCAGACAATGCCTTTTGAATTGTCAAAAAGAAAAAATGTTTTCTTGAAAAATTCAAGCAAATTTGAATATTAAAATTTATGAGCATAAGAAAATCCCACATAGCTGTGAACCTCTCCAGCACCCGAGATCATAGTCTAAAGAGGCCAAGAGGACTATATCATAAAATGCTTTGTGTGGCAGTGAGAAAGCAGTCAGAAGCAGGGAGAAATGTTGGGGTACCATTTGGTAACCCTATTTAATTGTACAAAAATAAAAAGCCAAAATGGGTGCTCAAGCGTATAACTAAAAAGACACCAACTTAAGGTCCATTTTGCAGGCTTTCTCACTTTCTGCTCAATCTCTCTCTGGTACGTGTATCTGGAACTTAGTGGCCCAGGACTGCTTAAAAATGTCGCCTTTCTGTGGCAATGTTTATATGGTGAATCAGCTGGAAAGGTTGGGGCTTGTTCCAGAATTCACAGTCGGGCAGGACTGCCCTCACTGAGAGTCTTCTCTAAGCTGTGGAGAAAGAACAGGATATCATTAGAGACTGCACCACACCAGAATGGCTTTGCTTACCTCATCCCAGCTTGTATGAGAACTCCTGGACACATATGTGTGACACAGCACAAAAGAAATATACCCATCAGATCCCTAAATGCAATACCTTCCAAATATTAGCTGTGCTTTGATATACTAAACATGAATGTCATAAACAAGAGAGGAGACACAACACACCAAGTAGAGCCCTATGGCTCTTTGAAATAGAGTTGATTTAATACCAAGTGGGCAAAGAAAACTTTTGCTCATCCATACTCAGAAACCAAATGGCATGTAGCATCCTCCACAAGGTAACACAGAGTACATGGCCATAAACCTTCTCTAAATGCAGTATACAACATTCACATAGACAGAAGTGGCACTCTCACGTGACATCTCAAACAACAAAACTAGTCCACAGCTAAGACATAAACCACATAATCGTTCTGTCAGCTGGAATTTCTGTTCTAGTACATTGGATTGGCTTTCCTATGGAGGATGTAAAAGGAGTATATTTTTCTGTCTTGCATTTTAATAAACAAATCCACTTCCTGGTCTGTCTGTCCCAAACTATTCTATCTTTGTTTCACAAACCAATGGTAAGGTGTGATAAACAAGACCATCAGAATGCTCAATGTTTTTAGTAAATGTGGCTGAATATCATCTATCCCGGGAACCCTACCACTAAAAAAATTGGATCTAATCTCAAATAATGGTTCTTGTGCTGCCTTCTCAAAAGATACCATATTCACTGGGTTTAGAGTTCTATCTCACCACCTCTAAACAATACTGAGGTCCACATTGCACCTAAACCTTGTCCAAGTCCAAGCACCAAAAAGAGGGTGGGGGGCATCCCACCTACTCCTTCTCAGTCATCAGTCATTGGAGCCTCTCTGAGGGACTCTTAAAATTTGTTCTCTTTGACCTAACAACAGCTCACCTACCACTGATACACTGGCTGTCTTCTTCATACCTCTTTGTCAAATACAAAAGCCCTCCTACTTAATGCTGCAGAGAATGCCACTTTCCTTAACTCAGGAGATTAACTCACTACTGTTCTTTGCCATTGGGGCACAGACAAACTGTTGGCCACTCCTTGCAATTTTTTCCTCTACTAAGGTTTTGAATAGAATCAATTCTCACTCCATGTCCCTGAAGTCCTTCAAGATGCAGGACAGCCTTTTAGGAGGAGAGAGTAGAACTCATAATTAATGGAGGCATCCACTTTTCATTTCCAGAACACTTTCACTACCCACTGTGGTGATCCTGTAATATGCTAATCCAATTACATATTCATCTTGGGAAAATCCAAATTAAGAGAGATTATCTTTTCAACAAGACATTTGGTTATACAGTTAATGCTGTACATAGTGATAGGTCCAGCCATTTCTGCTGTTGTTTTTCAACTTCCTGAATACATTCCTAAAAAAGTTACATTTCACATCTAAAACAAACAAAGTCTACTATCAAAATCTACTATGGTTTTGGTCTTTCACACCAGTACTCATCTCTTTAATGACTTCATATCTGTGTTTTTTCTGTGCTATGCCTATGGTGAGCCATTATGATGGCACCATGCTGCTCTTTTGGGCCAAGCATAAAGAGATTATTTGGGTTACCTGGCCAGCAGAGACAAACACCATTTCTCAAATCTTGTTTATAGGAGTGAATTTGCTCTGAATGAGATCTGACTTGATTTATGTATAACCAATGCATATTTATGTATATACTGCGTGTACCGTATGTTTGGACCCACCTCTTAGACCAATATTCCATTGATAGCCCTATTAGGAGTAAAGGGCTCCAGACATCACAGTTCTAAAATCTACTACATTATAATTCTAAGAGTGAAACCTGTAAATGTATGGGGATACAAAATTAACTTGATAACTGAATAAATGCTTTTATAAGGTATGTACTTTTTTCAAATCTGCACATATACTTAATGTTTTGTCTTGGTAGAGTAATATTTTACTCTGCTTTCCCCTATTGTATTATTAATATGCAGCCTTTGTATGAATGCCTCAGATCTCACAGACTTACCACTGTTTATAAGGTATTATAGGATATAACTTTTCCCCACCTTCCCTTCTACATCTACAGTGGTGTGAAAAACTATTTGCCCCCTTCCTGATTTCTTATTCTTTTGCATGTTTGTCACACAAAATGTTTCTGATCATCAAACACATTTAACCATTAGTCAAATATAACACAAGTAAACACAAAATGCAGTTTTTAAATGATGGTTTTTATTATTTAGGGAGAAAAAAAAAATCCAAACGTACATGGCCCTGTGTGAAAAAGTAATTGCCCCCTAAACCTAATAACTGGTTGGGCCACCCTTAGCAGCAATAACTGCAATCAAGCGTTTGCGATAACTTGCAGTGAGTCTTTTACAGCGCTCTGGAGGAATTTTGGCCCACTCATCTTTGCAGAATTGTTGTAATTCAGCTTTATTTGAGGGTTTTCTAGCATGAACCGCCTTTTTAAGGTCATGCCATAGCATCTCAATTGGATTCAGGTCAAGACTTTGACTAGGCCACTCCAAAGTCTTCATTTTATTTTTCTTCAGCCATTCAGAGGTGGATTTGCTGGTGTGTTTTGGGTCATTGTCCTGTTGCAGCACCCAAGATCGCTTCAGCTTGAGTTGACGAACAGTTGGCCGGACATTCTCCTTCAGGATTTTTTGGTAGACAGTAGAATTCATGGTTCCATCTATCACAGCAAGCCTTCCAGGTCCTGAAGCAGCAAAACAACCCCAGACCATCACACTACCACCACCATATTTTACTGTTGGTATGATGTTCTTTTTCTGAAATGCTGTGTTCCTTTTACGCCCGATGTAACGGGACATTTGCCTTCCAAAAAGTTCAACTTTTGTCTCATCAGTCCACAAGGTATTATCCCAAAAGTCTTGGCAATCATTGAGATGTTTCTTAGCAAAATTGAGATGAGCCCTAATGTTCTTTTTGCTTAACAGTGGTTTGCGTCTTGGAAATCTGCCATGCAGGCCGTTTTTGCCCAGTCTCTTTCTTATGGTGGAGTCGTGAACACTGACCTTAATTGAGGCAAGTGAGGCCTGCAGTTCTTTAGACGTTGTCCTGGGGTCTTTTGTGACCTCTCAGATGAGTCGTCTCTGCGCTCTTGGGGTAATTTTGGTCGGCCGGCCACTCCTGGGAAGGTTCACCACTGTTCCATGTTTTTGCCATTTGTGGATAATGGCTCTCACTGTGGTTCGCTGGAGTCCCAAAGCTTTAGAAATGGCTTTATAACCTTTACCAGACTGATAGATCTCAATTACTTCTGTTCTCATTTGTTCCTGAATTTCTTTGGATCTTGGCATGATGTCTAGCTTTTGAGGTGCTTTTGGTCTACTTCTCTGTGTCAGGCAGCTCCTATTTAAGTGATTTCTTGATTGAAACAGGTGTGGCAGTAATCAGGCCTGGGGGTGGCTATGGAAATTGAACTCAGGTGTGATACACCACAGTTAGGTTATTTTTTAACAAGGGGGCAATTACTTTTTCACACAGGGCCATGTAGGTTTGGATTTTTTTTCTCCCTAAATAATAAAAGCCATCATTTAAAAACTGCATTTTGTGCTTACTTGTGTTATATTTGACTAATGGTTACATGTGTTTGATGATCAGAAACATTTTGTGTGACAAACATGCAAAAGAATAAGAAATCAGGAAGGGGCAAATAGTTTTTCACACCACTGTATAACCTCATGAAATCAGATGTAGTAAAAGACAAGCAGGAGTTAAATTACAATTTAAACAATGTATTATTGATAATATTCATAAATAATAACAATATGAAAAGTACATTTGAATATTGGCAACTATACAATCTGATAAACGGTGATGTGTAGTTTCAGGCGGCACACAGACTTGTTAATTATTTAAAATGTCCCTAGTTAAGGCATCATTGGTGGTCAGCTTTCTTTAGAACAGGCTGCATGCCTGTCTCAATATGGCTGCCGAGCTGTGTTCTCATTGTGTTGTCCTTTTCAGTTCATGGTGTGTGAGATGGTCATTCATCAGTTTGGTAAGAGAGAGAGAGTGAGGTACTGAGCAAATTTATAGGTTTTCTGTCCAACCCCTAGAGCCAATAGGACGTCATAGTTCTTAAAGGCTTCTGATACAAGCCAATTCCAAACAGCCATACTTCAGACTAATGGAGTGATAAAACATCTTCACATCTCCCACCCAAACCATGTGTTAAGATAAAGCTTGGCAGTTTAGGCAGCCTGGTTTTGTGTGGGGTTTGACAGAGAGACTTTAGCAGAGATACATTTACCAAACTTGTTTGAGGCACTTCCCTCCCAACCCTATCATAAAATTCAAAGAGACCCATTCCTAAAAGGCGGGGGTAAACATGAATGCTTCTCACTAATGTAACACTAATATTACACTGCTTTGCCTAAGTTACAAATAAAGACATACAAAATATTTATCAAGTTGTAAGCAAAATTTCATATCACAACACTTAATTCGTTACACATTAGAAAGAAAAATAATGCATGGATTTGAAATGTAACCATTCATAATTAATAATGGAAAATGTACTTATTTATTATAGTAGCTTAGGTGAGAAATATTGAACTTCTACGTAATAAATTTCCTGCTTTTAAAAGAACACAGTGTATTGGCATCTAGTCTCAAGAGATCTAAACTTTGCTAATAATGATCCCAACAAATTGCTGAACTTTCCCTCTACTCCCTTTCCCCAACTCTGAACGTTTTCTAGAACTGTGTTTATACTGGCAGGACAGACTTATTCCTACTCTCTGTTTCAGTTCCCTTGTGACCCATCTACTGATCAAAATCATTTTATCTTGCTATGATAGCACAGACTAGTCAGGGGATAGTGAAGAAGATATAATTGGTCTTTGTGTTGTGCCATTTTATTTTGTCAATCCAAACTGCATTTCCCTGAATACAGATATGACATGATCCAATCACATTTGCTGTTATACTTAAGCAAAAAATCAATGTCATTCACTAGCACTATCATATTATACAGTTATATACATTATGTACAATATGTCTTATAAGTTAGTGTATATTCAAGATGGAACCAAAGTTAATGCTTCTTTTTTCTTTATTATTGTTTTATACAAGAACAAATTTGAGTGAACACTGAGAGAAAGATTCTACTCCCACTCGATAGAGAGGCAGAACTTTATTTGTTCCCAGGGAAAAATTTGGCTTCTTTACAGAAGTTATTTAGCTAGCTAGCTGGTTAGATAGACAGACAGATAGATAGATACTGTAATCTGAATACAGAATGACTAAAAATGAAGAAAATTTAAGAGAAAAACATCTGACTTGTTTGTCACAGTCACAGTGAAGCATTATGCAGGTCTTGTTGGCAAAAAGGAGCTCCAGTATCATTTCTTGCCACACTTCCACTGAATAATTCACTGGCCGAAAGCATTCAATGTTAGTGAGTCAGAAAGAAGATGTGCAATATTGTTCATAATGACATTCAGTTTGGTTTTAATTTTCTTCTTTGCTACTACCTCCAAGGAGTCCAGAGTGCATCCCATAACTGAGCCTGCCTTTTTAATTAGCTTGTTGATTCAGTGGGCCTCTGTTGAAATGATATTACCAGTCCAGCACACCACAGCATAGAAAATCGCACTGGCTATCACATATTTGTAGAAGACTAGGGGGCTATGCCCCCTGCTCGCTTCGCTCGTCAACCCCCAGTTCAATGTAACATTTTCATCGGTGATATTTAAAGGTAAGTTAAATGTTTTGTGAGCTGTTTTACCGTATGGAAGAAGAATTGCTGCTATACCTGTCCATGCTATCGATGTAATGTTTTTGAATAGCTGTTTGCAATGATGGAGTAAACATTTATACAAAAATGTTTTCCCTATTCCGCCTGGTCCATCTATGAAGAATAATCGCTGTTTAATTTTTCCGAGGACACTTTTTTGAATTGTGTCAAAAATGGATCTTTGATCATTATTTAATTGTGTGTACATTTTCTGATATATTTTTCTATGGTCTTCCACTGTTACATCTTCGTCTGCTTTTATCTCTTTACCTCTGATAGCATCAACTTCCCCTGTCATAATTAAGTATACGAAGAAGTGTCTTAATTTGTCAGGCATCATTACAGACGTGGCATCAGACATCATTTCATACATATAGTCGTCCAATTTACATAATCCAGCTGCTCGAGCCGCTTCTTGAAAGGTACCGTACATATTTCCATCTATAGTTAGAACATCTTTATACGACGTTGCACCTTTCGATTCTCGTAACAACAATTTTAAGTGAAAGCGTTCGCTATCTTTTGGTGATACAATATTTAATCATGCAGCACTTTTGCAATTAATTTTTCTTGGATGCCACATTCCTTTTTGTTTTTGCCACGTGTAATGTTGAGGAATTTGCGCATACGTATATGCCTTTGCATTTACATCTTTTTAATTTAGTTTGAAATAAGCCAATATTTTTTTTTTTGCTACTTGTAAAGCATCTGCTTCTTTGCCTTCTTCTGTCCTGGTAAATGAATCGTTAATAATTCTACAAAATGACTTCAACTGTGCATTGGTAATTCCATTAAGTGCCACCCGCTTTCCATTGCACTAACGTATCGAGTATCTAAATACACTTGAACTTCGTTCTGTGCTTGTTCTTTCGATAAAGTTACGCGTATTGTGCCCTTTATGAATGTACTTGTAGATGTACTTAATACTCATCACTGATACACAATACTAAACATTAATATGACAATCGAATCTTTTTAGCAAATACGGGTTATATGGTACAATCATTGAATTATTGATCATCACAATATTTCAATCTTTCCTTTCGTGATAAGTGTGTTGTTCGTGACGATTATCTCTTCGGCGATAATCTGGAAAGCCAGCCTTAGTCATATCTGTTGTTTGAACATAAGCTTTTGGAAATTATATTTAAACACTTTTTTCTTTTGAGTCCCAACATGATGAATCTTTTAAATGAGGTCCGTGAGACATGTGTTTAATGACTTTGTACCATAATTCAGGATTGGTTTCTCTGTTTGGAATTTCAGCACAGACAAAACGATCTACATCATAAGCAGTTAATAATTTTTTTTTATGTAAAGTAACCAATAAATGCATGTGAGATAAACCCTGTTTTTGAAATTCAATTGTGTAAATGTATGCTCGTATTTGACCAAATACAATTTCAAGTTCTTTCAATAAAATTAAGACTTTCTGAAAAAAAATCTACATACGACAGTCAGAATATCCAGAGCCGATGTAGCTTGTGGTATTGTTTTCAAGAATCTCCAGATTTCTGGCCATTGTGGATTGCACGTCATTGTAATAAATAAATCTGGCCAACCGATAGTTCTGGATATTGCCATTGCATCATGATATATCCGCTGCAATGCTCTTGGACTACCTTGATACGATGATGGTAATATTACTGCTTTACCTATTTTGAATTTGTCTGAACTATTGATATTTGAATTTTGAACGTGATCAATGAGTCCTTGCATATGTTCTGTTCTAAGTTTTGCTTGATTCGATTTAATAAAGAAAAGACGTTTAGCTTCGGCTTTTAGATACGCATTAATAATGTAATGTTGCGTTAGACGTTGAGATGACAGAAGTGGGTTAAATACATTGGAACGACGTATCGCTAATTTTTCCTCAAAATATTGTGTTGCCGTTATTTGTTTTTCTGAATTCATGTGTTTCATATTGTATGACCATCCTGTTTCTCCATCTGGGAAAAGCAAGGGAAAGAGTAATGGATTGGAATGTGGTGAATTATTAGACAGAAATGTTGATTCATGTTCTGCTTTCAGATAAAAACGAATATCTACTGTGTTTTTGATATTTCCGTCTTTCGAAACTATTATCGTTGATAACTCGTCACATGTTGGTTTATTATATATGCGTGCGTGATCTTTCTGATTCATATAGAAATACAAGAAAACTTCTTTGTCCGTATTTTGTCCTTACACACAGAAAAATCCAGATGTAGGAATCTGTGCGTTCGGCAACTTCTGTGTTCTTCCGCTACATAAATCCCGGTCAGCATGAAAAGTAACTCTCATGCACGCGCGTGCTGTCCCGCCTCAACTCCTCCCAGAATTATGCCTCTTTGAATATGCAAATCAATATAAATAGCCCTTAAGGCTCAGCCTTCTGTGAAAAGACAATGGGAAAAGCACGGGGGAAAATAGAAGAATTTCAGCGAATACCAAGTGGAGGCAAAGGAAAAACATACTATTTGTTGATTTAAACAGTGGTATAATCAACAAAAGGAAGATGATCGAGTGACATAGCGTGTTGGAGAAACTTGAAAGCTCAAGTTCACAAAGTCGCACAGTGCCGGAAATAAAAAAGAAGTTGTCAGATATCAAAGTTGCCGTGAAAAGGCGAGTCGTAGCCCACCATCTGAGTGTCATATGAAAGCTTATTAGGGTACAGAGAAAAAAAAAGGCACACAGTGGGAAAAAGCATGAAATGTCAACTTCAATCTCGAAATGTAGTTTATTTTGTCATTAAAGTAGAACATCATAAACTTCATCTTAAAATCATTTAATTAACCAGTTTCTCAAATCAAATCATAATTAAAGTAGCACGTTAAATGCTTTGTTTTGTATATGATCTTCTATGTGCTGCATGTGTGTGAATCACTACGTGCTTCTTAAACCAGCTCTCTTCCTCCGACAGGACACAGAATCCATTACATTCGTGATATTACAGCCCTCTGAATAACTAAAATACTGAGATGTATATGTGATATCATTTTCATGATGATAGGAGTTAAAGCACGTTATTAAACATGGATTTCACGGCGCAGTGATTGCGCGCGACCTTCGGTGAAATTATTTATTGCAGCAGTACTCATAGGCGGCTCTAGGCTCGTGGTGGCCCTGGGCAGAGAAAGAATCAGTGGCCCCTTCGCCAATGTCAATATGGTATCTTATGCACAGTGGATGGCCACGTTCATTGCGGACACTGCATAGCCGCCTCGTGCTTATGACACAATCGTTTAACTTTTGTCGAAATTTGCCACTACGTTTTTAGCTATGTCATTATTTTCTCTTTCTGTTTTACATTCAATATACGTTGCCGTGTCCGCCCCTGCAGTACTGTCTCTTTCAAACGTACTAACCTACAATTCCTGTCCTTGCTTTTCTTTCTCTAAGTAACCGATTGCCACACAATCAGCTCTGTAATAGACGTTAAGCCATCTGTAAGCTTAGAGCGCCGATTCTTCAAAACTTTTAAGGAACATTAATTATTCTATCCTTCACACCAGTCCCAGTGAAGCATACAGTGCGGGGCAGGAACAACCTTTAATTATTAACAATATAGATTATTTAAATGTTTTATCTGTATAATATAATAAACATATTTTGCTGCATTTCATCTTAAAAATGATATCGTCATCATATGTAAATACGCGCTTTATAAAGTGGCTCTGGTTGTGCAATATTATAACTGTAGTGCAAGTTTACAGTGAGGTAATTCTACTTATAAGTACAGATAGTTCTACAAGGAGCACTTGATTGAGTGTGTTTAGAGCTCTTGGGATGAAACTCTTTCTGAACAGCGATATTCGAACAGGAAAGGTTTGAAGCGTTTGCCATGTGAGAAGCAGTTCAAAATAGGAAGCATGGCTGAGGCAGCGTGTGCTTGATGCTGTATACCGATAATTCTCTTTCCGATCAGCTGCTCCGAGTGATGCAGTGAGAGTAATATGGAAAAAGATGATCCGCTGTGGCAACCCCTAACGGGAGCAGCTGAAAGAAGTAAAATAAGGTGCAGTTAGAGTAACAACGCTAAAGCAGCTATGGTATTTGGAATAGTTTGACCATTCCGTGGACCATTATATTGTTACTGGTTAATTACAATCAGATGCATTAAACTAATAAACAATATGCAGTTAATTTCAGTGTATTTATAAAGCCGCGTCAGGAAAAGAAAGGATAACCACACAGGAACAGTAGCACTGCTTTGACACTGGGTGCCGCCAGTCTGCAAAACTGAGCGGAGAACTTGCGTACAACAGGGTATGAGGTACTGTGGAAATGTGCGTGGCTTTACGCCAAGTTTAGGTTTTATACATCGCGATTTGAACGCAACATTTCTGTGCGTACACACCATTTATACATGAGGCCCCTGGTTTGTGGTAATTATTTTCCCTTTTTTTGAGTAATAATTTCCATTTATTTGAGCTACTGCGATCTTTACTTTCTTTTTTTTATACTTTCTAATTTTCCTACTTTCATATCTTTAACTTTCTCCACATGTGTATCGCGCCAACGTTTTTTATTTGAGCCTTCCACTGCTTTCATAATCTCTAACCTGCTGTGCATGTGTATAGCGCCAACGTCCGGATTGGACCTGCTTTTTTTTTTCAGTTCCACTTGTTCCGGGCTGATAATTACTTATTATTACTTTCACACTCTCTAACCTGCTCTGTATGTTAATAGTGGCAACTATTAACTATTTTCAATTTCACTTGTTCCTGGCTGGTAATTACTTTCCTTATTTTCTGAATTTGCACCTAGATTATTCTTTTTCTTTTTTGTCTCTCCAACGCTCTTTCTTCTTCATTTAGTCATCTACGTTTCATTTATAGCGTATTCTCCTTATACGCTTTATATGCGCTGAGAGCCCTGGATCTGTGTGTGGTCAAAGCATTTGTGCGAGTGATGGTTTTCTCTTCATGGTCTTATTTGATATTGCCTGTAAGTAGGATGTGTCTTGCAAGAATCTCATGTTCTATGTCTCCACGAGACGTTTCTGGGTCAATCTCTTGGCACAAAGTCTCATGTTTACGGTTCCCGTGTGATGCTCCGTGGCCATTCTCTTTCATCTCTCTGGTTTTTTAAGTGTCTTCCATGATCTTAACGTGAAGATCACGTATCGTCTCCTAGTCATTCCCTCCCACAGGATTTTTTTGTAATGGAGAGATATGTGGGATGTCACTACCCTAATTAAAGAAACACAGTTCCTCTGTGCTATGAGACCAGTCCAGCTTATCATTGATATGGACCCCCAAATACCTATAGGAGTGTACTACCTCTAAATCCATTCCCTGAATAGTGACTGGACATACAGGCATTTTGGTGTGGCTAAAGTCAATTACCAGTTTCTTGGTTTTCCTAATGTTGATTTGAAGAAAATTCTTTCTGTATCAAGAAACCAAGTTCTCTGTTTGACTCCTATACTCTGTCTAGTTCCCTTTATCAATACACCTCATAAGTGTAGAATCATCTGAAATTTTGTACAAGTGACATAAACTAATGTTATATTTATTAGTATCAGGTGCCACCGAGAGTGGCAGCCATTCCAGCAGCTCCATGTATGACTTTATTTTTCTACCCTTTTCTCTATTTTTCTCTATTTCACTGATCACTCCTACCACTTTCTTTTATGTGGACTCGTTCCCTGGACACTTTTTACTACTTTTACTACTTGGACATGGATTTTTACACGCCAAGACTCATCTATTTAAATAGTCAACTTCAAGCGCTGAGAACAAATGCCCACGCCGGTGTGGTTCCCTATTTACCTGACGAGATAAGAAGGCGGTATCATGGCAGCCTGTGCTAAGATAAAGGCCAAGGGTCTAGCGAGAAAGTGGCGCTACAAACCTTTGGTGCCTTCTGTTATCCTGGGAAATGTGAACTCACTACCAAATAAGATTGATGAACTGGCTGTGCTGGTGAAAAATGTCAGGACCTACAGAGAATGCAGTTTGCTGTGTTTTAGTGAAACGTGGCTAACAACTAACATCCCAGATGCTAACGTGGAGCTACCCGGGTTTAGCACAGTTAGAGCGGACAGAGACGCAAGTAACTGTGGGAAGCAGAAAGGAGGGAGAGTCGCTCTCTATGTCAATACAAGGTGGTGCAACTCTGGACATGTAAACGTTAAAATCTCCACTTGCTGCAGGGACATCGAACTGTTGGCCATGAGTTTGTGTCCCTATTACTTGCCCAGAAAGTTTGGACACACCATTGTTTTTATTGTTTACATCCCTTCTCGGGCGGACGTGGCAATAGCGGGTGACGTCATCTATTCCGTGGTTGCTAAGTTACAAACACAGCACCCTGAGGCGCTTGTGCTAATCGCTGGAGACTTTAACCATGTGACACTGGACAAAACATTACCTGCCTTCTCCCAGTATATGGATTGTAACACCCGGGGAAATAGGACTATCGACCTACTGTTTGCAAACGTTAAAGACGCATACACCGCCACCCTGCTGCCTGCGCTTGGGAAAGCAGATCATAACCTGGTTCTGCTTCGGCCTCACTACAAACCAAGAGTGAGGGAGCTACCTACAACCACACGCTTATTCGGGAAGTGGTCCCTTGAGGCAGAGCAGGCTCTGAGAGACTGCTTTGGAACTACGGATTGGGATATCCTGCAGGGGTCACATAGTGAAAACATTGAGGAGGTTGTTGAGTGCACTACTGACTACATCAACTTCTGTATGGACATTGTAGTTCCAGTAAGAACAGTACGCTGCTATGCTAACAACAAGCCATGGATTACAAGTGACATCAAGGACCTTTTGAACTAGAAGAAAAGGGCTTTTAAAAGCGATGATCAGCATGAGCTCAAGCACGTGCAGAAGGAACTCTGAGTCCAGCTCAGGGCGGCGTAGGAGCAGTACAGGAGCAAGCTGGAGCAGAAGTTGCAGAATAACAGCATGAAGGAAGTGTGGGATGGGATGAAGATCATCACTGGCTGCAGCTCGAAGCGGGGTGCCACCAGTGAGAGAGACGTGGAGAGAGCAAACCAGATGAACAACTTCTTCAACAGGTTTGACCACCCTAACCCACTCTCACCTCAGAGTACAGCACCCTCCACCCATCCTTCTGCTCATACCAGCATAGGAGAGAGTTTCCCCCAACCCACAATTACAGCAGCCCAGGTAAGCAGAGAGCTGAGGAGACTTTGTGCCAGCAAAGCAGCGGGTCCAGATGGAGTATCGCCACGACAGCTGAAGGCCTGTGTGCTGGAGCTGGGGAGTCCTCTACAGCACATCTTCAACCTGAGCCTGGAACAGGGGCGAGTCCCAAGGCTTTGGAAAACATCTTGCATCACCACAGTCCCAAAGGTATCACGTTCTAGTGAGCTGAACGACTTCTGGCCTTTCGCTCTGACGTCACGTGATGAAGACCATGGAGTGGCTGCTGCTTCACCACCTGAGGCCGCAGGTCCACCACGCCTTCGACCCTCTGCAGTTCGCATACCAGGAGAAGGTGGGAGCGGAGGATGCCATCATCTACTGTATATGCTACACCGATCCCTCTCCCACTTGGACAGAGGCAGTGGTGCTGTAAGAATTATGTTTCTGGACTTCTCTAGCGCCTTCAACACCATTCAACCTGACAGAGCTGACAGAGATGGGAGTATATTCATACCTGGTAGCATGGATCGTGGACTATCTTAAAGATAGACCTCAGTATGTGCTTCTCGGGAACTGCAGCTCTGACATTGTTGTCAGCAACACAGGAGCGCTGCAGGGGACTGTACTTTCTCCAGTCCTGTTCAGCCTATATATGTCAGACTTCCAATATAACTCGGAATCCTGCCACGTGCAAAAGTTTGCAGACGACACTGCTATCATGGTCTGCATCAGGAGTGGGCAGGAGGCGGAGTAAAGGAAACTAATCAATGACTTTCTTAAATGGTGTGACTTAAACCACCAGCAAAACTAAGGAGCTGGTGGTGGATTTTAGGAGGCCTAGGCCCCTCATGAACCCCGTGATCATCAGAGGTGACTGTGTGCAGAGGGTGCAGACCTATAAATACCTGGGAGTGCAGCTGGATGATAAGTTCTGATGCTCTGTGTAAGAAAGGACAGAGCCGACTATACTTCCTTAGAAGGCTGGCGTCCTTCAACATCTGCAATAAGATGCTGCAGATGTTCTATCAGACGGTTGTGGTGAGCGCCCTCTTCTACACGGTGGTATGCTGGGGAGGCAGCATAAAGAAGAGGGTTGCCTCACACCTAGACAAACTGGTGAGGAAGGCAGGCTCTATTGTAGACATCTATCTGTCTGTCTAGTCCTTGTGGTACTCCAGTGTTGCTAATATCCATATCAGAAACATAGTACTTGAGTCTTACAGACTGCAGTCTGTCTGACAGGTAGTCCATTATCCAGGTGTGACACCCCGTGTAGTGGGAATTAGAATCACCAGCCTACACTCTAGGTGTCTAGTATGTGGGACCGAGCGTGACCAGGATGATGGTGTAAGACAGGGAGACACGGACACAAAAAGGGTTGGGTTTTTTGAAAAATAAAGTGAGGTTTTATTTACAGGTGCACTTAAAGAAAAATCAAAAATGTCCTGTGGAATTTATATATATATATATTAATACACAGTCCAATACCACAAAGGACACACAAAAAAAGTAATTAAATGGAGCCCAAAATGACTATATACAGTATTTACAGTGCTTCCTGAAAGTCCCAAAAGAAAAAGAATACTGCACACAAACTAGTGGAATCCATATACTGTATATATACACAAAAGCAAAATGTGAAGCTGTCTTCCTCCACAGTGATCCAAGTCAGGAAGCCGCTCCTCCAAACAGTGTATAATACAGTATTCACTCAATAATATACAAAATACAGAAAAAAAAAGTGTATATACAAAAATAAACAGTGCACCACTAACCACAACCCAATAAATACCTCCACCAAAGTTAATCGAGAGATATTTATATGAAAAAAATATTTACAAAAACAAAGCACAAGCCGTAATGCTTGGTAACTTCTAAAACGCAAATCTACCAAATACAGTACCTTCCTCCAAGACGAACTATAGTCAGAAAAGACCCCCTCTAGAGGCCATGATTCCCTTTTGTATTTGGCGCCACTGCGCCGACCAATTAAACAGCCGTACGTCATCCCTCCTGGGGCACGCGATGACATAACGCGTTTGCGAAAAGCGGCGTCTACTATCTCACATAATTACTATAAAAATCGAGCAGCCGGCGAGCGCGCGCGTATAGCTGTGCCGGCTTTCCAGATGCAGACTGCACTTCATGCCTTAAGTTAAAGTAAGCACTTTCTAATTTTTTTTCCTCCTTCCCCTGAGCTACAGCTCAGACAACTACGAACACGGGATCCCTATGCTAACCCAGGTTAACTAATATTGAGGCGCTTCGTATTTTTTTTTTTTGCTCCTTTAGAGTTATGATGTTGCGGGAGCCACACGCAAGAGTGGAGGACCGACAATGCCATCCCGGCCGGTCAATGGCAAGGCTGTCTCTCCCGTCTACATGAGACCCACCGCGACGCTCCCCAAAAAGGCGCTCATATCGTCAGCGAAGACGTCTGTCAGCACTTATATAAAAGAAAAAGGCACGTTTCCTTTCTTTATATCTTTTTGTCCTAAACAAATGCCTCACTCTTAACACTACAGAGAACACTTAACTAATTTTATTTAATTACTGGTAATGCCAGTAAGGCACATTACCACACCTGTATATCTCTGAGTTTACCCCATTAATAGGAATGGCTGGATGGTACTGAAGGCACTAAGGAAATCAAAAAACATAATCCTCACAGTGCTGTTAACTTCATTCAGGTGAGAATAAACTTTGTGGAATAGACAGATAATTACATCCTCCACTCCCATCTTTGTCCAATAGGAAAACTGAACTGGGTCCAAGTGGTCTACCACAAGACTACTCATATAGTCCAGGACCAGCCTTTCAAAAGTCTTCATGATGTGATACACAAGTGCCACTTGTCTGTAATCATTAGATAAAGAGATGCCTGCCTTCTTTGGGACAGAAACCAGGTTGAAAGCATGCGCTGATAGTACAGGAACAATGCAGGATGTTTTCCACAGCAGCGGCAGTTTCTGGAGACTTGAGGACAACATGTGGTAGAAATTTAACATCTTATGAAAGAAAGAAACATCACCTAATAAGACAAGTCAGTTATCGGGCAGGAGAAAAGCTGTTCATTGTATCTTTTATTTCCTTCTCAGCAAAATGCCTTAGAGGGAGCA
The DNA here is from genome assembly GCA_026402145.1 of Polypterus bichir lapradei. NCBI lineage: Eukaryota > Metazoa > Chordata > Cladistia > Polypteriformes > Polypteridae > Polypterus > Polypterus bichir. The sequence continues at coordinate 32,221,698 of JANRMT010062806.1, read as the reverse complement.
TTCTTCAAGAGCAGTCTGTTACAGCATGGACAGAATGATCAGAGAAACAAAGAATAGAGGTTAATTTTATAAACTATTGAATTTAAATACAATGTCAATCAATGCATACATTTTATTCTGATTAGTTCATTGGATTACACCCAAATGATTTATATACTGTAAAATTGTGTTAAGGTCTGTATGCCCCTTACACTTGTCAAGTTCGTTATTGGATTGGTCTACTCCTGCACCCTAAATAATAACACACACATACATAGATATACACATACACTCAGACCCTAACCACAACAGTGCCCTATGAATAACACACACAGAGCTAGTTAAATCCCTTAATAAACCTCGCAGCACAGAAGTAATGGCAAATCTCTGGCTGCACCAGGTGCTCAAAGAAATCTGGCTTATTCCTTCAATCACTCTAGACATTAAGACAAAGCATAGAAAGATGAAAACAAGTTAATATTTATTAAAAACAATAATAAGCAATAGAAAATAAGATCTATAGTAAAGTCTGGATAAATAGTCTTAAAAAAGCTTACTGAAAGGAATCAGTGATGTCAAGGATGAATGTCCCAGGGTGGCATTTGATTTAAAAATCGATATTCATGAAAATGCTGTTAACTGACGATCGGATGAAAACTGGTCACACATATCTTTGTTTTCTCTTCTGACGTCACTCTTCCGTCGTCACTGTTTCTCTTTTGACGTTGCTTTCAGACGAGGCATATTTATTATAAAATTTCATGCCGTGGTTTCACAACACATGATTGTTGCAAAGCACCTGATGGCCTTGCTGTCAATATGATGGATGAATTTTGCTCCCCAAATAATAAAGTTTTTTGATGTTAATTAAGCTATCCGCATGTCTTCCTTTCCCAGGCTGTAAGCAAAATTATTTGTCGCAGATGTCTATCCTTAAAGTAATCAATAGCCTGAGGTATCAGTAAGTCTTCCTTTTCCAGACTGTAAAACCAAATTAGCACTATGTTGTGAACAACTTTTATAAAAGTGAGGGAAGAGGATATGCCTTTTATATTATAATTCCTATACAAGAGTCCTGCATCTGAATTCATCTTGTTGGGATTGAACAAAATATAATAAAAATATAGAGAATAATTTGTAGATTTAATACACCATAACAGAAATCCATCCATCCATTTTCCAACCCGCTGAATCCGAACACAGGGTCACGGGGGTCTGCTGGAGCCAATCCAAGCCAACACAGGAACAAATCCCGAGCAGGATGCCAACCCACCACAGGACACACACAAACACACCAAGCACACACTAGGGCCAATTTAGAATCACCAATCCACCTAACCTGCATGTCTTTGGACTGTGGGAGGAAGCCGGAGCGCCTGGAGGAAACCCACGCAGACACATGGAGAACATGCAAACTCCACACAGGGAGGTCCCGGGAGGCGAACCTGGGTCTCCTAACTGCAAGGCAGCAGCGCTACCTCTGCGCCACCCATAACAGAAATTAAAGTCTGTTATATTCTGGTTCTTCTTATACATTTGAGTTGAGGCACAACCCTTGAAATTTCTGTGCATATAACAACTATCCTTTCGGTTTCTTTACAGGACATCTGCTGATTTCTTAGTCGTCATCTCTTAGTCATCTTTGAGTAAATTATGTTGTTCGCTTGACCTGTATCTGGTTTCCCAATACACCTGCAAAGGTTTCCGACATTTATTAACCCTTTATGCTATTTCTTTAAGATGAATGCTATGCTACCCTAAAATTATTCTTCCACAAACACAAAGCTGGTCAACATGGCCCTTAAGGACTCAAGGACTTAGTCTATCTGTCCCACAGCTTTTCCTGTGTATAGCTTCCTCAGTTATCTCCTTACTTGGTCTTCTAATATGGACAGTTTATACCGATTGTCAGAAGTAGACTCATTGGTGGTCACTTCAGTTGATGTGGTAGGCGTTTTTGATGTAATAGGGATTGTTTTTGGGACTAGTCATTGCAAGAAGGTGGCAGTGTTTTCAGGGTGATAGCTTTGTCTACATTCCCTGCTTCAGTCCAGTAATTATACACCGTCTTTTCCAGACATCCTTCATGTGAGTTTGTTTTTCAATTTTAGCTTTGTAAGCTACCTTTCCTTCACTCAGCTTTTCTTTAGCACATGCTGTACGTCCATCAGAGCATCTTCATCACCAGATTTGAATGGTGTGTTTTTATCATTTAGGAGGCCTTTTAGCTCCTTAGTAATCCAGGGTTGGCTGTTTAGAAAGTAGTGCAATGTCCTTAAGAGTAACACAGTGTCAAATAAAAAAATTAATATAGTCTGTGATGTGGTGGCTGAATTCCCTCAATATCATTCCGATGTGACTCACACATCATTTTCCACCCTGGTGGTAACAGGCTGCTATCTAATAACAAGCTTGTAGCTGGGAATACAAAGCATCAGATTGTAGTCAGATCTGCCCAAAGATGCCAGTAGTTTACACTTAAAGGCATCTTTAACATTTGAACACAGCGGGATCCATTTATTATTTCCTCAAGGAGAACCGATCACAAACCAATAGAAATTTGTCATTGTTCCTTCCAAAGTCACATAGTTGAAATCACCACATATTACAACTGCAGGTTCATAGTGAGTCATCATTAACATGTTGGTGACATAATGAATCATTTCAATTTCTAGGTCCCCATTTGTGGAGGAAGGAATATAAATATTAGTAAGGATGATGTCATTTATCTCCCCAGACAAATACCATGGACGAATTCCAGCAGCCAGAATAACAATATCTAAATTACAAACTGTATTGTTAAATGTAATATGCTCTCTTTTGCACCATTCCTCATTCACATAGATGACCAGTCCTCCTCTTGTCTTTTTTTCCACACACCACTGGGTCTCTGTCTACTCGAACAAGATAAAATCCGTCCAACATTAAAACAGTGTCAGGTTTATCAGGTATATCAAGTAATAAGCCAGCTCTCCTTAAAGCACAAAATACCACTCCACTGTAAACTGTGCTCCATGATACGCTATAAGCACTGACAGTTCATATTTCTTATTTAACAGTAATCAGACATTGCTCATTACAATGGATTGCATGCCAGTTCTAAAACCTTTTTACTTTGCTTTTACTATTGCGCCAGTGTGTTGCCCTTTCTGTCTTTGGACAAACAGCTCCTGTGGTAAAATGAAACTAAGCAGCTTAGGTGCTCTTAACGACTGTGCAGACATAAGGCAGCATTCTGGTCTACTTCACAACTCCACCCAAGTTTGCAGTCCGTTTGAAGTACAGTCAAGACAAGTTTGCGTGCATTGCGGTTAGTCTGTAAATTTAAAATTTATTTTAAATCAATTTATTCGATATCTAGTAGCAAAATTCAGTGACAAGCCAGAAGCCGGACCAATTCTAATCTTAAATATGACTATCAACTAGTAAAACAAGTTCAGAAACTAAAGAAAAACAGTTTAAAATACTGAGCATCTATAAAAAGGCTGCAGATTGCACACCTCCTAGAAGTTAGTAGTAGTGGGTTTTTTTTTTCCAAAAATTAGCCAGCTTAGCTTGTCACAGAAAAATGTTACTTAGTTGACAACTTCTTTTCATTTTTTCCTGAAGATATCTATCCCTACTATAAAAATAATATCTGAAAATAAAATTCCAAGTTTTCAAACCAACATACAAAGAAAATGGAATAGAGGTATCAGTCTCCTGTACTGTAGGAATTAATAAACATATTTCTTTATATTACAGAAAGTACAGTTATCAATAGTATATTTATATTACAATTATCAATAGTAGTGGGCCCAATAGGTTTTAAAAACCAGTTACTGGAAACTGCCACATGCAGAATCCTCCACTGTACATTGCCAGTTCTTTTTTCTTTGGGGGTTTATAGAAACTTCTTCATTCTGCAATAGTCTTATCATCTACAGTGGTGCTTGAAAGTTTGTGAATCCTTTAGAATGTTCTATATTTCTGCATAAATATGACCTAAAACATCATCAGATTTTCACTCAAGTCCTAAAAGTAGATAAAGAGAAACCAGTTAAACAAATGAGACAAAAATATTACACTTGGTCATTTATTTATTAAGGAAAATGATTGAATACAGTAATCCCTCGCTATATCGCGCTTCGACTTTCGTGGCTTCACTCCATCACGGATTTTGATTTGGTTCGCGGATTTCTGCGGACAATGGGTCTTTTAATTTAAAGTACATGCTTCCTCAGTTTGTTTGCCCAGTTGATTTCGTACAAGGGACGCTATTGGTGGATGGCTTAGAAGCTACCCAATCAGAGCATGTATTACATATTAACTAAAACTCCTCAATGATATAAGATATGCTTCCCGCGCGGTGCTTGATTGTTTGCTTTTCTCGTTCTCTCTCACTCTCTCTGCCTGACGGAGGGGGTGTGAGCAGAGGGGCTGTTTGCACAGAGGCTGTTTGCCTAGAGGATACGGACGCTCCTCTACAAAATGCCGCTTTATCGCGGTGCATCGGCATACTTAAAAGCACGTATTGATTTTTTGATTGTTTGCTTTTCTTAGCGAGCACTCTCTCTCTGACATTCTCTGCTCCTGACGGCGCTCCTTTGAAGAGAAGATATGTTTGCATTCTTTTAATTGTGAGAAAGAACTGCCATCTCTGTCTTGTCATGGAGCACAGTTTAAACTTTTGACTAAAGGGTGTTATTTCATGTCTAGAGGGCTCTAATAATGTTAACAGTGTGGGAGAGTTTATAAGGGCTTAAAATATATAAAAATAACAATACAAACATATGGTTTCTACTTCGCGGATTTTCACCTATCGCGGGGGGGTCTGGTTGCGTTCCAGACCCCCCCGCGATCGAGGAGGGATTACTGTATTACATATTTGTGAGTGGCAAAAGTATGTGAACCTTTGCTTTCAGTATCTGGTGTGACCCCCCCTTTGCAGCAATAACTGCAACTAAACATTTCTTGTAAATTTTGGTCATTCCTGCACACCGGCTTGGAGGAATTTTAGCCCATTCCTCCGTACAGAACAGCTTCAACTCTGGGTTGTTGGTGGGTTTCCTCACATTAACTGTACGCTTCAGGTCCTTCCACAACATTTCGATTGGATTAAGGTCAGGACTTTGACTTGGTCATTCCAAAACATTAACTTTATTCTCCTTTAACCATTCTTTGGTAGAAGGACTTGTGTGCTTAGGGTCGTTGTCTTGCTGCATGACCCACCTTCTCTTGAGATTCAGTTCATGGACAGATGTCCTGACATTTTCCTTTAGAATTCTCTGATATAATTTAGAATTCATTTTTCCATCAATGAAGGCAAGCCGTCCTGGCCCAGATGCAGAAAAACAGGCCCAAACCATGATACTACCACCACCATGTTTCACAGATGGGATAAGGTTCTTATGCTGGAATGCAGTGTTTTCCTTTCTGCAAACATAACACTTTTCATTTAAACAAAAAAGTTCTATTTTGGTCTCATCCGTCCACAAAACATTCTTCCAATAGCCTTCTGGTTTGTCCACGTGATCTTTAGCAAACTGCAGACGAGCAGCAATTTTTTTCAGAGAGCAGTGGCTTTCTCCTTGCAACCCTGCCATGCACACCATTGTTGTTCAGTGTTCTCCTGATGGTGGACTCATGAACATGAACATTAGCCAATGTGAGAGAGGCCTTCAGTTGCTTAGAAGTTACCCTGGGGTCCTTTGTGACCTTGCCAACTATTACACGCCTTGCTCTTGTAGTGATCTTTGTTGGTCGACAGCTCCTGGGGAGACTAACAATGGTCTTGAATTTCCTCCATTTGTACACAATCTGTCTGACTGTGGATTGGTGGAGTCCAAACTCTTTAGAGATGGGTTTGTTACCTTTTCCAGCCTGATGAGCATCAACAACTCTTTTTCTGAGGTCCTCAGAAATCTCCTTTGTTCGTGCCATGATACACTTCCACAAACATGTTGTGAAGAGCAGACTTTGATAGATCCCTGTTCTTTAAATAACACAGGGTGCCCACTCACACCTGATTGCCACCCCATTGATTGAAAACACCTGACTCGAATTTCACCTTCAAACTAACTGCTAATCCTAGAGGTTCACATACTTTTGCCACTCACAAATATGTAATATTCGATCATTTTCCTCAATAAATAAATGACCAAGTATAATATTTTTGTCTCATTTGTTTAACTGGTTTCTCTTTATCTACTTTTAGGACTTGAGTGAAAATCTGATGATGTTTTAGGTCATATTTATGCAGAAATATAGAAAATAAGGGTTCACAAACTTTCAAGCACCAGTTTATGTTCAAAAGATTGCCATTTCCTTCATGCTAATGAAATGAGACACTTAACTATAAGTTTTAATAGCCATTCTTCTTAATAAACTGAAATAAAACACCATCCATGTGGTTCACTTTTGAAATGTTACTTTTTGACCTGACATTATCATTAATATGTGGACTCATCAGTAATCCCAACCCTGGAGTTTCTTTTTCTTTTGTTTGGTATCCAAAAACAAGCCTTTACATAGAGGACCTGCACTCAGGTTTATTATAACTGTCTTGATTTGTGTAGTTAGTGATCCTACAGAAAAACAAATCTAACAGCTAACTTTTGTGCAGCAGTGTTATCCTGATCAAATAAAATCCCAGACTTTGGTATATCCTTTATTGATAAATAAGGTATTTAAACTCCATCCATTATCCAACCCACTATATCCTAACTACAGGGTCACAGGGGTCTGCTTGAGCCAAACCCAGCCAACAGGGCGCAAGGCAGGAAACAAACCCCAGGCAGGACGCCAGCCCACCACAGGGCACAGACACCAAGCACACCCTAGGGACAGTTTAGGATCGCCAATGCTCCTAACCTGCATGTCTTTGGACTACGGGAGGAAACCAAAGTACCCAGAGAAAACCCACATAGACACGGGGAGAACATGCAAACTCCACGCAGGGAGGACCCGGGAAGTAAACGCGGGTCTCCTAACTGCGAGGCAGCAGCGATACCCATTGCACCACCGTGCCGCGGTTATTTAAACTCTTTCAGTCTAACTTAAAAACAGGATTCCAGATTGTTGGGTCTTCAAGAAGCCAGAATACTGAGATAAGGCTAATGTATAATGAAATTGTTTTCATATGAAAAAATTAAAAGCATATTCCTGTAAGTGATAGATACTGTATAGACTCGAGTTTAAGTTCTCCCGCAGATAAGTTGGGGCTTGATTTACTGTATAATTTCCGGTATTCTATAATGTTGGTCGTATAAGTCGAATGTGGAAAACTCACGCTATTGGTCCAAGAGATTATCATATGTTAACGTCCACCTGAGAGAGTAACCATGGAGCATACTGCCTTTTTTTTTGTATGTATTTTGCTTATGTGACAACACAGTAATACCCAAACTATTCTGAAGTGACGTTTGCACTGTTTTGTGTTTTTTGTATCTCACACCCTTATACACCTTTATCGTAAGAGCATCCCTTAATTACTATGGAGCATTCAATCAGAAGAAAATATGAAGCTGGCTTTAAATTAAAGTCGTTGAAGTGGCGAAAGAAATTGGTAACTGCGCTGCTACAACAAAATTCGATGTGTCTGAGAAACTGGTGTGAGATTAGAGGAAGCAGGAAGATGGAAAAAAAAATTAAGTGTCGTATTTTTGAACGAGTGTATAAGATGGGGTCTGATTTTATGCTCGATTTTATTTTATGATCAATTTCTCGGGTTTAAAGACTCTGACTTATATGTGAGTATATACGATAGATAGATAGATAGATAGATAGATAGATAGATAGATAGATAGATAGATAGATA